>NW_024121754.1:475667-498167 GCF_016745375.1 Pimephales promelas
GCCAAACTAAATGTTAACCTGAAATCAGATTGAAACATTGTTTTAGACTTTCAACTTATTAAAAATCCTGCCAGATTTATCTGTTATAGTTTTAAATGCTGGTTGAAGAACTTGTGAACGCTGAACCAACACAATCGTGGCTCATTTGGCAATTTGAAACTTTTATTATTGGAATTATTATTTAATCAGAGTATTTTATTAGTTAAGCTTTTTATTGAACATCAGTGTCTCTCATCAGGCTTCTAGCTTTATTACAATGAGGCATCTGGAAAAACTTATGTCCCTGATAAAAGCTTCTATAAAACTGGTACTTAATGACTACTTTGCACAATCCAATCAATAATATCATTAAATATCTTGTTTCACTTGGAAATTGCATCATTACCGAGATGTTAAATGGTTTGCAAACACCATTTAATGTTGACTTTACATCTAGAGTTCAGCTGGGAACAGCTTGGCTTGGCAGCGTTGAAATATTCATGCTATTGCTAAACCACACAAGAATATAATTTACCACACCAAAAGTGTGTGTCCACTGAAAAAAGTAAGGTTTATTTAAAATCAGTGGTAAGATATCAAGCACAATCTGTGTGTCTACTGCAGTAAAACATTAAACAAAGTGAATAAATCTAACTTAAGTCCTTTTAGACAATAGATCAGTTTTACACTACACAATTTTCACTCAGAAAGTGCTTATAAGTTTCTCAAATCATTTTAAAGAAACACAATGAAGTAAAAAGACTCAAAACCCATACTTTCTGAGAGCTCTGATTGGTCAGATTGCCCTGTGTATACATTTTGCTGCCTTGCTTACATTTGCTTACATTTACACAATGTAAGTTTTGCTACATTTTATTTATTGTTTTCTTCATTTTTATTTCTTTTTTAAGGAGATGCACTGAATTTTGGTGGATAAGAGGACCTATTTTATTTTTATGCACATAGTTGTACATTAATGTGAAAGCAGTTCTAATGTGACAATAAAATTAGCTTTGGTTAAAATCAACAAATAATCATGATAGTTAATCGTCATCTCAATATTGATAAAAATAATTGTGATTATCATTTTTGGCCCTAATCGTAAATGCTGGGTTATTTTAACCCAATTTGGGGTAAAATATGGACAAACCCAGCCATTGGGTTAAAAATGTCATTTAAAAATGTAACCCAATGGCTGGGTTTGTCCATATTTTACCCAAAATTGGGTTAAAACAACCCAGCATTTTTTTAGAGTGTGCAGCCCTAGTATGTTGCCTCTATTAAAAACATATATTATATTTTTAAATCAGCGGGTCATAAAGAAAACATTGTCGTTGAGACTTTTTGATAACCACATTGATGCTTTAGTTCCTTGAAAATTGTGAGGCAAAGTTCAACGGCGAAAACTCTCTGCATTCCCCTCTGCAGCAAACACAAATATAAACACCTTGGTCCCTGAAGTGAGCAGTCTTGGTTTCTCTTAGCTTGTTGTCTCACCTGTATGGTAGCTGTCAGGGATTGATTCTTTCATCTAGAACAAGGGAACAAAGACTGCTTTTAGGTGATGCCAAGAAAAGCACCAGAGCCAAGGTGAAGTATTGCGTGCCTTGTCTCCAGCGGAGCGTACGGCTTTGATCAGACGTACACTACGCTTTTGGCACGCAAGAGCTTGAAAAGCCCAAACACACCATATAATGGGTATGTGCGCGCTCGAACCACACCTGACTCTTCTGCCCTCATCTGAAATGGATGAACTGTGTGATTTTGACAGTCTGAATAACAATGTGCTCTTAAAATGTCCTCTTGAAACGTTGCATTCGCACCTGAGACAGAAAACGGGGTGCATGACTGGATCTTCTCATTCAGTGGGAAGTGTTTGGGGTGTTTAATAGACCACAAAAGCATTTTTGTTATTAAATGGGAAGTTTAACCAATTCGAAATTTCGTGAAAGCACATTTGCAATGCCGTTTTGTTTGAATATGCACAGTAATTCCCTCCATTGACTAAACACATTATTCTCTAAAATCTGGAAGAGCAGCAAATCGGCATATTAGAATAATTTCTGAAGGATATTTTTTACATTTTTAAATGTATCCAAATAGATTACAAAACATTGCAATAAGTTTTCACAATATTACATTTTTTTAACAAATAAATGCAGCCTTGATGAGCAGTTCAAAACCACTACAAATCTTACCGATCCCAAACTTTTGAACAGTAGTGCATCATAAAAAATTATAAATAATAATACAAAATATGCAGATTTAGCAGTTGTGATAGAGTGGAAATAATAACATAAATGTCAGTCTCTGTTCCTCACATAAATCTACCGTACGATAGAACTTGAAAAGACTTGCAATAGTGGATGAGTCATATAGACCAATGTTTTGACTTTTTTGTGTTTTTTCGGCTCCTGGTAACCGCATGCTTTCATTGTATGGAAAATAGCAGCTCAGACATTGATTCATATTACATGTACACTCCCCTAGAGGATTATTAGGAACAGCATACTAATACTGTGTTTGACCCCCTTTCGCCTTAATTCTACGTGGCATTGATTCAACAAGGTGCTGAAAGCATTCTTTAGAAATGTTGGCCCATATTGATAGGATAGCATCTTGCAGTTGATGGAGATTTGTGGGATGAAGCTCCCGTTCCACCACATCCCAAAGATGCTCTATTGGGTTGAGATCTGGTGACTGTGGCGGCCATTTTAGTACAGTCAACTCATTGTCATGTTCAAGAAACCAATTTGAAATGATTCATGGTGCATTATCCTGCTGGAAGAAGCCATCAGAGGATGGGGACATGGTGGCCATAAAGGGATGGACATGGTCAGAAACAATGCTCAGGTAGGCCGTGGCATTTAAACGATGCCCAATTGGCACTAAAGAGGCCTAAAGTGTGCCAAGAAAACCATTACACCACCACCACCAGCCTGCACAGTGGGAACAAGGCATGATGATCCATGATCTCATTCTGTTTACGCCAAATTCTGAATGTCTCAACAGAAATCGAGACTCATCAGACCAGGCAACATTTTGTCCAATTGTGGTGAGCTCTTGCAAATTGTCGCCTCTTTTTCCTCTTTGCAGTGGAGATGAGTGGTACCCGGTGGGGTCTTCTGCTGTTGTAGCCCATCCGCCTCAAGGTTGTGTGTGTTGTGGCTTCACAAATGCTTTGCTGCATACCTCGGTTGTAACGAGTGGTTATTTCAGTCAAAGTTGCTCTTCTATCAGCTTGAATCAGTCGGCCCATTCTCCTCTGACCTCTCGCATCATCAAGGCATTTTGGCCCACAGGACTGCCGCATACTGGATGTTCTTCCCTTTCACACCATTCTTTGTAAACCCTAGAAATGGTTGTGCGTGAAAATCCCAGTAACTGAGCAGATTGTGAAATACTCAGACACCAACAACCATGCCACGCTCAAAATTGCTTAAATCGCCTTTCTTTCCCATTCTGACGTTCAGTTTGGAGCTCAGGAGATTGTCTTGACCAGGACCACACCCCTAAATGCATTGAAGCAACTGCCATGTGATTGGTTGATTTGATAATTGCATTAATGAGAAATTGAACAGGTGTTCCTAATAATCCTTTAGGTGAGTTTATATGGAAGAAATTCATAAAGGCTTGGAATGACATGAGGGTCAACAAATGTGCCTTGATTTTTGACCCTCTGGTTAAAGACAATGTTAAGCTGCAGAAGCTCAGTAAACAGTTGATTCAGACGGTCCTTGAGAAAACATTGAAAAAACAGTTAGTCCTCCTACACCCGACTCAATGGAGTCTTGGGAAATCATATCGATCGATAGTTCCTGTTCAAGAAAGATTGCTGCGCACACTAAAGGGCGATGGATGTTCTCAGTGGCCTTCATTTACAGTTTCCAATCAATAAATCTACATGACTAAGCATGAGCGTCAGAGTAAATTATAGTTCACATTGACTTCCACCATATGTTTCCACATCGACTTTTCTTCTGCTTAGGATTGAGTACATTCAAAATGCGACTGTGCAATGCAAGCAAACACTTATAAAAATGATGAAGGCATTTTACACAAACATTGGATGCGTATTTACCATGATATACTGGCTGCCGTTTGGGTTTTCAGGAAAAAATCTGAATTAAAGAAACTTCAAGGCTTTTTAAACTTATTTAACAAACTATTAAAGATGTAACCCTTTAATGCATTAAAAAGATCTCTGCATCTTTTTCCCCTTTTCTAGCAGTTTTTAAATGCAATAATGTGTCGTGTATGAACGCCTCGTAACACTGAACGGACACATCGCTCCTCATTAGCCTGAGATTGGAGACTGTGTTTCTTGGATTTATGCTTCCTAAATAGGACATTAACACAATACTCTGAGCATAATTAACGTGCACTCCAGTGAGAGTCTGCCATCGTTAACGAGGTATAGCTGGGTAATGAGCCCAAGTACGGTTGTGTCATGGATCTGATTGGCTGGTTTGTGTGCATAGGTTAGTCCTAATTCATGCGCTGTATGAATGTCCCATCTTTGGTGGCTGCCTTATTTTTTCTCACCCATTCTAAACACAATTCTACACTAACCCGGATACATTTGAAAATTAACGTTTTGGCTTTCGTTCTACACTGCGAAAACTAAGCTATGGGCTATATGCACGCATAAGTTCCTAGGGATGGGTACCGAAACCCGGTATTAAACGGGCCCCGGTGCTGAATTTTGAAAGACCGCTGTATCGATAAGCTCGGACGTTATCGGTTCTGCTGTCGGTACTGGAGAAATTATTTATCATTCCTATAAAGACGTTATCTTGAACATGTTTATATCGCCAGCCTTTTCTATATATAAACTATATTTTAATTAAACCATTTGTCTGTGATGCAAATTTGAAATTCGCAGTTCAGAAGGGAGAGAGAGAGAGAGCGATCTCTCACGCAAAGCCACAGCACGCGCAACACGACAGCCCTGCTTAATGAGTGACAATGAGGACAGAACTAAACATTCAACGTGGTTACACTTTAGATGTGGGATATTATTCTAATATATTTTGTATTTCGGCTTCCAAAGATTATATAAAGAAGATATTTGAGATAAAACCGTTAAAAAACAAGACGCATGATCTGTCCAGCTTAACTTCCTTTACTTCACAGCACTGCGGAGCGCTGTCATTCTTCCTAAAACCCAAACGTACCGTCAGAATCAGCACGATCGGCGATTGTTGCAAAATGCTGTCTTCTACTGTTGCAAGATCAAAAATGGCTATTAAAAACACAAAAACCTGCGCAAGAGCCTGTTCACAAGGCGGTGCGCGCTCCGAAACGGACTGCAACGAGACAAGAAAAGTAGCCTATACTTTGGGCTTCGTGTGTCCTCCTTAACTATCAAATATACATACAAATGTCAAAATGACCAGCTCTGAGATTCGCTTAAACACAGTTTATTCACTTAAACACAATTATGTCTTAAATGGACGTAAATAATAGGGATTGATGGTGCTTCAGTTACCGGTTACCGATTAGATTTGGTCTCGGTCTTAAAGGGGCAGCAGTCTAATAGCCTAAACTTGCTGACGATTCAGCCATTAATGCAAATCAAACAACAAAAGGCAGAGAAAGGCAGAGAAAATCACTCACAGCTTTTGAATAAGTAACTTTAGATTTAATAAGCATTAATCTATCTATGATAAACTAGTGCTATATATTTGATTACTAAATTAGGTTTCTTTTCAGACAGAAACAATTACCTGAAAAGATATGTTAGTACACCTTCCTGAAATTAAAGCACTTTTGTATATAATTTGTATCTTTGATTGATTTTATTCTTGTGTTTGTACTTGTTTTTTTTTCTTATGTGTCCTTTTTTTATAAACAAAAAAGCCTGCACATTGCTGCATAACAAAAATATATTTTTCTTCGTTTTGCTTTTTCTATTTTACATTTCAAAATATAGAGTTTAATTATGTTCTTAATTCTTAAAAAAAAAAAAAAAACACCAAAAAGAACCGATAAGAATACCGTTAAAGTACCGGATCGATAAGCGGTATCGGTAAGAGTAGTAATACCGATAAAACCTTAACGATACCCATCCCTATAAGTTCCGCATTTGACGCAAGGATGCTCGTCCATTTCCGGTTGTGGAGATTAAAGCGGAGGAAAACCGAGGAAACCGGGATTATGGCAGAGTCTTCAATATTTACTGTCCTCCCGTCTTTGAAACGAAACGTACATACGTTTAGATGTAATTTTATATATAGTTATATTTATTTAATATAATTTTAAAAAGAAGCATAAACACAACGAGGGGTGTCTGTTTTATCTGTTTTTGTGACTAACGTTTCATTAGTATAACCATGGAGTATAAAATTCAATATAAATTCTCGGTATTGCATTGGACTCTACGATCGGCGGAAGTTATCGAGCATCCTTAATCCTTCACCGGAAATACCGCCATGCATAGAGCCCATTAGAAGACGCTTTCCCAAGTGGATAAGTTTGATACGTTAACATTGTAATGTAGACTATGAAAACTAAGGTGTTTACTCGCAATTGTTGTCCCACTCAGCATTTTCAATGGCCACAATTTTGACATCGATGCCATGGGGAAAACTGCCATGTAGATCATTTTAATATTATCTCATAATTTGGCAGCAAGTATATTAGGCTGCTGTCACTTTGACTATGCGTTCACACCAGACGCGAATAGCTCGTCAAATTCGCGCCTACCGCGTCTAAAATAATTTATTGAAGCATCCAGATACTTCACCACGTGAGCAAGCAGCTAGGCTCCTGATTGGTTAACGCAGCGCAAATTCGCGCTTAATTATTACGGCAGACGCTCAATTTGCGCAATTCGTGCCATTCTCGCGAACTTGGAGCGCGAATGAGGCCCATTCGCGTCTACCGTGCCGCGCTCTACGCCTCATTCGCGCCCTGTGACAGCAACAATATTCATCTGGAGCAAACGAAACGAGTGAGTGAGTGGAGGCGGGTTCGTTTGTCACTCGCTGGTATCATCATATTCTGCAGAAAATGAGTATTGGAAGTGTTTCAGATATTTCAGCATCAATATGAATCAAAAAATCTACACGACATTGCACTTATAACTAGTTTATTATTACAGATGCCTTTTCTGATGACTATGTATATATTATTATATATAAAATTCATGAGTGACTGTGTCACACACCACTGCTGAAATCCACCCACATTTGACGGCTGATTAATGTAGAGTAGTCTCAGTGTTGCACGAGACTTTTATTGTTATTTGGTACACTCTTAGAAGAAAAGGTTCTATAGAACCTTAAAAGGTTCTATCAGCGCTACGTATTTGGAACCCCTAAAAGGTTCTATACACTCTTATAAAAGGGTTCTATATAGAACCCTGGGGTTCCATACTTGGCCAATAGAACCTTTTACAAAAAAAAAATGGTTCTATATAGAACCATTTTGGAGTTCCATATATGAAGCGGGGGATGGAACCATTTCTGGTTCTAAATAGAACCATTTCTTCTAAGAGTGTATGTTTGCTAATGCAAGTTTATTGAGATATACGGTATATTAGGAGCAGATATCTGTGAATAGTTCTCATGCGTTTTAAAACAGGAAGAGAGTTTTATCATGCCATGTGTCTGAATCATTGCATGCAATATATGATTTGTGATATCAGTGTTTGGATTGTCCTGTTCCAGTCAAGCGTGCATTTTGTTGCACAAAATCGTTGCAGTGCTAAACCTGCCGCTTTTCTCGTCATGTTGTGTTTTGACAACATATAATATCTCTGCAAAGCCCTTTTGGAAAGGTTGTTTGCCTGCAGTGATAACAAGCGGTCACACGGTTTAGCCATGAAATGACTCCTCAAAGACAAAATGATTTTCGAGGCGAAAATGACTTTCGAATTGATCTGTCGCTATCGACAACATGCCCCGCCGCCACTGAGCCAGTCATTATTCACGCTGTTTCCCACAGCGGGGTCCAAATGTCTTAGACACCATTGGAAAGAAACAAAGTCTTATAGGGTTTAAAAACACACCAAGCAATGAAATAAACAGATGTACAATGAAGAACATGCATTTCAGATTGTTGTGCAAACACCATGTGGCTTATCCTGTTTGTATCCAATGTTTCATTAAGAATATAAACCACCAACCCTGCTGATAAAAACATGTTTCTTCCCATGATGCTGTTACTGCACCGCAGAGCTGCCCGTTCATCAGCCTTGTCACGCTGACTGCTCTACAGTCTCTCCATGCACTCCAATTAACACATAAGCCTCAATTACCCCTATTATCAGGACTGAGAGTGCCCAAGTGTGTGTGTGTGTGTGTGTGAGGCACTGCGGCTGCATTGAATGCAATGTTGAGTCTGGCTGTCGTGTGAGGCTGACAGTGACAGGGAGGCTGGGATGAGGGTGCAAGGTTGAGGTAAGAAAACATTTCTATGTTGTTTCTAGGGTGTTGCTATGTGGTATCTTTATGTGGTTTTAAGGGTGTTCTTGTTATTTCTAGGGCATTTCAATGTCATTTCTAGGATGTTCTGAGATGTTTCAAGGGTGTTGCTGTGTGATTGCTTTGGTGTTCTATGCCGTTTCTAGGGTGTTGCTGTGTGATTGCTATGGTGTTCTATGCCGTTTCTAGGGTGTTGCTGTGTGATTGAGGTGTTTGGGGTTGTTTCTAGGGTGTTGCTGTGTGATTTCTGGGGTGTTCTAAGTCGTTTCTAGGGTGTTGCTGTGTGATTGCTATGGTGTTCTATGCCGTTTCTAAGGTGTTGCTGTGTGATTGAGGTGTTTTGGGTTGTTTCTAGGGTGTTGCTGTGTGATTGCTATGGTGTTCTGGGTTGTTTCTAGGGTGTTGCTGTGCGATTACTATTGTGTTCTATGTTGTTTCTAGGGTGTTGCTGTGTGGTATCTTTATGTGGTTTCAAGGGTGTTATTTCTAGGATGTTATGAGATGTTTCTAGGGTGTTGCTGTGTGATTGAGAGGGTGTTTTGGGTCGTTTCTAGGGTGTTGATGTGTGATTGCTATGGTATTCTATGCCGTTTCTAGGGTGTTGCTGTGTGATTGCTATGGTGTTCTGGGTTGTTTAGGGTGTTGCTGTGTGATTGCTGGGGTGTTCTATGTCATGTTCTGGGTTGTTTCTAGGGTGTTGCTGTGTGATTTCTAGGGTGTTCTATGCCGTTTCTAGGGTGTTGCTGTGTGATTGCTATGATGTTCTGGGTTGTTTCTAGGGTGTTGCTGTGTGATTGCTATGGTGTTCTATGCCGTTTCTAGGGTGTTGCTGTGTGATTTCTATGGTGTTCTATGCCGTTTCTAGGGTGTTGCTGTGTGATTGCTATGGTGTTCTGGGTTGTTTCTAGGGTGTTGCTGTGTGATTGAGAGGGTGTTTTGGGTTGTTTCTATGGTGTTGATATGTGATTGCTATGGTATTCTATGCCGTTTCTAGGGTGTTGCTGTGTGATTGCTATGGTGTTCTGGGTTGTTTAGGGTGTTGCTGTGTGATTGCTAGGGTGTTCTATATCATGTTCTGGGTTGTTTCTAGGGTGTTGCTGTGTGATTTCTAGGGTGTTCTATGCCGTTTCTAGGGTGTTGCTGTGTGATTGCTATGATGTTCTGGGTTGTTTCTAGGGTGTTGCTGTGTGATTGCTATGGTGTTCTATGCCGTTTCTAGGGTGTTGCTGTGTGATTTCTATGGTGTTCTATGCCGTTTCTAGGGTGTTGCTGTGTGATTGCTATGGTGTTCTGGGTTGTTTCTAGGGTGTTGCTGTGTGATTGAGAGGGTGTTTTGGGTTGTTTCTAGGGTGTTGATATGTGATTGCTATGGTATTCTATGCCGTTTCTAGGGTGTTGCTGTGTGATTGCTATGGTGTTCTGGGTTGTTTAGGGTGTTGCTGTGTGATTGCTGGGGTGTTCTATGTCATGTTCTGGGTTGTTTCTAGGGTGTTGCTGTGTGATTTCTAGGGTGTTCTATGCCGTTTCTAGGGTGTTGCTGTGTGATTGCTATGGTGTTCTGGGTTGTTTCTAGGGTGTTGCTGTGTGATTGCTATGGTGTTCTATGCCGTTTCTAGGGTGTTGCTGTGTGATTGCTATGGTGTTCTATAGGGATGCACCGAATATTCGGCCACCGAAAATTTTCGGCCGAAAATGGCCCAAAAGTGCATTTTCGGTTTTCGGCCGAAAGACTTTTATCACCGAAACAATACGGCCGAAATGTTGTGATGACGCAAACAGAAACCGCGACCTGCACGTGCTTGTCTGAAGCAACATGTTTGCGGTGCGGACGTATTTCAGTGAATCTAAACCCGCGAGGAGACGGAAGCCTTGTTTATCCACCTATATCTGCTCTAAACAATGCGCGCCGCCATGACAACGACTCCGGATGCGAGCGGGTCAAGTGGAGACTCACGCTGTGGAGGCAGGCGAAAGTATGCGCGAGTCTCCTCAAACAGCGCGCGCACCGCTCCAAACGGTCGAGGCGTTTTACTGGACCCGCTCTCCGTTGTACTATTCCTTGAAATGACAGGGGACGACTCAAGTAACTGTCCTCTAACCATTAGGAATCGGTGAGAAGAAGAAAGATAAACACATGACAATGTTTATTTTTTAGTATACCACCACCAATACAAAAATAATCATGTAAAACCCAGTAAACCCTGAGATTATTACTTGTGTGACATTACAAAAAAATATATATGGGAACATGTATGTATAGAACTAAATGCTCTCTTAAATATTTTCTACATTCACTAACCATGTTTTGTTAAGTTTCATGTACATTTGTATTAATCATGGACCTTTGTTCATTTAAAAAGGCTTTTTATGCTATTGTATGCTACATTTTTTAAATGTAAGAAACTAATTTAGACGTGCAAAGGGTGCTGGTGTGATGAGAAGAAGTTTGCACTCGGCTTTGTTTTTGAGAGAACATTTAATTTTAAAACCTTTCTGCAGGCCATTAGATTATTATTTAATGTACACATGAGTGGGGTCAAAAACATTTTAGTTTGAATTTTATTTTATACTGTGCATTGTGCTAAATAAATATTTGCATAATTTGTAATTTATTTATTTATATTAATTTATGCAATTGCAATGCCTTGATTTTAGTAACGTTTGTACACAGTCATAGCCATAAATGCAATGATACTGATAATTGGCATAATTTCTTTCGGTGTTTCGGTTTTCGGCCTTGGTTTCCTCTTTTTCGGTTTTCGGTTTCGGCCAAGAATTTTCATTTCGGTGCATCCCTAGTGTTCTATGCCATTTCTAGGGTGTTGCTGTGTGATTGCTATGGTGTTCTGGGTTGTTTCTAGGGTGTTGCTGTGTGATTGAGAGGGTGTTTTGGGTTGTTTCTAGGGTGTTGATGTGTGATTGCTATGGTATTCTATGCCGTTTCTAGGGTGTTGCTGTGTGATTGCTATGGTGTTCTGGGTTGTTTAGGGTGTTGCTGTGTGATTGCTGGGGTGTTCTATGTCATGTTCTGGGTTGTTTCTAGGGTGTTGCTGTGTGATTTCTAGGGTGTTCTATGCCGTTTCTAGGGTGTTGCTGTGTGATTGCTATGGTGTTCTGGGTTGTTTCTAGGGTGTTGCTGTGTGATTTCTAGGGTGTTCTATGCCGTTTCTAGGGTGTTGCTGTGTGATTGCTATGGTGTTCTGGGTTGTTTCTAGGGTGTTGCTGTGGGATTGCTATGGTGTTCTATGCCGTTTCTAGGGTGTTGCTGTGTGATTGCTATGGTGTTCTGGGTTGTTTCTAGGGTGTTGCTGTTTGATTGCTATGGTGTTCTATGTCGTTTCTAGGGTGTTGCTATGTGGTATCTTTATGTGGTTTCAAGGGTGTTCTTGTTGTTTCTAGGGCATTTCAATGTCATTTCTAGGATGTTCTGAGTTGTTTCTAGGGTGTTGAGGTGTGATTGTGTTCTGTGCCGTTTCTAGGGTGTTGCTGTGTGATTGCTATGGTGTTCTATGTCGTTTCTAGGGTGTTAGTAGTAGTAGTATATATTTATTGTCCCTTTAGGGAAATTCTTTTTCACATTTACAGAAACATTTTGCCTCATACATGTGTATATTCACGGCACATATAAACATACATATTTCATACACAATAGATATTTGACATAGCCATATAGGGGAGAAACATATATTATTGCACTGCATGCGATTTAGTTTATCTGTGTGGCTTTGACCTTATTGAGTGTTTGGAAAGCTGAAGGAATTAGGCTTCTGCTGAAGCGAGTTTTATTGCATCTTATGCTTCTGTTCTGAACCTCCTGCCAGAGGGTAGGTGTTGAGGTGTGATTTCGAGGGTGTTTTGGGTTGTTTCTGGGGTGTTGCTGTGTGATTGCTAGGGAGTTCTAAGTCGTTTCTAGGTTGTTACTTTGTGATTGCTATGGTGTTCTGGGTTGTTTGGGTGTTGCTGTGTGATTGCTAGGGTGTTCTATATCATGTTCTGGGTTGTTTCTAGGGTGTAGCTGTGTGATTTCTAGGGTGTTCTATGCCGTTTCTAGGGTGTTGCTGTGTGATTGCGAGGATGTTTTGGGTTGTTTCTAGGGTGTTGCTGTGTGATTGCTAGGGTGTTCTATGTCATGTTCTGGGTTGTTTCTAGGGTGTTGCTGTGTGATTGCTGGGGTGTTCTATATCGTGTTCTTGGTTGTCTCTAGGGTGTTGCTGTGTGATTGCTAAGGTGTTCTATGCCGTTTCTAGGGTGTTGCTGTGTGATTGAGGTGTTTGGGGTTGTTTCTAGGGTGTTGCTGTGTGATTGCTAGGGTGTTCTATGCCGTTTCTAGGGTGTTGCTGTGTGATTGCTATGGTGTTTCGGGTTGTTTCTAGGGTGTTGCTGTGTGATTGCTGGGGTGTTCTATGTCATGTTCTGGGTTGTTTCTGGGGTGTTGCTGTGTGATTGAGAGGGTGTTCTGGTTTATTTCTAGGGTGTTGCTGTGTGATTGCTAGAGTGTTCTGGGTTATTTCTAGGGTGTTGCGGGTGATTTACTTGCTGTCTTACTTGAAAAGAGTCCTGCACTCTCAAAAAGTCCTACAGTAGCATGCCTCAGTAAGTTGCATGATGTCATTCATGTTTATAGCGGTAGCATGTAAGTCCAGTAGTGATAGTGATTTGAACAAACCTCAAACAAACAATAGTTTTATAACTTAGACTTACATGGCAATGATTACGTTTATGCTTCATTTTGAAATGTTAAAAATGTCCATTGCAAATTTTACTGCACACAAAATAAATCACAGAAACGAACGATTGATTGATAAAGCTCAAACTTCACTCACCAATGCATACTGAATATATAGCAGTAGCACACTTGTGTTTGATTGACAGATGCTTTACACTTCAGTAGAAGAAAACATTCATTGTGATGTAAATTTACACGCTTCGAAGAGTCTCTGAGAGCTTAACCACGGTGTGTTGCGTTTAGAAGCCAGCAGCAGCCATTTTCCCGTTGATTTGTGATGAGCTTATGTGAGAATAATTAATGCCAATTATCTCTTAATTACAGTGATTAGAGCTGCAGCTGTAGGATCCTCATCCTGTAGTGAAGAGAGAAACTGATGCGCTTTAAAGTGTGTGTGTGCCACCAGTGTGAGCATGCACTTGGACTTTGAGAAAGATCCAGCCTAATAAACAGAACAGCGCTCAGAGTGGCACCAAAGCGGAATTGTAAAAATAATGTATAAATAAATACATAAATAAATGATAATATTTTTTTTATCCTGTAAAAATATCAAAACATTCTTTTTTCACAGAATAAATCTAAAAAAAAAATAAAAAAAAACCCAAATAACCCTAACCCTAAAAAAAAATTCTTACCCATTTGGTAAAAAAAAAAAAAAATTGTTTAAATGAATGAATCAATCAATCAATCAATCTTAGTCTGGACAAAAACTAAAAAGGAAAAAAATATATATCACAATCAGTATTTTTGTCTTTTTATCTATTAAAAATATTTAAACATCTTTGAACCATGCAAAGCACAATTAGGAAAGTTATAAGTAATACATTTAAAATAAAAAAATTTAAAAACAAAAAAAAACATAAAAAAAAAACTAAATATTTTTTAGATTTAAATCCACCACATTGGCAAATGTTTCTCAGAAAAGCTCCCGATCAAAACTTGCGAACACAAATGTGTTTCCTGGCAGAGCCTGTGAGTTTGTCGACTTCTTGCACTCAGTGCCGCAGGATTTGTTCATATTGGTGTTTGGCAGCAGCAATTAAAGCTTTAATCTGAGCTATATTCATCCAAATGAACCAATATGACTGAAAGACTAATTAGAATACAAATTCTAATTAGCAAATTACGAAGCTTAAACCCACACAAATATGTTTTAGTAACAAAGTGTGAATAAATTAAGACAAGGCACCCATGCCGCTTCCTGGAAAACCACATTTAATGCCTGAAACTACCCAGCGGGTGTCTATTTTCTGACATAAGAAGGTTTAACGTGGACAAAAAACTCATTTTATTTCTGTAGCCGTTGGTATAAGCCAACTTATTTTCGATCCCAGTGCTAATTAAGAGCAGGCTGTGGCTTTGAGAAGATTTTCTGAGCGCGAACCAGGGCGTCGTGGGAGAGAGAATGGCGTCTATTAGAGTCTTTATGCATCAAATATGCATTTCAGCAATTGGTTTTGCTCTGTGAAGAAATCCAAAACCACCCACAGCTCGTTCCAGCTGTACAGTAACTGGGGTTTTAAAACTGTCATTGCTCAGCGATGAAACCGGCTTTGAGCGTTTCGCTGAGCAGATTAAATTAGACTTGTAAATGTGGGGTTGTGAAGATTTGAGAGCTCTGGATTATATTTATTTTGGAGCAAGACCTCACTCGTGAAGGCTTATACTAGAGGACAGGAGTTAGTTCTCTTATGATTTATTTCAAGGGTCTGTTAAAAATGAAAAGTCATTTATTCATCCTCATGTTGTACCAAACCTCATATGACTTTCTTTCTTCTGAGGAACACAAAAGGAGGTTTAGCAGGACTCGTGGCTTTTACATGCACAGCGAAAGTGAATAAAAACAATGTCAATGTCCAAAAAACTCCATAACAGAAGTCAATGTGACTCATATTCCAAGCCTTCAAACCGTCATGCTTCGAATGGAGGGCAGACATACATTTTGAATAAATTAGCTGACACTGAAAAAGCCAAGATTTGAAGTTTTTAGATCACTTAAAGTGCCCCGTTATGCTATTTTAAATGTCCCTAGGCTTGGAGAGACATGAAAGAGAGAAAATGATGACAGAATCGGTGAACTACACGTTTTATCCATCCTATTATACTGTATGTGCATCATCAATTTTGCTAAATCTTACAACACACTGACCAATAAAAGTACAAAATACATGCATTGTACATGTTTTTACACTTTTAAACGAAAATGCGAACAAAAAAAGATTGGAGTATACATTTCACAGGAAAATACTATCAACTTCAAAATATTATGTTTAATTGTGTAACTTGCCATTTCATTGTAATAATTTGTGAAATTTACTTGCAAATTGTGAGTGAAATTGTTTTTCAAATTTCAAATAAAAATTTTTTGTGTAAAACTTTTTTTCGGTAATTAAAATAGAGCTGAAATAAAATTAATTATATAGGATGAAGATTTAAATTACACAAAACTTAAACAGAAATGATAAATGTGGCCTTGGAAATGAAATGAGTTTAAGTTGAAGGTTGAAATTATGGAAATATAAAAAAAAACCTACTAAAAATGACGCATAATAACAACATTTTTAACAAAATTTTAAACAAACCTAAAATATAAGCACAAAAGCTAAATAAAATATGAATAAATACTTTATATAATAAAATAACATTCAAAACTCTCTTGACGTGAGCCGATTGAACAACGGCTCAGAGAAATACCTCGTCTCCCAATGCACTGCAACGTCAAATCCTGACGCTGATGTATTCCTAACATGCCCAGGCAACATCCTCCAGTGATTAAAGATGATTATCGGAAGTCTTTGTTTGACTAATCCGGATTAATGCACTAGTGCTTGAACTCATGTGACCCGTGTGTGCTTCCAGCAGTCAGTGGGATCCTGGAAAAGGACAGAAACATGGCAAAGGTTGACGGGAGTCATGGAGGTCATGGATTTATTCTGTAAGATCTCTCCCAGGGTATAGCTGAGTGTTTAACCAGAGCAGACCCAAGCAGATAAAAAAACACTACAGGCCCAAGACTTGCCATTTATCTTCTCATATAGAGCTTTTTAAAGGAGTAGTTCACTTTAAAAATATATTTTTTAAAAACAACAAATATTGTTGGTTTAACTTTAAAAAGTAAGTAACCTGGTTGCCTTAAAATTTTAAGTTGATTGAACTGGACAAAGTTAGTTAATACAATGAAGGAGATTTATTTAATCATCAGAAACTCAAAATAATAAGTTATCTCAACTAAATAAATTATTTAAGTTGATTTGACAAAAGAAAAAATGTTGTGATAACAAATCTTGAAAATATTTTTTTTTTACAGTGCATGTCATCCAAGATGTCCATGTCTTTCTTTCTTCAGTTGAAAAGAAATTAAGGTTTTTGATGAAATCATTCCAGGATTTTTCTCCATATAATGGACTTCAATGGGAACCAAATGGTTCAAGGTCCAAGTGCAAACTGGCATTATGGTGGCCTTTCGTAAAACTTTTGAAAAATGGTTTCAGAGTCCAAGTTTTTGAAAATGATAACGTCATTGTCTCCGTGTAAACTACAAAAAAAAAAAAAAACCCGCAAATTTGTGAAAATGTGTATTATGTGGTCAGTCTATAGGCGTTTTAGCCTGGGTTTCCCCATTCTGCCTTGCCGCGGCGCAATTTTATTCGCACTGCTAGGCAGGATACCATGAACCAAATTTTCCCCCGAAATAGGGAACCAATCACAGAACGGGGAGGGAGCACAGGCGCATTTGATAGACATTCTTAGCACCCAATAATACGACTCTGGGCATTCGTAAACATGTGGTTTCCAGACCACGTTTCATTCTCAATGATACATAGTCTGGATTTAGCCAGGTTTGTCAATTTAAAAGATAATTCTGAAAGTCAAAAACGTCGCAGTTTGTCATATAAACAGAAGAGTAACATTTAGTTTTATGTGAAAATTGCTCTATGAACTACATCTCCCAGGAAGCGAAACAACGAGTGATATCCGCTGCTCGTGTGTGTGTGCAGTCTGGTACAAAACACTCGTTTATAAACACGATTATAACTTAAGACTATAGAAACAATGACAGACATTAGCCTCAGTAAAGTTAGCTTCATTCATTGAGAGAAAATGTGCGCCTTTGGGGTTTGTAGTCTTTTTAATTACGTATTTTCACAGTCTTATACCTCAACGGTTTTACATCAAACTGCGACTTTATTTACTTTAAAATGTATCTTTTAAATTGACAAACATCATATGTGTAATTCAGGGCACAATTCAAACGAGATCAAAATATTTGTTGTCTCTCGCCATTGACTACCATTCAATATTTTTCCGAAATAAGGTCCCATGGTGGTCAACAGAAAGGGGAGGGACTTAGGCTCTTTATAGACGTGTAGTGTTTCTATACAAAGTGACATCATCGCCAACTACTGGCCTGTCAGAATACAGCGTTTTTAATCGTTTTCACTGATCCGTGTGAATGGGGATTGTTTTTATAACCTTGCCGTCTGAATGCAAAAAACGCAAAGAAGAAACGATGTTCTGTTTTCAGTACATCGTTGACGTGTAAGTGAGGAAACAAGAGAAAAAGCATGAGCAATATTAATCGTGATGCTTTGCAAACGCATTTTTTTTTAGAAAAATTATAAAAAAGAGAAAAACTGACAAATGGTATTTTCAATTTATCCCAATTTTTTTTTTAGTCAGTTATTTGTTGAAAATGTTAGTATCCGTTCCAAATTACAATCATTTTATATAATAAATAATGATTTATGATTTCAAATGTGACTAAGACACCAAAATACATATGCATTACAGTATGTGCATAATTTCATACTATACATTTCTCACAGTAATTGCACAGAAATCCACCACGTTTCATCCCAAACAAATAGGCTATCCGCCACAGATGTCTCCGTGTGGAGAGCTTCATGTGAGGTGTCAGGTGGAGAAGGTAAATTGCCGTTACCCTGAGAGCAGACGCTTCAGCACACAGCTGTTTACTCACTATCAGGCCTCAGTCTGTCATCAGCATCTCGTTTCACTGGCAAACACACCACGAGGAACACCTCCATCTTTTTTAACAGTACACATTTGGTAGCCCAGGGTTGTGCTTTTAAAATTGAACTAAGGATGGTTTAAAATTAGGGGTATCCAAAATAAAAGTTTGTGTTTACATAATATATGTGGGTGCACTGTGTACAATTATTTTATATATATAAATACACACACATGCTTGTAAGAAATATTTTCATGTATATAGATTTATATAACTTTATTTATAAATATAAATATTTGATATATATAAATGATATTTTTCCTTAAATATACATGCATGTGTGTGTATTTATATATATATATAATTATACACAGTGCACCCACATATATTATGTAAACACAAACTTTTATTTTGGATGCAATTAATCATTTGACAGCCCTACCTTAAATTTCTATTTTTCCCCAAATATAAATCAAATCTGACAGGATGTTCAATAGTAAATTGAATATATATACACACACACACATATATATATATATGAAGCGTACTCAGATCATTTCCCGAGATGGTCTTGGTTTGGTACGTTTTTAACCCCTTAACTGTCACCGTCCCGGTACGCCTAACTTTACTTCACTATATTTCTATTAAATCCTATTATGACAAATTATGTATCATTGGAAAGGTCTAAGACTTCTAAATAGATATTCTACCCCTGTTTTGTGTTAAAAATTATGTAGGAAGAGTAATTGATGAATTTATGACAAGAGTGCACCTCAAAAAATCTGCATCATAACAGGAGTTTTGACCTTTGTCACAAAAAGTCGATGCACCCACTTTTAATCATTGAAACTTCTGTTTGTATGCTAAAAGTTCATAATAAAACATATAATCTAGTATTTTTCAATAAAAAATAAAAAATTATAGTATAATATTATCCTCTAAAAATGATATTTATATTTATTATCCTCTAAAATATAATATATTTTTTATCGCCTTTTTTATTATATCACATATTTTAGTAGTTATCATAAATTAGGTATCATTTGAAAGCTTTTAAACTCAGAATTCATTGTGTGAAAACTGTTTTATAATTGAACGTTGTGTTACCATAGAAACGGTACTTATTTTTATCAGGCTCCTCCCCTTTTGGGCGTCATATTTCATAATTTATGATCAAAACCTTTTCTAATCTTGACAAAACTGATATTGTCAGTAAGGTCTAAGTCTCAAGCTTCCAAATTTTGTGACAGAATTGGTATTTGGACAGAAATGTATTAATTTGTTAAGGCAGAATGTACAAATACAACTAAATTCAATGGAATTCAATGGCACCCGGTGGCTATTTCTGGTACTACGCCTAAACAAAATCTCATGGGAACTTGAATTTTTGTGATATCAACTTCAAATTTGGAACATAACTTGATAAGATTTATGGCTTTGATTTTATAGAAATTTTAGAGTAAAATATATATTTTATATAAAATAAAAAATATATAGTACAGTATATTTGATTTACTGTAAATTTAAATTTCCATAACTTTTTCATACTTTCATTTTTGAAGTGTTTTCACTTCAGCAATATTCTGCTGAGTGTTTTCTTTAAAATAAGACCACACTTGGGTATATATTCCAAAGCATTCTTAAATTACAACCATTTAAGTGTGAATAGTGCATTTTAACCCCCATTCTCAAAAAGGGGGGTGACAGCTAAGGGGTTAAGGGGTTTGAGTCTATTTATAGACATATATACACATGCATTTTTAATGATCCCTGTTATTTTGCTAAATTTATTAATATTTTGCAGATTCTGCATGGTCTATGTAAACTTTTGACCATGACGTTGTGTGTGTATACCGAATTTATGATACCGCCACAATGATTCGTTATGGACATATTTGTAATACGTCAGACATCACTATAGTTATGAATGTATATAATATGCACCTCTCTGTCGATCCTGTTTTGTTTCAGCCACCGTTAACTAATTCGCCGTCTGCTTAAACAGAGATGCATGAGATGCGATGTGCTCTGTGCTGAATTAGCATTTCTGTGCCTGAGGTCTGAATAGGGAATGTGGCTAGTGCTACCTTTACCATTTTGTTGCCATTAAAAATGAAAGCAACACCAAGGAAAAGGACAAAGATGAAATTACAAGAAGATTAAGAGCAGAGCAAATGTTCATATGCTGAGGCTTCTGATTCATGCTTTCTCTCACATTCAGTCCTTCCGTCTTGTGTTAGTTTGCCTTTGCCTTTAAATGTCATCTTGCATTGACCTCATGAATACTGTGCGTGTGTGCGTACGTGTGTCCGGAGGGCAGTGTGTGTGTGTGTGTGTGGATGCTATATCTTATTCTAGTCATTCTTAGCAGCTGTGGCGTGTTTACAATCTTGTCCTCAGGTTTTTTGAAAGAGCATCTTCAAAATCACCTAAAACTGCACAACAATGGCATTGCACTGAATGTGAGATTCATTTCTATTTCATAGCTCATCTTATGCTCACTAATGCGTCTTTCTCCAAAGAAGTAAGAGTAAATAACATCCCGAAATAGTATAGAGCAATATTTGTCAGCCATACATAACATTTATGCACTCAAAAATCATGGCTTGTTAACTATTTGCAGCTATTCGATTTGATGCATTTGTTCGAATTGCATAAATCTGTTCATTGTGAAATCAATTGGATTTATTCAGTTAAAAAGTATGAACATTATATGGAACCAGTAATATTCAATTAAATATATAAACCTTTTGAATTTTAATCATATTCAGTTTATTAGTAGGCTACTATTACAGAAATCTAACCCTTTTCATTTATGTATGACTGACAAATATGCATCACATTAAGTTTATTAGTTTGTTTATGGTAAGACTGTGTGATCTAAACTATCCAAAATTCATGACATTAATGATTCCTCGAATTGTATATATATATTTTTAATATTATTTCTTCAGGTATATTAGGCTGCTGTCACTTTAAGACCTGATAGATGGATCCATTACATCCGTTATATGCACTTTATGAAAAGATAACTGACTGTGTTTACGTGAATACTTCTCAAGTTCGGCATTTTGACATTATTTAGTGTGTATTTGACTCTTTAAGCGCAATAAGCAGTGAAAAAGAACCCAATTTAGTACTGAGAGGCTTTATGTGCCGCACTTTGGGTGTTTGAGCACAAAATATGCGGGAATTAGTAAAATGACACAATACACAATCCAACGCCGAAACTAAAGCCGTGTAACACCAACGATATTTATACGGGGCAATGAGTGAGTGGAGGCGGGGTTGTGTGTTACACGCTGTCGGAGAGATGAGAGAGAGAGAGCAGTATCATATTCCAGGATATGGTATCATATTATGGTAATCATATTTAATCCCGTAAAAATAAGTAGGCCAATTAAAAGCGTTTCAGATATTTCATTATCGATATGTATTGAAATATCAATATTTTTGACAACAATACAACTTAGTTTATTATTTTAGATGCCTTTTTAAAATGTATAAATAGGCTCTATGCACAACTTACTTCCGGTTCTGGTCTTTTGTATGTGCTTCATGATTTTTTTTGTGTGGTTTTACTCAAGATAACTTAATAAAAGGAGTGAGCAAAGATTAGCTTAACCAATGTCCCTCACATGTGCAGATTGATATTTAAACGTGTTATATTTTTCTTCGTCGCAGTTACGTTTAGATATTTATAAAACGCCAATAACAAAGTGAACTAGGTAGGTTAGCTGATTACCTTAAAACTCCATAGATATCGTAGTCAGTTCTTACGGCCGTTAACACTTTCTCTGACAAGCGGATGCGATGAGACCTTTTTTCCGGTTTGGTCACGTGACGCACGGCATAAAGCCCAAGGGGGTAATCCATCGACCGGAAGTTGAAGCTGAGTGGGAGCTGCCATCTTGTAGCAGAACTTCACTTGCGTTAGCATTCCCATTGACTCCCATTTATTTTGGCGTCACTTTGACAGTGAATAACTTTACATCTGAGGTGTTTGAAGACCCCATTTGTCCTTTATTTATTTCTAAAGAAACACGACAATGTATAAAATGCTCCATTACCTTGTAGCTTATGTTACGGCCCCGTAGAAGCAGTTTTAGTGAAAGTAGGCTAACGATTGCGTCATACCCACGAGACTCTCTGTCGCACAGTAGAGAGATTACCGTATGGACAGGAGGAGAAGCTCACGCACAATCTGGGAAACGTGGAGGCAAAATGACAAAATAATTAATCAGGATACCTAGCAAAATTGTGTCCTTCTCCTCGCTCATGGACAGCTCCTATTCACACTCTGAATGTTTGCATGTATCGGAAGGGAATGATTCAGATTTCTCATGCCACAGCACTAGAAGACAGACCGGTCACTCACGTCACATCTACGTCGT
>NW_024121754.1:500667-511448 GCF_016745375.1 Pimephales promelas
AAATACGAGCAGGTCAGGAGAATGATGAACCTGCAGAAACATGAGGAAGAATCACACATCCTAGCACTGCTCGTGATATATGTACTGTTATAGTTTGTTAACTTTTATTTTTTCTATTGTTAATTTTAGTTCAATTTATAGTTATTTTTTAAATATATTAATTTATAAATTAATTTAATGTTTATGTCAGATTTAGTTTTAGTTAAGTTTTTGATGTATTATAAGTTATATTATAAGGTTTATGGTAACTCTTTACAATAAGGTCTCATTAGTTCATATGAACTAACTATGTGAAATATATTTTACATTATTTATTTACCCTTGTTAATGTTTGTTGATAGAAATAATCAATCATGTTCACAGTTCACTAACTAATGTTAACATTATTAGTAAATGTTGAGATTGACATTAACAAAGTTCATTATAGTTCATGTTAAGTAAAAAATGAAACCTTATTGTAAAGTGCTACCAATTTTTCTGTTGTTGTTTGTTTTTTGGTTGTGAGCAATTTGATTAGTTCACTGGCGTGCAGCATGTTTTCATTTTATATTTACTTTAATTTTTAGTAATTTTCTTCAAATATTTTAAAAATATATTTATTTATTTTATTATTATATTGTTATTTTTTTATTTTAATTTAGATAATTTATTTGTATTGTTAGATAAAAAAAAAAAATCCCCAGATTACTAATTTTAATACCAATTTTAGTGCTTAAAATAGTTAGTTGTCAAGGTCATTTTAAAATTTAAATTTTAAATTTTTATTTTATATATTTCCAGATACTATAGTGCCTCAACTCAGTGCTTTTCATCTAATATTTATAATTTATTTTTATTTCAGCTTTATTTCAATAAACAGTTACGAGTCATTTGATTGGTTCACAGGCGTGCAACGAGTTCACGACTCATGTGATGAACCTGTTGAGGGAACAGTCTCGTACGCGACCCATCTCGCCCAAAGAGATCGAGCGCATGGTGAACATCATCCACCGCAAGTTCAGCTCCATCCAGATGCAGCTGAAGCAGAGCACCTGTGAGGCCGTGATGATCCTCAGGTCACGCTTCCTCGACGCCAGGTCAGAAACTCACGCACGTTTCCTTTTAGCTTCACCCAAAACTACTTGCATAACATTTAAAGGACTTTCTAGACTGAGAAAAGCCAGAAAATGTATTTTGGGCTTATGTGGATGAAAGACAACAACTCCCAGAATGCACTTGCTTCGCTCCCCTAGGAGGCCACGCCTACTGGTAACAGAGCGCAGTTGTTAAACAACAACAACAAAAAAATGCTGGGTTGTTTCACCCCAACTTTGGGTCAAATATTGACAAACCCAGCCATTGGGTTACATTTTTGTAAGTACATTTTTAACCCAACGTTTGTGTTTGTCCCAAATTTGTGTTAAAAGTACCCTGCATGTTTTAGAGTGTATATAAACACAAACTTTTACAGTATGTTAGATGAACATATTTTTTCCATCAGCATGTCCCTTCTGGGGCTCCGTAGAATGCGCCATTTCCTTTCCGAGCATAATCTTCGGCTTCGGGCGCATCATTGTAGATAATGCTTGGATTGCTGGTGGTTAGTAAATGAGCCTCAGGGTTTTGCTCTAAAATACAAAGCACAAAACATGATTTTGCCCCTGAGTGACTGTTCTACTTATA
This sequence comes from Pimephales promelas, assembly GCF_016745375.1. The sequence continues at coordinate 502,330 of NW_024121754.1, forward strand.
ATGCACTGTAAATAATAAGCATTTGCTTAATAAAGAAAAATGATTATTGGTTGTGTGTCTGTTTTTGCTCGTGTGGGTTTGTGTGAACGAGTGGGTGATGTGGTGATGGTAAGGTCTTGTGAATCCTCTGTTTGAGTATTTGAGGGATGAGTTGGGTGGGAAATGTGGAAATGTGCCAATTAGTTCCAGTTGGTTGGTCCAGTTACTTAAAGCTAAGAGTAAATTACTGTATGTAGAAATCTGCTCGTCAGAGAATTATTCAAATGCATGCAAATGAAGCAGAACAGCCATTGGTGGGCTCATTGATGACATCATAAAGAGAGAGTGGCTGCTAAGGTCAGATTTAATCTAGTCTCATTGATGACGTTGCATTGCATTTAAATATCATCTAATAAACTGTAAAAATTAATACGCTTTATCAAATCAATAAAATTGTGGCAACAGATTACAAGCAATATTATTAATTAAATTTAACAAATTAGAATTGAGTAATAATCAATCAATAACCGTTTAAAATGAGTAAAGTTTACACCAAAAAAAAATATCTCACTAACAGACAGACGTCAAAGATGAATTAAGAACTCTTTATTTTATATTGTTAACAAGCAGAATCACTGAAACAGGAAAAACGTCATTTTAAAACAAACCTAAAACAAACACCAAAAATTATATGTACTTTTTTTTTGGGTTGTTGTTGTAAGTTTTACTCATTTTAACTTTTAAGGAATTAATTTGATGAATTATTACTCAATTCTGATTTGCTCAATTTAATTAATAATATTGCTTGTAATCTGTTGCCACAATTGTTTTGATTAGATAAAGCGTATTCATTTTTACAGTGACATGTCATTGGTAGATATAGAGTGACGACTGATATTTATATGCATTTTGTGTAAATATCTGCTGTACTTTTATAAAGATCTAATTGATTAAATTACAAGCATCAGAATTTTATCCTACGTTTTGGCCATATCAATATCAGCATCTGCACCAAATTGCATATTTTGCTCTCTGAATATAAAATTGAGGTGTTTTTTGCTCCTCAAGTATGAAATCCATGTTCTCAATATATCATCTGAGCCATAAAAGCGTACACTGAAAAAAATAATATGCTTTATCTAATCAATAAAATTGTGGCAACATATTACAAGCAATATTATTAATTAAATTGTACAAATTAGAATTAATTAGAAAATTAATTTGATTAACTATTACTCAATTCTAATTTGTTAAATTTAATATATAATATTGCTTGTAATCTGTTGCCACAATTTTATTGATTAGATAAAGCATATTCATTTTAACAGTGTAATGCATCAAATATGAGATTCAACAAAACAACACATGCAAACTTTGTTCTTTCGATTTTCCATTCCATCATTTCAGATGTCAGGCTTTACGCTGGGGTTAAGCAAATCAATTGTTTTGGGCCACATCAGGGACCTATAACTTTATTATTATTATTCAATAATACATACTTTATGCTTTATGGTGTAGTTACAGCATCATCATTCAAGCATAATAACCAGCTAAACCTTTAAAACATTGTTTTTATTGATTATTGGTAAAATTCTGTGGTGTTGCTAGTGAGTATCATACTGACTTTAATAACCTTTAGTATATAAAGATATAGAAATGCTTCAGGATCTTACAATTTTTTTGCATTTTAAACTTCTCCAGGAGGAAAAGGCGCAACTTTAGCAAGCAGGCGACGGAGATTTTGAATGAGTATTTCTACTCTCACCTCAGTAACCCGTACCCCAGCGAGGAGGCGAAAGAGGAGCTGGCGAAGAAGTGTGCCATCACCGTGTCGCAGGTGAGTCCAGTTCTCAGACGATACTGCGCACACGAGCCTTCAGCTGCGAAACAAGAGGAGAATTTATTCACAATCTGAGCAAAATCACTAACAAATTTGTTAGCGGTGGTCTGTGACACTGTGAAGGTGCAGAGAATTTGGCTCAAAGTGACATCATCTCCAAACAAATGGGCGTGATTTAGAGAGAGCGCACAGTTTTCTGCAGCATGGATCCTGGAAGTATTTTTCCCATGGCTTTTCTTCATAAAAAAATGTCTAAATAAAGTTTAAATAGAGTTTAAGAATATTTAATCTCACAATTCTGACTTTTTTCCTCAAAATTGTGAGTTTATATCTTGTAATTCTGAGAAAAAAAGATGCAAACGCGCAATTGCGAGAAAAAAAATCAGAATTGTAAGATAAAAAGTCCCAATTACCTTTTTATTTTTTTACTCGGTGGCGGAAACAAGCCTCCATATCCATTCATATTATAAGATATTTTGTATTTTCAGTTGTCGATTCTTATTAATTTTATGTTTTTATTCATTTTTGTTTTTAAAAATTGATTCAATTAATTCATTTTTAGTTTATTTCAGTTTGTTCTTTATTTTCATTTTGTTTAACTTAAGTTCTAATCTCATATTTATTTCTTACTTTTTAATAGTTTTAGGTTAAGTTGTTACTTCAGGATTGTGGGTAATGTACACTGTAAAAAATATTGTTGATTTAACTTCAAAAAAGTAAGTAATTTGGTTGCCTTAAAATTTTAAGTTGATTGAACTGGAAAAAGTGAGTTAATACAATGAAGGCGATTAATTTAACCGTCAGAAACTCAAAATAATAAGCTATCTCAACTAAATAAATTATTTAAGTTGATTTGACAAAAGAAAAAATGTTGTGATAACAAATCTTATTTTTTACAGAGGAAATTTTGCAATTAGTAACAATATTAAGTAGGAATCACACTGACACAGAAGAACTGATTTTTATCTATTTTTTAAATTTTAAATAAAGATTATGTATGTTTTCAGTCTTTCGACTTCTAAATTTCATGTTTAAATCAATGTGTTCCTTGCAGTTTATTTGTAATTGCATCTGACATTTACTAGCAATTGTTTCGAAGCAAGTCCTACACCAAATTTATTTTCAGCGCAGAATCCTATAACACCCTCAGTTTATACATTATGGCATTCTTACTTCCAGAGGCCGACTGTTGCTCTCAAATGAACTTAAAGGGTTAGTTCACCCAAAAATGAAAATGATTACATTAATGACTCTCCCTCGTGTCGTCCCAAGCCCGTAAGACCTTTAAGATATATAGTTTAAGATATTTTAGATTTAGTCCGAGAGCTTTCTGTCTCTCCATTGGAAATGTGTGTCCGGTATACTGTCCTTGTCCAGAAAGGAAATAAAGACATCAAAGTAGTCATGTGACATCAGTGGGTTAGTTACAATGTTTTGAAGCATCGGAAATACATTTCGGTCCAAAAATAACAAGCATTTTATTGTCTCCGGTTCTGTCGTGGATCCGCGTTCAGTGACCTAAAACGCGGCTGACGTGTGTCTGGTGCGGCTGAGCTTCGGTTACAGTCTGAGGGAGACGCTCGCTGTACAAAACAATCTTTACAAACATGTCTAAGGATTTCCACACAGAGGAACACTTGCATTTTTTGGCCCAGAACCCGGAAACACGGTCAGCAGCCAGTGTTGTAGTCGAGACCACCTCACTCGAGTCCGAGTCGACACCGAGACCAGAGAGAGTCGAGTCCGAGTCGAGTCCGAGACCAGAGAGAGTTGAGTCCGAGTCGAGTCCGAGTCGAGTCCGAGACCAGAGAGAGTCGAGTCCGAGTCGAGTCCGAGTCCATAGAGAGTCGAGTCCGAGACCAGAGAGAGTTGAGTCCGAGTCGAGTCCGAGACCAGAGAGAGTTGAGTCCGAGTCGAGTCCGAGACCAGAGAGAGTTGAGTCCGAGTCGAGTCCGAGTCCATAGAGAGTCGAGTCCGAGTCGAGTCCGAGACCAGAGAGAGTCGAGTCCGAGTCGAGACCGAGACCAGAGAGAGTCGAGTCCGAGTCAAGACCGAGTCCAGAGAGAGTCGAGTCCGAGTCGAGACCGAGACCAGAGAGAGTCGAGTCCGAGTCAAGACCGAGTCCATAGAGAGTCGAGTCCGAGTCGAGTCCGAGACCAGAGAGAGTCGAGTCCGAGTCAAGACCGAGACCAGAGAGAGTCGAGTCCGAGTCAAGACCGAGTCCATAGAGAGTCGAGTCCGAGACCAGAGAGAGTCGAGTCCGAGTCAAGACCGAGACCAGAGAGAGTCGAGTCCGAGTCGAGACCGAGACCAGAGAGAGTCGAGTCCGAGTCAAGACCGAGTCCAGAGAGAGTCGAGTCCGAGTCGAGTCCGAGACCAGAGAGAGTCGAGTCCGAGTCAAGACCGAGTCCAGAGAGAGTCGAGTCCGAGTCGAGTCCGAGACCAGAGAGAGTCGAGTCCGAGTCAAGACCGAGTCCATAGAGAGTCGAGTCCGAGACCAGAGAGAGTCGAGTCCGAGTCAAGACTGAGACCAGAGAGAGTCGAGTCCGAGTCGAGTCCGAGACCAGAGACGGTCGAGTCCGAGTCGAGACCGAGACCAGTGAGAGTCGAGTCCGAGTCGAGTCCGAGACCAGAGACGGTCGAGTCCAAGTCGAGACCGAGACCAGAGACGGTCGAGACCGAGACCACTGAGGGTTGATTACCTAATTTACTTTTATTTACTTAGAGAAATCCTTTTTTTTTTTTTTACTAAATTTACTTAGAGTTTAAAAAATATGATCAGTTTAGGGTAAAAAGGCCACATAGTAGGCGGTGTTAAAAGTAATTTTATTACAATTTGTCATGCGCAGTTGCGCACTAGAAAATCACCAATCACTGGGCGTGTCAATCAATTTAAAGAAATATTTTATTCACATACATTAATAATCATGAAAAATATTTTGAATTGAACTCGAGTGGACTCGGGAATAATTCCGAGTCCTAAAAAAACAAATGTTCGAGTACGAGTCAATTCCGAGTCCAAATGGACACGAGTCCATGACAAGACCAAGACCATTAAAATATGGTCTCGAGACCGAGTCCGAGACGAGTCCGAGTCTCGATTACTACAACACTGTCAGCAGCGTCACACAGAACGCGGATCCACAACAGAACCGAAGACAATACAATGCTTGTAATTTTTGGACCAAAATGTATTTCCGATGCTTCAAAACACTGTAACTAATGGTGCGTTCTATTATAGCCAACGAACCGACTCGGACCTCGGATTTGACGTCACGTCCACACTTCAAGCGGTCTATTTGTTTTGCGCGTCCGAGTCGGAGAAAAAAATGGACGCCACCCGGAAAGCTGTTATAATGGTAGCACTGGCCGAGTACCAGGCACTTACATAAAAAAAATAAATAAATATTATGACTACACCTTATTAAAACGCAGCCATTTGAACTTGAAAAGGTTTATGTTTATAAAATGTCAGCCATTTGAACTTGAATACTTTATGTTAATCTTCTGTTAGCAACGCTAGGAACGTCAGTAATTGCACTCACAACAACCGATTCCCATACCTACAGGGGACGCAGTAATACGAGTGATTACAACCGTCATTTAAAATACCAAAGCGGTTCAAAAACGATGAAAACAATTCATTCTTACAAGTCACAGGGCGCAGCCATCTTGAATTCCGAAACGGAATTCTTGCTCGGCGTCCTCACGGTTGTCCGACGTCCGAGAGGAGAAATCCGAGGAAAGGGGGCGTGTTGCTAGGCAACGTCTGTCGTCCGATTCGGATCTCCGAGACGGATGAATAATAGAACGCACCATAACCCACTGATGTCACATGACTACTTTGATGATGTCTTTATTTACTTTCTGGACAAGGACAGTATACCGTACACACATTTCCAACGGAGCGACAGAAAACTCTCGGACTAAATCTAAAATATGAAGATGAACGGGCTTAATGACTCATTAATGACATCATTTTCATTTTTAGGTGAACTAACCCTTTAATTAAATGATGAACGTCTATCCTTTATTCAGCCTGTTTAATGGGAGCGGGTGTTGTTTGTGTAATGGATGGGTGTGTGGGGTGTACAGGAAGTCGTTACTGTAAAAAAAAGCCCCTTCTTTTTGTGCCCTTAGGGGAAGGGAAGCACCATCACTGTGTCACAGGTATGTCACTAAAACACGCGTCCGTCTGTCCTGTGTGTTGTCTGTGGATGTCTCTGTGTACTGAACGACGCTCATACGTTTCCTCGCCACTGGGAACCGTTACATGCCTTTTTGCACTTGGATCATGTCCTCTGGCTGTCTTTTATTGGCTCCCGAGATTATGACATCAGCGAGGCGTTTTTATTGCGCATCTTCAACCGTTCCGCCTCCCGTCGGCAGTTTAAAGCCTGTTTGGAGACATTTTATGAAGGAGCCATTGCTCGGGGTGGATGTGATTTTAATATGTCTGGGTTTGTAGCAACGTCAATATTCTTTTGCAAAAGGTTGGTCCGTTTACAACCGTATGAGAATCACAGTCGCCGTAAAACACGTATAAACATGGTTTTCGGAGAACCTGTAAATGTTTTGTTTGCTGCATATATTTCATTGGACTATTATAAATGCGACAGGTAAATGTCATGAAAAGTGTCGGGAACGTGTCTGGGTGACTTTTTTTTTTTCCAGTGTGGTAGAAATGTTTTATTCATTTTCATTGAAATAAATGTCGCAATACAAAAAGAGGCTTCATTCTCTTTATGCAAAGCACTAGTTTGGAATAATTAAAACAGGACAATTAAATTAAATGAACATATCAAGGCTGCATTTATTTAACAGTAACATTGAGAAATATTATTACAATAATAACCGTTTTAAAATGTAAACCATAGAACCATTATTAATAATAAGCACAAATCATCATATTAGAGTGATTTCGGTAACACTTTAACACTTTACGAACCATGAGCAATACATTTGTTACTGTATTTGTTAATCTTTGTTGATGTTAGTTAATAAAAATAAAGCTGTTCATTGTTTGTTCACGTTAGTTCAAGATTTGAATAAAGTATTAGTAAATATTGAAAGTAACATTTACAAAGATTAATAAATGCTGTATAATTCATTATTAGGTCATGCTAACTAATGTAGTTAACTAATGAACCTTATTGTAAAGTAATGAGTAATGATGCAGAAAATACAGCTTTGATCAAAGGAATAAATTACGTTTTAAAATATATTCACACAGTAAACAGTTATTTTAAATTGTAATAATATTTCACAATTTTTACTGTATTTTTGACCAAATAAACACAGCCTTGGTGAGCAGAAAACGCATAAAACAATCATTGCAACATCAAACTTGTGAATGCTAGTGTATATTTTTTGATTTTGGGATTAAAAATGATATTTTATAATGTATAATATAGCATTTCCTCATGAGATTCATCCACATTTGCCTCTCTCTTGCTCTCAGGTGTCGAACTGGTTCGGTAATAAACGTATTCGCTATAAGAAGAACATTGGTAAATTTCAGGAAGAGGCGAATCTGTACGCTGCGAAGACAGCAGTGACGGCGACTCAGGCCGTAGCGGCCGCTGTACACAACAGCCAGACCAACTCGCCCGCAACGCCCAGCTCTGGTACACACACACGCTCTATGGACGAGACCACCGGGGCTAGTTGTCACAAATGTTTTGAGTCCATGTACATAAATACTTGCTTTCTTTAGAAGTAGTTTAGCATGTTGGTTTCAAATATAAACCTTTGTTGCCCAAATCAGTGGTATCCTTAAATTAATTGGCACTTAAATAACCCACTGTGATGTGACACATGTCCTGCTATAGGGGTCAGCGAGTGTTAAATGAACTGTATCTTTTGAGTGCACATATTTAATAGCTTTTTTTGTAGCCAGAACTTTAAAGGTTTGTGTCTCTACAAAGAAAACAAAGCCCTATGAAGCATTTTCTTGTGTAAAAATTGTGACAACTTGCCCCGCTCTCCCCTATATTGCATATACAGCAGATCTAGTCTAATTATTTGAAATGAGTCATTTAAGAGTTGTGTCATTTTCTCCTCAGGTTTTCAGATGAAAGATGAAGACTTTCAATTGGATGCAACAGAAGATAAAAACAACCTGTTAAACAACATTTTCACTGGTACGACTTGAAGACACTTCCTCCGTCTCTGTGTGCATATACAGTGTGACCCCAAAATCATCCATTTGGATCATTATTTTAACCCTGTAAATTAAACCTTTAGACAAAAAAAAGTTTAGTATCATAGAGGATCATCATATCTGATACTGTTCATATAGTGTCGCACGTGGAACTCATACTTGAGGATAAAAAATACCTCAATGTCATTCAAAAATGCGCATTTTTGTAATTTTTGGTGCAAAATGGAGATATTTATATGGCCAGAAAGTAACAGTGCAAAGCTGACTACTTAAAAACGCATATAGTCGTCTATATTTCACAATAAAATGTCTTAGTGCGGTGATATTTAAATGCTTAGTTTTATTATCAAAGTGTAGTATTTTAAAAAACATTTAATGCAATGTAATACAATGATTGAGTGATAAAAGTTCCTCAAAATCCTGATGGATCATATTTGAGACTCACATCTTTTCTAACAAATAATGGATAATCAAGTGAAGTTGCTTCAGTCCAGTAAGTGTCCAACTAGAAATATCACTAATAATAAAAAAGATATTATTATGTTTATTGTATTATTACACTGTAAAAATGAATATGCTTTATCTAATCAATAAAATTTTGGCTACAGATTACAAGCAATATTATTTATTAAATTGAACGAATTATAATTGAGTAATAGTTAATCAAATTAAAATTCTAATTAATTCTAATTTGTAAAATTTAATTAATAATATTGCTTGTAATATGTTGCCACAATTTTATTGATTAGATAAAGCATATTATTTTTTTCAGTGTACGTGAACCAGTAGCTGAAGGGGACGTTTACCACTAAAAGGCCTTTTACTTGCTAAAAATGTATCGATCAGACGACAGAAGGCATGTAGTACATTGTGTGCAACAGGTTTGATCATTTGCAGGCTACAGTAATATGATATATGCAGAAAAGCATGTTCACAGACTCACCGTTCCTCCGTCTCTCTGCAGGGTCTTCGGGTTCGTATAGTTTGCCAGGTTCGGGAGACATGTTTATGAGCATGTCCAGTCTGAACGGGTCATACCAGCCGGCCCAGGTCCCGTCCCAGCACAAGACACAGTATCACACACACCAACACAGAGAGCACAATATATACTGTAACGCAGTGGTGGAATGTAACGAA
>NW_024121754.1:511948-580766 GCF_016745375.1 Pimephales promelas
TTTAAAAAGTAAGTAACCTGGGTTGCCTTAAAATTTTAAGTTGGTTGAACTGGAAAAAGTGAGTTAATACAATGAAGGAGATTAATTTAATCATCAGAAACCCAAAATAATAAGTTATCTCAACTAAATAAATTATTTAAGTTGATCTGACAAAAGAAAAAATGTTGTGATAACAAATCTTTAAAAAAAAAATTTTTTACACTGCATGTCATCCAAGACGTCCACGTCTTTCTTTCTTCAGTCGAAAAGAAATTAAGGTTTTTGATGAAAACATTCCAGGATTTTTCCTATATATAATGGACTTCAATGGGAACCAAACGGTTCAAGGTCCAAATGAGAGTTTCAGTGCAAACTGGCATTATGGTAGCCTGACTTCGTCATACTCATATTCAAGAGAGAATATGAGTCTGAAACTCCTCAGTTGGGCTTTGATTATGAGGCGTGTCGTAACCGAACCAGGAAAAAAAAACACTCAATTGGATAGTCGGATATTGGATATTTTTTACAACAGACGCGAAAGTGGAATCTATACATCTCAATTCTCCAGCTCCAGTCATCTTTGATGAAGCCCGCCCTGGCAATCTGATTGGCCCGATCGTTTTTTGCCTGATCATAATTACTCCTCAATGGATCGAGTACAGACTGAACTTCCGGACCAAAAAATGTTGTGGGCGGAGTTCGGGCTGGCATCCAGGCTAGCATTATGGTGGCCTTTCGAAAACTTTTGAAAAATGGTTTCAGAGTTCAAGTTTTTGAAAATGATACCGTTATTGTTTCCGTGTAAACTAAAAAAAAACCCCGCAAATTTGTGAAAATGGTGACGAACCAAATTTTCCCCTGAAATAGGGAACCAATCACAGAACGGGGAGCATTTGATAGACATTCGTAGTAGCACCCAATAATACGGCTCTGGGCATTCGTAAACATGTGGTTTCCAGACCACGTTTCATTCTCAATGATGCATGGTCTGGATTTAGCCAAGCTATAGGCGTGTAGTGTTTCTATACAAAGTGACATCATCGCCAACTACTGGCCTGGCAGCAGAATACAGCGTTTTTAATCGTTTTCCCTGATCCGTATGAATGGGGATCGTTTTGATAACCTGAATGCGAAAAACGCAAAGAAAAAACGATGCTCTGTTTTCAGTCCAGTTCGTTGACGTATAAGTGTGGAAACAAGAGAAAAAGCATGAGCAATATTAATCGTGATGCTTTGCAAACACATTTTTGAAACCACATTTTTTTTAGAAAAATTATAAAAAGAGAAAAACTGACAAATGGGATTTTCAATTTATCCCAATTTGTTTTTTATTCAGTTATTTGTTGAAAATGTTAGTATCCGTTCCAAATTACAATCATTTCATATAATAAATAATGATTTATGATATCAAATGTGACTAAGACATCAAAATTAAGTAAACTTCTAAAATACATATGCATTACAGTATGTGCATAATTTGATACTATACACTTCTCACAGTAATTGCACAGAAATCCACCACGTTTTATCCAAAACAAATAGGCTATCCACAGATGTCTCCGTGTGGAGCGCTTCATGTGAGGTGTCAGGTGGAGAAGTTAAATTGCCGTTACCCTGAGAGCAGACGCTTCAGCACACAGCTGTTTACTCACTATCAGGCCTCAGTCTGTCATCAGCATCTCGTTTCACTGGCAAACACACCACGAGGAACACCTCCATCTTTTTTAACAGTACACATTTGGTAACCCAGTGTTTAAAGCAGGGTTGTGCTTTTAAAATTAAACTAAGAATGCCTTTAAATTAGGGCTGTCAAACCATTAGCCGTGATTAATTGTATCCAAAATAAAAGTTTGTGTTTACATAATATATGTGGGTGCACTGTATAATATTATATATATATATATATATATATAAATATACATATATATATATATATATAAATACACACAAATGCTTGTATATGTTTAAGAAATATTTTCATGTATATACATTTATATATAATTTATTTATTATATATAAATATTTTATATATATATATATATATATATATATATATATATAAATGATATTTTTTCCTTAAATATACATGCATGTATGTGTATTTATATATACAAAATAATTATACACATTGCACCCACATATATTATGTAAACACAAACTTTTATTTTGGATGCGATTAATCGGGATTAATCATGCGCCCTACTTTAAATTTCTATTTTTCCCCCAATATAAATCAAATTTGACAGGATGTTGAATAGTAAATTGAATATACACACACACACATATGGTAACACATTACAATAAGGTCCATTAGTTAACTACATTAGTTAATATGAACTGCACATATACAGCATTTATTGATCATTGTTAATGTTAATTTCAACATTTACTAATATTTTATTTAAATCTTGTTAACATTAGTTAATGCACCGTGAACTGACATGAACAAACAATGAACAGCTGTATTTTTATTAACTAACTTTAACAAAGATGAACAAATACAGTAACAAATGTATTGCTCATGGTTAGTTCATGTTAGCTAATACATTAACTAATGTTAACTAATTAATTTTATTGTAAAGTGTTACCATATATATATATATATATATGAACCGTACTCAGATCATTTCCCGAGATGGTATTGGTTTGGTTCGGTTCGTTTTTAAGGGGTTTGAGTCTATTTATAGACATATATACACATGCATTTTTAATGATCCCTGTTATTTTGCTAAATTTATGAATATTTTGCAGATTCTGCATGGTCTATGTAAACTTTTGACCATGACGTTGTGTGTTGTGTGTGTATACCGAATTTATGATACCGCCACAATGATTCGTTATGGACATATTTGGAATACGTCAGACATCACTATAGTTATGAATGTATATAATATGCACCTCTCTGTCGATCCTGTTTTGTTTCAGTCACCGTTAACTAATTGGACGTCTGCTTAAACAGAGATGCATGAGATGCGATGTGCTCTGTGCTGAATTAGCATTTCTGTGCCTGAGGTCTGAATAGGGAATGTGGCTAGTGCTACCTTTACCATTTTGTTGCCATTAAAAATGAAAGCAACACCAAGGAAAAGGACAGAGATGAAATTACAAGAAGATTAAGAGCAGAGCAAATGTTCATATGCTGAGGCTTCTGATTCATGCTTTCTCTCACATTCAGTCCTTCCGTCTTGTGTTAGTTTGCCTTTGCCTTTAAATGTCATCTCGCATTGACCTCGTGAATACTGTGCGTGTGTGTGTGTATGCGTGTCCGGAGGGCAGTGTGTGTTTGTGTGTGTGTCTTATTCTAGTCATTCTTAGCAGCTGTGGCGTGTTTACAATCTTGTCCTCGGGTTTTTTGAAAGAGCATCTTCAAAATCACCTAAAACTGCACAACAATGGCATTGCACTGAATGTGAGATTCATTTCTATTTCATAGCTCATCTTATGCTCACTAATGCGTCTTTCTCCAAAGAAATGAGTAAATAACATCCAGAAATAGTATAGAGCAATATTTGTCAGCCATACATAACATTTATGTACTTATTAACTATTTGCAGCTATTCGATTTGATGCATTTGTTCAAATTGCATAAATCTGTTCATTGTGAAATCAATTGGATTTATTCGGTTAATAAGTATGAACATAATATGGAACCAGTAATATTCAATTAAATAAACCTTTTGAATTTTAATCATATTCAGTTTATTAGTAGGCTACTATTACAGAAATCTAACCCTTTTCATTTATGTATGACTGACAAATATGCATCACATTAAGTTTATTAGTTTGTTTATGGTAAGACTGTGTGATCTAAACTATCTAAAATTCATGACATTAATGATTCCTCGAATGTATATATATATTTTTAATATTATTTCTTCAGGTATATTAGGCTGCTGTCACTTTAAGACCTGATAGATGGATCCATTACATCCGTTATATGCATTTTATGAAAAGTGTGTTTACATGAATACTTCTCAAGACCAGCATTTTGACATTATTTAGTGTGTATTTGACTCTTTAAGCGCAATAAGCAGTGAAAAAGAAATCAATTTAGTACTGAGAGGCTTTATGTGCCGCACTTTGGGTGTTTGAGCACAAAATATGTGTGAATTAGTAAAATGACACAATACACAATCCAACGCCGAAATTAAAACGGTGTAACACCAACGATATTCATCCGGAGCAATGAGTGAGTGGAGGCGGGGTTGTGCGTTACACGCTGTCGGAGCAGTATCATATTCCAGGATATGGTATCATATTATGGTAATCATATTTAATCCCGGAAAAATTAGTATTAAACGCGTTTCAGATATTTCATTATCGATATGTATTGAAATATCAATATTTTTGACAACAATACATTGCACTTAGTTTATTATTTTAGATGCCTTTATAAAATGTATAAATAGGCTCTATGCACAACTTACTTCCGCATTCTGTAAAACAGGTCGCATCGCTTCCGGTTCTGGTCTTTTGTATGTGCTTCGTGATTTTTTTGTGGTTTTACTCAAGATAACTTAAAAGGAGCGAGCAAAGATTAGCATAACCAATGTCCCTCACATGTGCAGATTGATATTTAAACGTCGCAGTAACGTTTAGATATTTAAATGGAATAAAACGCCAATAACAAAGTGAACTAGGTAGGTTAGCTGAAATCCATAGATATTGTAGTCAGTTTTTAATGGCCGTTAACAGTTTCTCTGACAAGCGGATGCGATGAGACCTTTTTTCCGGTTTGGTCACGTGACGCTCGGCATAAAGCAACCTGCTAAAGTGGCTAATACGAATGACTGCGTTACACCAGAGAATGTCTAATTGAAGAGAATTGGCACTGGCTGGTTACTTCCGGGTTCTGGACTGGCTGCAGTAACGCGTCTCTGTCCATGCGGGGGCGCTGGCGGTCGAGTGCAGAATGAATGGGAGTCAATGGGGTTTCACCCCCAGAAATCCACTTTTCTCAGGATGTCATTTTTTTGTCAAGTAATTTAAAAGTTGCATTCAAAAGGGAGGGATAAGAAAATACACTCAGCTGAAAATTGCATTTTTAAGTTCACTTATCTGTTCTAAAAATCCGTTCAAAACTGTGATGACGTCACACAATAGCAGAATGCTAGCGTTATCCGGCCAACAACGGCCTAACCTGTAAGAAATCAAAAGGACATAAGTACTCGTTCATTCGACTTTTGGCCTATAATCTATATTGAACTTGCGGAATCAACAATAAAATCTATTTTGATTTACCGACAAGCAGGTGAAAGAGACACTTTTAGCCGTTTTGCCCCATAGACTCCCATTCATTCTGCGCTCGCCCGTGATCACCTCCAGTGGAATTCTAATGGAACTGCAACCAGGATGATACACAATGGGGCTAATAGGAAGTGCCGAGGCTCTCCGTTAGACGGGCTCTGGTTACACGCCACTGCTGAAATACACACACATTTGGCGGGTTGGCAAATGTAAATGTCAAGCCCTGTATATATATATATATATATATAGAGAGAGAGAGAGAGAGCAGAATGACAAAATCCTTAAAAACAACATTTATATATATATATATCAGCAGAGCATTTTTTTTCCTCGCACGCTCACGTGAGCATCCACTCCATTGCCTGCAAACTCCAAATCAAACGTGAGGTGCCAGAAGAGTCTTTGGTGTGGAATTAAAGACGGCCGCTGGAGTTGATCGCTGGAGCACATCTGAACGGCTCACAGCGCTTTTCTTCCACCCACCTCAGTGAAGAGACCTGCCACTGTCAATCATTCTCCGGCACACACACACACCTCGCTCGCTGACGCGACCTCTGATAAACAGACTAATCCTGCGCTGTGCAGTAATGGCGGAGGACGGGAGGGGGGCAGTGCTGTGCGTCTATCTATCAACCCATCTATCAATCTATCTACCCATCTATCTATCTATCTATCTATCTATCTATCTATCTATCTATCTATCTATCTATCTATCTATCTATCTATCTATCTATCTATCTATCTATCTATCTATCTATCTATCTATCTATCTATCTATCTATCTATCTATCTATCTACCCATCTATCTATCTGTCTATCTATCTGTCTATCTATCTATCTATCTATCTATCTATCTATCTATCTATCTATCTATCTATCTATCTATCTATCTATCTATCTATCTATCTATCTATCTATCTATCTATCTATCTATCTATCTATCTATCTATCAACCCATCTATCTATCTATCAACCATCTATCAATCTATCTACCCATCTATCTATCTATCTATCTATCTATCTATCTATCTATCTATCTATCTATCTATCTATCTATCTATCTATCTATCTATCAACCCATCTATCAATCTATCTACCCATCTATCTATCTATCTATCTATCTATCTATCTATCTATCTATCTATCTATCTATCTATCTATCTATCTATCTATCTATCTATCTATCTATCTATCTATCTATCTATCTATCTACCTACCCATCCACCCACCACCCACCCACCCACCCATCCATCCATCCATCCATCCATCTATCTATCTATCTATCTATCTATCTATCTATCTATCTATCTATCTATCTATCTATCTATCTATCTATCTATCATCTATCTACCTACCTACCCACCCACCCACCCACCCACCCACCCACCCATCCATCCATCCATCCATCCATCCATCCATCCATCTATCTATCCATCCATCCACCACCCACCCACCCACCCACCCACCCACCCATCCATCCATCCATCCATCCATCCATCTATCTATCTATCTATCTATCTATCTATCTATCTATCTATCTATCTATCTATCTATCTATCTATCTATCTATCTATCTATCTATCTATCTATCTATCTATCTATCTATCTATCTACCCATCCATCCATCCACCCATCTATCTATCTATCTATCTATCTATCTATCTATCTATCTATCTATCTATCTATCTATCTATCTATCTATCTATCTATCTATCTATCTATCTATCTATCTATCTATCTATCTATCTATCTATCTATCTATCTATCTACCCATCCATCCATCCACCCATCTATCTATCTATCTATCCATCCATCCATCCATCTATCTACCTATGTACCTACCTACGTACCTACCCATCTATCTATCTCTTTCGTGAGCACTTCATCATCATCATCATTAAAAAGTCTATGCTTTCACTTTCTTTAATCCCTCCCTACCCTATCTTATGCCACTCTAAGCCGTGTCTGAAACATGAAGATCTGCTTCCTGCATATTCATCTTTAAAGTGTCTGTTTTGCGGCAGGTCTCAGTATCCGTGGCAGTCCTGATGAAGACCCTCCGGACCCTCAGCTCATGCGTCTGGATAACATGCTCCTGGCAGAGGGCGTGTCTGGGCCAGAGAAAGGGGGCGGGGCATCAGCGGTTGCTGCGGCAACAGCAGCGGTGGGAGTCGGGGCCGACAACTCCATCGAGCACTCGGACTACAGAGCAAAACTCACTCAGATCAGACAGATCTACCACACCGAGCTGGAGAAATACGAGCAGGTCAGGAGAATGATGAACCTGCAGAAACATGAGGAAGAATCACACATCCTAGCACTGCTCGTGATATATGTACTGTTATAGTTCGTTAACTTTTATTTTTTCTATTGTTCATTTTAGTTCAATTTATAGTTATTTTTTAAATATATCCATTTATAAATTAATTTAATGTTTATGTCAGATTTAGTTTTAGTTAAGTTTTTGATGTATTTTAAGTTTTATGGTAACTCTTTACAATAAGGTCTCATTAGTTCATATGAACTAACTATGTGAAATATATTTTACATTATTTATTTACCCTTGTTAATGTTTGTTGATAGAAATAATCAATCATGTTCACAGTTCACTAACTAATGTTAACATTATTAGTAAATGTTGAGATTGACGTTAACAAAGTTCATTATAGTTCATGTTAAGTAAAAAATGAAACCTTATTGTAAAGTGCTACCAATTTTTTTGTTGTTTTTTGTTTTTTGGTTGTGAGCAATTTGATTAGTTCACTGGCGTGCAGCATGTTTTCATTTTATATTTACTTTAATTTTTAGTAATTTTCTTCAAATATTTTAAAAATATATTTATTTATTTTATCATTATATTGTTATTTTTTTATTTTAATTTAGATAATTTATTTGTATTGTTAGATAAAAAAATCCCCAGATTACTAATTTTAATACCAATTTTAGTCCTTAAAATAGTTAGTTGTCAAGGTCATTTTAAAATTTAAATTTTTTATTTGATATATTTCCAGATACTTTAGTGCCTCAACTCAGTGCTTTTCATCTAATATTTATAATTTATTTTTATTTCAGCTTTATTTCAATGAACAGTTACGAGTCATTTGATTGGTTCACAGGCGTGCAACGAGTTCACGACTCATGTGATGAACCTGTTGAGGGAACAGTCTCGTACGCGACCCATCTCGCCAAAAGAGATCGAGCGCATGGTGAACATCATCCACCGCAAGTTCAGCTCCATCCAGATGCAGCTGAAGCAGAGCACCTGTGAGGCCGTGATGATCCTCAGGTCACGCTTCCTCGACGCCAGGTCAGAAAACTCACGCACGTTTCCTTTTAGTTTCACCCAAAACTACTTGCATAACATTTAAAGGACTTTCTAGACTGAGAAAAGCCAGAAAATGTATTTTTGGCTTATGTGGATGAAAGACAACAACTCCCAGAATGCACTTGCGTCGCTCCCCTAGGAGGCCACGCCTACCGGTGACAGAGCGCAGTCGTTAAACAACAAGTCTAGGCTACTAGTGAGTCTCGTGATGAGTCTGCCCGAAGATGTGTTTCGAGATTGCCCGAAATGTCCGGGATTGGGCTTTTGCGTTCTACAGTCGCCATTCATCATGTTTCCTGTGGCGAGCGGGACGAGTGAGGGCCGCGGGAGAACGGCGCGAGGCCGGTGGCGTGATTACCGATGAGCGACACCTGTGAGACGCACCGGTCTCGTATCTCTCACGGAGGAGCGGGAATTTTCTTAGCGATGTTAAAACACACATTAACATGTGTGTATATGATTTGGATGTGTGTGTATACACACACAGATTTATATATATATATATATATATTAGGGGTGTAACGGTACATGTATTCGTATTGAACCGTTTCGGTTCGAGGCTTCCGGTTCGGTACACATACAAACCGAACGATTGCTTGGACCATTTTTCCTGCCGGCAAAATTCGTGCTGACGCGGCCAACACAACGTTGCGCAACATCAAACGGCAAGCGTAATGAAAGCAGAACGAAACTGCGCTCCTCGTTATGTGCTTAACGGATCGTTTATCAGTTCGGACCAGCAACATCTGTGCAGCGCGAGCCGATCTCGATCAAGCAACACTGTTACTACACAGCGCTAAGAGATCCGGTAAAGAAAACATTTGAATTCGCCACTGAGGTAATAACATCGCTGCGAGATCTAGTGAGATGCATTCACATTTCTCCGTTATTAACCGTAGATCTCTATTAGATCAAACAGCGCTGACGTGGAAACCAGGAGAAACATTGTGCCGTGAATGAACTAGTACTTTACGTCCACAGACCAGCAACATTCACCATGGATTTAATATAGTAACACTAACTGGAACCAGTTTGGCTGGAATGGTGAAATGCTTTCAAGTACTTCACACATCTTTTTCCAGCACTTCAAAATTCAAATATTATATAAATAAATATATATTTAAATGTTATTTTTAATGTGATGACCAAAACATTATTTGTTCATCCTTCAAAGATGACCCCCATTTATAAACCTGAAAGTTTCAAGATCTAGGAAAACTACGGAAGCCCTGAACCGCAACCTATAAAAAAAAAAAATCTGTAAAAAAAAAAAAAATCTAGCATTTCGAGATTAAAGTCGGAATGTTTCGAGATTAAAGTCGAAACATTGTGCATTCATAACAGTGCGCGTCCACTGGCTCAGAGCGTGCGCGCGCGCGTGTGTGTGTGTGTGTGTGTGTGTGTGAAGTCGAACTGCCATGGATAAACACAAAATAGTAGCTTTTTACTTTTATCTGGGCTTTCAACAAAATTCTACACACGTCACACGTGCTAGTGGCAGTGTTTCTGAGGTGTTTTCGTGCTCGTCTAGTCAACACTGGGTCGAGAACACATCAGTAACTGTTCGGTCTCCCTCTTCAACGTAAATACGCTCTGGATACATTTTAAGTGCATCATTCTGTATCCAATCATTTGGCCGGATCCTGTGATTTCCTAAGATTTAATAACCACTTATGGTTGAGGAGACATTCTCTGATATGATTGTAAAGCACTTTGAGTGTAGGCATATATGAAAGCGCTATATAAATGCCCTATTCATTCTTCATTCATTCATAAAGCTGGATTTCTCCATCCAGTCTGAAAAGTGTTTTCCATGTTGGTTTTCCTATAGGCTAAAGTCTATTCCGGCGCATTATATTTTATAACGATAAAGTAAGATAAGTAATTCAGATAAAAGTAAAAAGCTACTATTTTGTGTTTATCCATGGCAGTTCGACTTCACACGCACACGCGCGCGCTCTGAGCCAGTGGACGCGCACTGTTATGAATGCACAATGTTTCGACTTTAATCTCGAAACATTTCGACTTTAATCTCGAAACATTTCGACTTTAATCTCGAAATGCTAGATTTTATTTTTTTTTTTACAGATTTTTTTTTTTTTTTTTACAGATTTTTTTTTTTTTTACTGACTTTTTTTTTTTTTAGGTTGCGGTTCAGGGCTTCCGTAGAAAACTCACACTTATTTAAAAATATTTTTTCTTTAAACAAATAGGAAATTTCTCTGGCATTTCTTTCTTTTTGCTGTATCGAAAACGTACCGAACCTTGACTTTAAAACCGTGGTACGTACCGAACCGTGATTTTTGTGTACCGTTACACCCCTAATATATATATACACATATATTACACTCTAAAAAATGCTGGGTTGTTTCACCCCAACTTTGGGTCAAATATTGACAAACCCAGACATTTGGTAACATTTTTTTAGGTACATTTAAAAAAAAATTGTTTACATTTGTTTGTCCCAAATTTGTGTTAAACAACCCTGCATGTTTTAGAGTGTATATAAACACAAACTTTTACAGTATGTTAGATGAACATATTTTTTTCACCAGTCTTGTATTTTTTCCATCAGCATGTCCCTTCTGGGGCTCCGTAGAATGCGTCATTTCCTTTCCGAGCATAATCTTCGGCTTCGGGCGCATCATTGTAGATAATGCTTGGATTGCTGGTGGTTAGTGAATGAGCCTCAGGGTTTTGCTCTAAAATACAAAGCACAAAACATGATTTTGCCCCTGAGTGACTGTTCTACTTATCATGCACTGTAAATAATAAGCATTTGCTTAATAAAGAAAAATGATTATTGGTTGTGTGTCTGTTTTTACACGTGTAGGTGTTTTTGCTAGTGTGGGTTTGTGTGAACGAGTGGGTGATGTGGTGATGTTAACGTCTTGTGAATCCTCTGTTTGAGTATTTAAGGGATGAGTTGGGTGGAAATGTGCCAATTAGTTCCAATTGGTTGGTCCAGTTACTTAAAGCTAAGAGTAAATTACTGTATGTAGAAATCTGCTCGTCAGAGAATTATTCAAATGCATGCAAATGAAGCAGAACAGCCATTGGTGGGCTCATTGATGACATCATAAAGAGAGAGTGGCTGCTAAGGTCAGATTTAATCCAGTCTCATTGATGACGTTGCATTGCATTTAAATATCATCTAATAAACTGTAAAAATTAACACGCTTTATCAAATCAATAAAATTGTGGCAACAGATTACAAGCAATATTATTAATTAAATATAACAAATTAGAATTGAGTAATAATCAATCAAATTATTCCTTAAAAGTTAACCGTTTAAAATGAGTAAAGTTTACACCAAAAAAAATATCTCACTAACAGACAGACGTCAAAGATGAATTAAGAACTCTTTATTTTATATTGTTAACAAGCAGAATCACTGAAAGAGAAAAACGTCATTTTAAAACAAACCTAAAACAAACACCAAAAATGATATGTACTTTTTTTTTGGGTTGTTGTTGTAAGTTTTACTCATTTTAACTTTTAAGGAATTAATTTGATGAATTATTACTCAATTCTGATTTGCTCAATTTAATTAATAATATTGCTTGTAATCTGTTGCCACAATTGTTTTGATTAGATAAAGCGTATTCATTTTTACAGTGACATGTCATTGGTAGATATAGAGTTACGACTGATATTTATATGCATTTTGTGTAAATATCTGCTATACTTTTATAAAGTTGCACCAAATTGCATATTTTGCTCTCTGAATATAAAATTGAGGTGTTTTTTGCTCCTCAAGTATGAGATCCATGTTCTCACTGTATCATCTGAGCCATAAAAGCGTACACTGAAAAAAAATAATATGCTTTATCTAATCAATAAAATTGTGGCAACATATTACAAGCAATATTATTAATTAAATTGTACAAATTAGAATTAATTAGAATATTAATTTGATTAACTATTACTCAATTCTAATTTGTTCAATTTAATAAATAATATTGCTTGTAATCTGTTGCCACAATTTTATTGATTAGATAAAGCATATTCATTTTTACAGTGTAATGCATCAAATATGAGATTCAACAAAACGACACATGCAAACTTTGTTCTTTCGATTTTCCATTCCATCATTTCAGATGTCAGGCTTTACGCTGGGGTTAAGCAAATCAATTGTTTTGGGCCACATCAGGGACCTATAACTTTATTATTATTATTCAATAATACATACTTTATGCTTTATGGTGTAGTTACAGCATCGTCATCCAAGCATAATAACCAGCTAAACCTTTAAAAACATTGTTTTTATTGATTATTGGTGAAATTCTGTGGTGTTGCTAGTGAGTATCATACTGACTTTAATAACCTTTAGTATATAAAGATATAGAAATGCTTCAGGATCTTACAATTTTTTTGCATTTTAAACTTCTCCAGGAGGAAAAGGCGCAACTTTAGCAAGCAGGCGACGGAGATTTTGAATGAGTATTTCTACTCTCACCTCAGTAACCCGTACCCCAGCGAGGAGGCGAAAGAGGAGCTGGCGAAGAAGTGTGCCATCACCGTGTCGCAGGTGAGTCCAGTTCTCAGACGATACTGCGCACACGAGCCTTCAGCTGCGAAACAAGAGGAGAGTTTATTCACAATCTGAGCAAAATCACTAACAAATTTGTTAGCGGTGGTCTGTGACACTGTGAAGGTGCAGAGAATTTGGCTCAAAGTGACATCATCTCCAAACAAATGGGCGTGATTTAGAGAGAGCGCACAGTTTTCTGCAGCATGGATCCTGGAAGTATTTTTCCCATGGCTTTTCTTCATAAAAAATGTCTAAATAAAGTTTAAATAGAGTTTAAGAATTTTTAATCTCACAATTCTGACTTTTTTCCTCAAAATTGTGAGTTTATATCTTGTAATTCTGAGAAAAAAAGATGCAAACGCGCAATTGCGAGAAAAAAAATCAGAATTGTAAGATAAAAAGTCCCAATTACCTTTTTTATTTTTTTTACTCGGTGGCGGAAACAAGCCTCCATATCCATTCATATTATAAGATATTTTGTATTTTCAGTTGTCGATTCTTATTAATTTGATGTTTTTATTCATTTTTGTTTTTAAAAATTGATCCAATTAATTCATTTTTAGTTTATTTCAGTTTGTTCTTTATTTTCATTTTGTTTAACTTAAGTTCTAATCTCATATTTATTTCTTACTTTTTAATAGTTTTAGGTTAAGTTGTTACTTCAGGATTGTGGGTAATGTACACTGTAAAAAATATTGTTGATTTAACTTAAAAAAATTAAGTAATTTGGTTGCCTTAAAATTTTAAGTTGATTGAACTGGAAAAAGTGAGTTAATACAATGAAGGAGATTAATTTAACCGTCAGAAACTCAAAATAATAAGTTATCTCAACTAAATAAATTATTTAAGTTGATTTGACAAAAGAAAAAATGTTGTGATAACAAATCTTATTTTATACAGAGGAAATTTCGCAATTAGTAACAATATAAGAAGGAATCACACTGACACAGAAGAACTGATTTTTATCTATTTTTAAAATTTTAAATAAAGATTATGTATGTTTTCAGTCTTTCGACTTCTAAATTTCATGTTTAAATCAATGTGTTCCTAGCAGTTTATTTGTAATTATATCTGACATTTACTAGCAATTGTTTCGAAGCAAGTCCTACACCAAATTTATTTTCAGCGCAGAATCCTATAACACCCTCAGTTTATACATTATGGCATTCTTACTTCCAGAGGCCGACTGTTGCTCTCAAATTAACTTAAAGGGTTAGTTCACCCAAAAATGAAAATGATTACATTAATGACTCTCCCTCGTGTCGTCCCAAGCCCGTAAGACCTTTAAGATATATAGTTTAAGATATTTTAGATTTAGTCCGAGAGCTTTCTGTCTCTCCATTGGAAATGTGTGTTCGGTATACTGTCCTTGTCCAGAAAGGAAATAAAGACATCAAAGTAGTCATGTGACATCAGTGGGTTAGTTACAATGTTTTGAAGCATCGGAAATACATTTCGGTCCAAAAATAACAAGCATTTTATTGTCTCCGGTTCTGTCGTGGATCCGCGTTCAGTGACCTAAAACGCGGCTGACGTGTGTCTGGTGCGGCTGAGCTTCGGTTACAGTCTGAGGGAGACGCTCGCTGTACAAAACAATCTTTACAAACATGTCTAAGGATTTCCACACAGAGGAACACTTGCATTTTTTGGCCCAGAACCCGGAAACACGGTCAGCAGCCAGTGTTGTAGTCGAGACCACCTCACTCGAGTCCGAGTCGACACCGAGACCAGAGAGAGTCGAGTCCGAGTCGAGTCCGAGACCAGAGAGAGTCGAGTCCGAGTCGAGACCGAGACCAGAGAGAGTCGAGTCCGAGTCAAGACCGAGTCCATAGAGAGTCGAGTCCGAGTCGAGACCGAGACCAGAGAGAGTCGAGTCCGAGTCCATAGAGAGTCGAGTCCGAGTCGAGTCCGAGACCAGAGAGAGTCGAGTCCGAGTCGAGACCGAGACCAGAGAGAGTCGAGTCCGAGTCGAGACCGAGACCAGAGAGAGTCGAGTCCGAGTCAAGACCGAGTCCATAGAGAGTCGAGTCCGAGTCGAGACCGAGACCAGAGAGAGTCGAGTCTGAGTCGAGACCAGAGAGAGTCGAGACCGAGTCAAGACCGAGTCCATAGAGAGTCGAGTCCGAGTCGAGTCCGAGACCAGAGACGGTCGAGTCCGAGTCGAGACCAGTGAGGGTTGATTACCTAATTTACTTTTATTTACTTAGAGAAATCCTTTTTTTATTTTACTGAATTTACTTAGAGTTTTAAAAATATGATCAGTTTAGGGTAAAAAGGCCACATAGTAGGTGGTGTTAAAAGTAATTTTATTACAATTTGTCATGCGCAGTTGCGCACTAGAAAATCACCAATCACTGGGCGTGTCAATCAATTTAAAGAAATATTTTATTCACATACATTAATAATCATGATAAATATTTTGAATTGAACACGAGTGGACTCGGGAATAATTCCGAGTCCTAAAAAAACAAATGTTCGAGTACGAGTCAATTCCGAGTCCAAATGGACACGAGTCCATGACAAGACCAAGACCATTAAAATATGGTCTCGAGTCCGAGACGAGTCTCGACTACTACAACACTGTCAGCAGCGTCACAGAACGCGGATCCACAACAGAACCGAAGACAATACAATGCTTGTAATTTTTGGACCAAAATGTATTTCCGATGCTTCAAAACACTGTAACTAATGGTGCGTTCTATTATAGCCAACGAACCGACTCGGACCTCGGATTTGACGTCACGTCCACACTTCAAGCGGTCTATTTGTTTTGCGCGTCCGAGGCGGAGAAAAAAATGGACGCCACCCGGAAAGCTGTTATAATGGTAGCACTGGCCGAGTACCAGGCACTTACATTAAAAAAATTAAATAAATATTATGACTACACCTTATTAAAACGCAGCCATTTGAACTTGAAAAGGTTTATGTTTATAAAATGTCAGCCGTTTGAACTTGAATACTTTATTAATGTTTTTCATGTTAATCTTCTGTTAGCAACGCTAGCAACGTCAGTAATTGCACTCACAACAACCGATTCCCATACCTACAGGGACGCAGTGATTATAACCGTCATTTAAAATACCAAAGCGGTTCAAAAACAATTCATTCTTACAAGTCACAGGGCGCAGCCATCTTGAATTCCGAAACGGAATTCTTGCTCGGCGTCCTCACGGTTGTCCGACGTCCGAGAGGAGAAATCCGAGGAAAGGGGGCGTGTTGCTAGGCAACGTCTGTCGTCCGATTCGGATGAATAATAGAACGCACCATAACCCAACTGATGTCACATGACTACTTTGATGATGTCTTTATTTACTTTCTGGACAAGGACAGTATACCGGACACACATTTCCAACGGAGCGACAGAAAACTCTCGGACTAAATCTAAAATATCTTAAACTGTGTTATGAAGATGAACGGGCTTAATGACTCATTAATGACATCATTTTCATTTTTAGGTGAACTAACCCTTTAATTAAATGATGAACGTCTATCCTTTATTCAGCGGGTGTTGTTTGTGTAATGGATGGGTGTGTGGGGTGTACAGGAAGTCGTTACTGTAAAAAAAAGCCCCTTCTTTTTGTGCCCTTAGGGGAAGGGAAGCACCATCACTGTGTCACAGGTATGTCACTAAAACACGCGTCCGTCTGTCCTGTGTGTTGTCTGTAGATGTCTCTGTGTACTGAATGACGCTCATACGTTTCCTCGCCACTGGGAACCGTTACATGCCTTTTTGCACTTGGATCATGTCCTCTGGCTGTCTTTTATTGGCTCCCGAGATTATGACATCAGCGAGGCGTTTTTATTGCGCATCTTCAACCGTTCCGCCTCCCGTCGGCAGTTTAAAGCCTGTTTGGAGACATTTTATGAAGGAGCCATTGCTCGGGGTGGATGTGATTTTAATATGTCTGGGTTTGTAGCAACGTTAATATTCTTTTGCAAAAGGTTGGTCCGTTTACAACCGTATGAGAATCACAGTCGCCGTAAAACACGTATAAACATGGTTTTCGGAGAACCTGTAAATGTTTTGTTTGCTGCATATATTTCATTGGACTATTATAAATGCGACAGGTAAATGTCATGAAAAGTGTCGGGAACGTGTCTGGGTGACTTTTTTTTTTCTATTGTGGTAGAAATGTTTTTTTCATTTTCATTGAAATAAATGTCGCAATACAAAAAGAGGCTTCATTCTCTTTATGCAAAAAAGCCACTAGTTTGGAATAATTAAAACATGACAATTCAATTAAATGAACATATCAAGGCTGCATTTATTTAACAGTAACATTGAGAAATATTATTATAATAATAACCGTTTTAAAATGTAAACCATAGAACTATTATTAATAATAAGCACAAATCATCATATTAGAGTGATTTCGGTAACACTTTACAATAAGGTCCATTAGTTAATGTATTAACGAACCATTATGTTAGTTAATAAAAATAAAGCTGTTCATTGTTTGTTCACGTTAGTTCAAGATTTGAATAAAGTATTAGTAAATATTGAAATTAACATTTACAAAGATTAATAAATGCTGTATAATTCATTATTAGGCCATGCTAACTAATGTAGTTAACTAATGAACCTTATTGTAAAGTAATGAGTAATGATGCAGAAAATACCGCTTTGATCACTGGAATAAATTACGTTTTAAAATATATTCACACAGTAAAAAGTTATTTTAAATTGTAATAATATTTCACAATTTTTACTGTATTTTTGACCAAATAAACACAGCCTTGGTGAGCAGAAAGCAATCATAGCAACATCAAACTTGTGAATGCTAGTGTATATTTTTTGATTTTGGGATTAAAAATGATATTTTATAATGTATAATATAGCATTTCCTCATGACATTCATCCACATTTGCCTCTCTCTTGCTCTCAGGTGTCGAACTGGTTCGGTAATAAACGTATTCGCTATAAGAAGAACATTGGTAAATTTCAGGAAGAGGCGAATCTGTACGCTGCGAAGACAGCAGTGACGGCGACTCAGGCCGTAGCGGCCGCTGTACACAACAGCCAGACCAACTCGCCCGCAACGCCCAGCTCTGGTACACACACACACACACACGCTCTATGGACGAGACCACCGGGGCTAGTTGTCACAAATGTTTTGAGTCCATGTACACAAATACTTGCTTTCTTTAGAAGTAGTTTAGCATGTTGGTTTCAAATATAAACCTTTGTTGCCCAAATCAGTGGTATCCTTAAATTAATTGGCAATTGAAAGCACTTAAATAACCCATGATGGGACCTGCTATAGGGGTCAGCGAGTGTTAAATGAACTGTATCTTTTCTCCTAGGCAGTAAGAGTGGACATTTTTGTAGGCAGAACTTTAAAGGTTTGTGTCTCTACAAAGAAAACAAAGCCCTATGAAGCATTTTCTTGTGTAAAAATTGTGACAACTTGCCCCGCTCTCCCCTATTGCATATACAGCAGATCTAGTCTAATTATTTGAAATGAGTCATTTAAGAGTTGTGTCATTTTCTCCTCAGGTTTTCAGATGAAAGATGAAGACTTTCAATTGGATGCAACAGAAGATAAAAACAACCTGTTAAACAACATTTTCACTGGTACGACTTGAAGACACTTCCTCCGTCTCTGTGTGCATATACAGTGTGACCCCAAAAACATCCATTTGGATCATTATTTTAACCCTGTAAATTAAACCTTTAGACAAAAAAAAGTTTAGTATCATAGAGGATCATCATATCTGATACTGTTCATATAGTGTCGCACGTGGAACTCGTACTCGAGGATAAAAAAATACCTCAATGTCATTCAAAAATGCGCAATTTGGTAATTTTTTTTGCAAAATGGTGCAAATGGAGATATTTATATGTAGGGTTGGGTATCGTTTGAATTTGAATGATTCTGATTCCGATTCCGATTCCTTGTTTCGATTCCGGTTCCTAACGATTCTCGATTCCGATTCTTTTAAGAGGCAGGGTCAAAAAAAGTTTAGCTAACCAAGTCTTTCTGAAGGAAATAATCCTTTCTGAGGGAAATACTCCTTTTGTCACAAATTTTGCATTTTGCTGAGATTTCGTTAATTTAAAAAAAAAAAAGTGAAACCACACTTTGGACCGCCAAACGTAAGCTATTCATGTTCGACTCGCGCGGTTATGCCAACACTTCCGGTAGACGCTTCTTCGTTGGTGTTGTTCAGCGGTTTCTTCTTCCGCTCGGCGGACTGTGAATATCGAAACTAGGAATCGAAATTTAAACTTTTGAACGATTCCGGGAAAAACGAAAAGTTAGTGCCGGTTCCAATCGATACTCGATTCTCGATACCCAACCCTACTTATATGGCCAGAAAGTAACAGTACAGAGCTGACTACTTAAAAACGCATATAGTCGTCTATATTTCACTATAAAATGTCTTAGCGCGGTGATATTTAAATGCTTAGTTTTATTATCAAAGTGTAGTATTTTAAAAAACATTTAATGCAATGTAATACAATGATTGAGTGATAAAAGTTCCTCAAAATCCTGATGGATCATATTTGAGACTCACATCTTTTCTAACAAATAATGGATAATCAAGTGAAGTTGCTTCAGTCCAGTAAGTGTCCAACTAGAAATAGCCTATCACTAATAATAAAAAAGATATTATTATGTTTATTGTATTATTACACTGTAAAAATGAATATGCTTTATCTAATCAATAAAATTTTGGCTACAGATTACAAGCAATATTATTTATTAAACTGAACGAATTAGAATTGAGTAATAGTTAATCAAATTAACATTCTAATTAATTCTAATTTGTACAATTTAATTAATAATATTGCTTGTAATATGTTGCCACAATTTTATTGATTAGATAAATCATATTATTTTTTTCAGTGTACGTGAACCAGTAGCTGAAGGGGACGTTTACTACTAAAAGGCCTTTTACTTGCTAAAAATGTATCGATCAGACGACAGAAGGCATGTTGTGTGCAACAGGTTTGATCATTTGCAGGCTACAGTAATATGATATATGCAGAAAAGCATGTTTACAGACTCACCGTTCCTCCGTCTCTCTGCAGGGTCTTCGGGTTCGTATAGTTTGCCAGGTTCGGGAGACATGTTTATGAGCATGTCCAGTCTGAACGGGTCATACCAGCCGGCCCAGGTCCCCGTCCCAGCACAGACACAGGTATCACACACACCAACACAAGAGCACAATATATACTGTAACGCAGTGCAAATACTTTGTTACTTTACTTAAGTACATTTTTCACGTATCTTAAGTAGAATAAATAGTGCATACTTTTTACTTTTACTTTGTTACATTTTTCAGAAATTATTATACTTTCTACTCCACTAATTTCTACAACTTCTGTTACTTTTTCATTACATTTTCTGATCAGTTTTTCCCCTGCCAAACCGTAATCTGACCGTCCGTTCGTTGCACGTTTGTTTCACCAGTGACGTTTGGTTGCCATAGATACATCAACTAAATGCGTCTCGCACGCAGTGTGTTTATCGTGCAATTTAAACGCGAAAATTAGTTTTTATGTGCATAGGAAACGCACCGTGTGTAGTATACGTTTGGTTAGGATTATGGCAAGCCAAGAGGTTCAGAATTACACCATAAATGAATCGCGTTTACTGCCAAACATAGTTATTAACATATAGTAATAAGCATGATGTGTAGCTATATTGCCTAATTGCAAGCTTGTTTCAGAATTTTTTTTCCATCATTATTGAACATCATTATAGGAGTATGAAGTTGAATGCGTTAGAATTAAATGTTTTATTAATCATTAGAAAATAGATATAAATTGTTATGCAAGTACTTTTACTTTTAATACTTAAAGTACATTTAAAATAAGGTACTTTTTACTTAAGTATGGTTGTCATTGTGTTACTTCTACTTTTACTAAAGTAAATATTTATCTGGATATTTGTACTTTTACTTAAGTACTGAGATTCAGTACTTCCTCCACCACTGCTGTAACGTACAACATAATACAATTTAAATGTCTTTAACAGGCTGCATTTATTCGATCAAAAATACAGTAATAAAAAACAACTGTATTCTATTCGAATTTATGATAAAAATGTAATTTATTCCTGTGAGCTTTCAGCATCATTACTCCAGTCTTCAGTGTCACATGATCATTCAGAAATCACTCTAATATGATGATTTTCAGTCATCATGTCTTTACAGACACTTTTGATCAATTTAATATGGTCTACTACTAACCCCAAACTTTTGAATGGTAGTGTGCATGTATGCATGTATATATATATATGAAATGTGTCTAGAATACCAATAATATCACAGCCAGTCCTTCATTATTTCTCACCATTTATGATCTCCCATCCTGTCTTTCTCTCTCCGCAGGGAGACTCCATACGTCACGCCATCGGTCAGTCGTTGGGTTACAGCGATGGCCTGCGGGGAAACCCACTTTACAGCCCTCATGGCTTGAACGTAAGTGTGTCATTCAAAAGTAAAACATTTAAAGGGATAGTTCACTTTGAAATTAATTTTTAATATGTTTTAGCTAACCTCAAGGGCATCCAAGATGTAGGTGTCTTTGTTTCCACAGTAGTTTCAATTTTGATATTTTTAGGTCAAACCGTTCTTGTCTGTCAGTCATATAATGGAGGTCTATGGTCACCACCTCAAAGAGCATGCACAGAAAAGTCCAAATTAAACATGATTTAATGACTCGTAAATGTAAGTACACATTGATGGCCTAAGACATGAAACGAGCGGTTTGTGTGAGAAAACGAACAGCATTTATAACCACAGCCACGTCCAAGTGATCTGAGGGGCGCCGGAAACCCCCAGAAGTGAGTACATTACTCATTGTTTACACAGAGATTTCAGAAGAGTTACCCTTCACTGTGAAGATCTAAACACATTTAGATACACAGGAAATTGCAATGGAAGACGATTTCGATATATCTGACGTTGATTTTTATTTTATTTTTTTGCAACCGCGCGAGAGATCACTTCCGACGCTTTCCGGATTTCCAACGCCTTCAGATCACTTGGACGTGGCCGTGGTTACAATTGGTAAAAACGATATAAATACTGTTCGTTTTCTCACACAAACCGCTCGTTTCGTGTCTTAGGCCATCAGTGTGTAATCATGTTTAATTTGGACTTCTCTGTGCATGCTCTTTGAGGTGGTGACCATAGACCTCCATTATAAGAACGGTTTGACCTAAAAATTGAAACTACTGCGGAAACAAAGACACCTACATCTTGGACACCCTTGAGGTAAGAATACCAAAAATTAATTTCAAAGTGAACTATCCCTTTAATGTAACTTTCAAAGTATGCAAATGCAGATGAAAATTCTTGGACACTTTCAACTAAACAAACCAAGTCAGCTTTACGGTCTGAATATCACACACACACCGTCTCATGTGGTGGCGAAGGAATAATCTCTTCACAGCAGGTCTCCTGGAGTCGTTGTATGATCAAACCGTCGCTCCATGAGCCGACAGCCCAGATTAAGACTGGGAGAGCTGATGCTGCTTCTGTGAAAAGGGAAAGATAAACGTATGGATTCATATTAATATCCGCACACGCACACAGGGATGTTTGCTGGGACAGAAAGCAAATGCGTTCTCTTTCCATTTCCCAAAATGCATCTAATAATAACACAACGACATGCACGGCTCTTGGCACTATATATCTGCCTTCTTATTGAACCACACACACTCTCTCTCTCGGAGCGAATTTGCGGTCCATTTCCTTATCACTATAATAAAATATGAAACTGGAATTGCCTGCAGCTTTGTACAGATGTGAATAGCATCTTCCCAGATGAGGTTTGATAAGACATGCTTTATAATGGAGTCACAGCGTTAAAGGTTCATGTATCTATTGAGGCAGCCACGTCGAGGAGAAAGCGAAATATTAATGCGAGAGCAAAACAATCATCCATAGCCTTACCACAAAGAGAAATTAAGGGCAGGATGAATAGCTTCAGATGTCTTAGACACTTACTAACATTTGTACACAACCTTCACATTACAAAAACAATGATTTCCAAATTGGTTTAGTCTTGTTTTATGGGTAAAATATCTAAAAATCATTGAAATTAGAAAGATTTTCATAGTGCCGTGAGGGACTTGTTTTTCAAATACAAAGCTTGTTAATACCAATTATAGATTTTTTTTTTTCGTATTTAAACAAGTAAAAAAAAATCTGTCGGTGTAAATAACAATAAATATAACATCTTAAAATTAGACCAAAAAATTACCCAAAAAACAAGAATAGGACTTTTTCAGTGTAGAATCTAGCTAGTTGACTCTTTCCAGCCTAGATAATTGAGTTACATTGACTAAACATGTCAAAAAATGTCATAAATATGGACCTGAATGCTTATACTTAGCTTAACAATTAAATTAAATCACTCAATTATTTAAATCAAACGATATGTATCATATGTATTTCCACAAGTAAGTCTATTGGTCTCCCTGGTTTGTGTTGTGAAAAGTTACTTTTAAAAGTAATCTGTTACGATATTGCGTTACCTTCTAGAAAGTAACTAGTTACTTTTAATGAAAGTGATCCTTTACAGTATTTTGTGTTACTTTTTGTTCATCTGGGCGGGTCTTGCTGGTTTGTTTTTAACAACAACATAAAGGCCCTTTCAAAACACATGCATTTAATTATTGCAGGTTTGTGTAAAATTCTGACTTTCACCGTTTTTATTCATTTTGAGGAATACTCAATCTGCGCAAGTGAGACGTGTAAATGCTCACATTTAGTCTAGAACTACATTAGCATCATGTTCACACAACGCCTCTGCACTTACCATTTCTCTCAACATGGGAACAGGAGAGCTGTCAATAGATGGCGAAACAAACTTAATAAGATGTTTTGTTTAATTTTTTATTAGTTTAATAGTTACTTAAAGGATAGTTCACTTTGAAATTAATGTTTGATATGTTTTAGCTTACCACAAGAGCATCCAAGATGTAGGTGTCTTTGTTTC
The DNA here is from genome assembly GCF_016745375.1 of Pimephales promelas. Next base: position 535,992 of record NW_024121754.1, read on the forward strand.
CGCAGAAGTTTCAATTTTGAGATTTTTAGGTCAAACCGTTCTTATAATGGAGGTCTATGGTCACCACCTCAAAGAGCATGCACAGAGAAGTCCAAATTAAACATGATTCAATGACTCGTAAATGTAAGTACACATTGATGGCCTAAGACACGAAACGAGCGGTTTGAGTGAGAAAACGAACAGTATTTATATCGTTTTTACCTTTTGTAACCACAGCCACGTCCAAGTGATCTGAGGGGCAGACCGGTAAAAACGATATAAATACTGTTCGTTTTCTCACACAAACCGCTCGTTTCGTGTCTTAGGCCATCAATGTGTACTTACATTTACGAGTCATTAAATCATGTTTAATTTGGACTTCTCTGTGCAAGCTCTTTGAGGTGGTGACCATAGACCACCATTATATGACTGACAGACAAGAACGGTTTGACCCATCTACAGTGGAAACAAAGACATAACAAACAAAATTGAACTATCCCTTTAAAATACGTATCTGATTACATTACTCGACTTACTTGTGTCCTAGGAGTCTTCTAAAACCGCATGAATAGACCAGCCTGAACATGGTTAGGCTGGTTTAAACTGGATTTTGTTTCAGCATGGTGAACAACAGTTTAAACAAAATGGATACAAACACAGCGTTTTATCTGATCTTACTCTTAAAAAAAATCAATACCGGCTAATGTTTCCATTCTGGCTTTAATTACACCGCTCAAATAGTCTCTTGTGTGTCTCTTTCCAGGGTAACGGTGGCTGGCATGATGCGGTCACTCCGTCTTCTGTGACGTCTCCTATAGAGGGAGCAAACAGCGTTCACTCGGACACCTCTAACTGACCCGTCCGAACTCAACATCTCCAGCGAGAACACGGAAACGAAACACACACGTGAAACCGCACTATCAACACCGTAGGATTGATGGTTCCTGCTTTCTTTCCAAAACTGGTGATGCCTCAATAAACATGGCCAACATGTACGATTGCGGAAACGAGGGATGCTTTCGTCATAATCTCTGTGAACATCTTTGAATAGGTTTAAAAATAGATCATGATTTAAAATGACTTTTATCACTGTCTTCTTGCACAGTACAGTGTGTTCGTTCTTAAGTGTGATTTTTCTCTAATGATCACGAAATGATTTTTTTAAACGGTATTTTTTAATGATGTTAATAATGTTATGCATAATAATAATGGTCAATGACATCTTAGTTATGACAATAATTGACTGCAGTCATGCATATTTCAGCTATTTATATTCAGGTACAGTGTACCAAGATCACTACATCGAAAGAGCAAAGCTGTAGGCTTCCAGAAGTAAAATACCTTTGATAATGTCCAAAAAGAAGATGTATAACGTATCAAGTGACTGTATCAGTGGAGCTGATTGGTTTCTTTCAGGTCCAGGTTGGCTCACAACAATGTTTTGAGAAATGTCTATGGAGAAAATGCATGGAAAATTGACTTCTATAAACTTTCCAAAAGGTTTTTTTTTTTTTTTTTTTTTTTTTTTTTACAGTGATGCCAGATTTTGTGGAACCATTTTCGGTGCCGCGAAGAACGTTTTAATATTCTACGATAAATAAGGACTTTTATTTCTAAGAGTGTAGAGCTACTGTTGACAGATCATGCAAACCAGATTTGTAAAAGCAACAAATCATAATCAAATCATAAAAAAAGCATTTTTTTATGTTTTTTTTTTCCTTACTCCATACATTAATGCTCCGTATGACAGAATATACTGATTCTTTTTAAGTTTGCTTTACTTTTTGCTACTCTTTGGGTAGTTTTTAATTTGCAATGTCTTTTAAAAAGGTTGTAATATTTAAAAAAAAAATATGTTCTAATGTATTAACAGAATTTACACTGAGCAACTCTCTATGAAGAAAAATTCATGTAATATTATTAGTTTTTTGATAAAGGAAATACTTGTATTTCTGGCCAAACAAGTGTTTCAATAAACATTTTGAATTGATATTCTTAGTCTGATATTATATAAACTGGACACCCATTTTTAGTGTTTTCCCCATTCATGTTAGCAAAATCCTCAGTGTTAAATTACCACCGAGACTGTGAATTATATAAACTCGGAGCAGAGTGTTAAATAAACTCTGAAGCTGTGTTAAAGTTAATGAGAACAACTGAGTGATAATTGAGCATTATTGAACAAGCAGATTCACTGAAGGAGAAAAACGTAAGTCACCATAATGGTGGTCAGTGCTCCCTTTATTTGGGCTCTTGACCCTTAAATCATTAAAGGGTACATATTATGCTTTTAAATCATTCATTTTTACTTATAAATCATACATTTGTGGTCTATATAAAGCATAACTGCAATGCTTGGGTCTGAATTCCTCATTATTATAGCTCCACAAGCCCCTTTTCTGATGTGCGTCTGTGAGCGACCCGTTTCAAAGCGGCCCCTTTAAATAAAAAGGAGATGCGTCTTTCCCCGCCCGCTCTCCAGGTCGATGAGTTCACGGTCGGTTCAACTCCCCACGTTCGGCCATTATTGTAGTTTGATTAGAGATATACGATTATATACGATACCTTCAAAGAACATTTTTATTCACACGTTAATAAAACGTCAACAACAGAAGACTTGTCCATCAAGCCTTACATATTCGAGCCAGAGCGAGCGACGACGAACCTGCAGAACAATGTCTTCAAATCAACTTAAATAATTTATTTAGTTCAGATAACATATAATTTTGAGTTTCTGATGATTAAATCATTCTCCTTCATTGTATTAACTCACTTTTTCCAGGTCAATGAACTTAAAATTTTAAGGCAACCAGGTTACTTCATTTTTAAGTTAAACCAACAATATTTTTTATTGGGTGTGCGCAAAAACAGCAGGAATTCAACAAATGTGACAAAATCAATAAAACCGTCCTATTAGTAACAATAACGCTCTACAAATGAAGCGCAAAGGGGTTAAAGGGTTAGTTCACCCAAAAATGAAAATTAAGTCATTAATTACTCACCCCCATGCTGTACCAACCCCGTAAGACCTTCGTTCATCTTCGGAACACAAATAAAGATATTTTTGATTGAATCTGAGGGCTGGATCACTCTTCCATAGACAGCCTGAGGGACTGCCTCTTGACGGCCCAGAAAGTCATTAAAAGAAAAGGTTTAAATATTCCATGTGCCTACAGTGGCTCAACTATAACTTTATCAAGCGACGAGACTACTTTTTGTGCGAAAAAAAAACGTAAATAACGACTTTATTCGACCTTCCATTACTTCCTTATGGGCGCATGCGCGAGAACTGAGACGAGACCGTTCTTCTTCGACTACTTTTTGTTACCGGCTGCTCACCGCTTAGGAGTTTTACCGCCCCCTACCGTATAAGATGACGTACTGATATAGCCGGAGGCGCAAAACGTTCTGTTTACAAGCAGTACGTCATCTTATACGGTAGGGGGCGGTAAAACTCCTAAGCGGTGAGCAGCCGGTAACAAAAAGTAGTCGAAGAAGAACGGTCTCGTCTCAGTTCTCGCGCATGCGCCCATAAGGAAGTAATGGAATAGTGGAATAAAGTCGTTATTTACGTTTTTTTTTTCGCACAAAAAGTAGTCTCGTCGCTTGATAAAGTTATAGTTGAGCCACTGTAGGCACATGGAATATTTAAACCTTTTCTTTAATGACTTTCTGGGCCGTCAAGAGGCAGTCCCTCAGGCTGTCTATAGAAGACTGATCCAGCCTTCAGATTCAATCAAAAATATCTTTATTTGTGTTCCGAAGATGAACGAAGGTCTTACGGGGTTGGTACAGCATGGGGGTGAGTAATTAATGACTTAATTTTCATTTTTGGGTGAACTAACCCTTTAAAGAACGACTGAAAAGCTTGTGTTGAGTTGATCTGTTTGATTGGTTACCATCTTTATGTCCACCACACACACACACACACCACACAGAGAAAGACGGCTTCGTCAGCTTTGGCAAACCGAGCTTCATTAATAATTCCACCTGAGTGGCAATAAATCTGTGGTGGTTCTCGATGAAACGGCAACACACCCTCATAAATCAGTGAGATTACAGGACGATATTTCATGATCTCACGTCTATTTCTGTCAGTCGAACTAATAGCCTCTGCCGATCCCTCACAGTGATAGCTCATGAATCCCAGATTTGTTTTCAAAATGTCAACGGTGCAATATGCAATCTCACTGACAGTGGCAAAATGCCCTTTAATTATTTATTTACCCTCCACTGTCAGTTAAAGGGCTGAGAGGTCAGGCACACGTCCAATGCATTAATGAGAAGTTTCTATGAAATATTCCTTATGAAGATCAAAACAGCACAGCGTTCAGCATATGATTCTGTGCGCAGCCTAATTGCAATTCAATAGCCAATTTAGGGTGAAAGATTTGTTTCTCTGTGATGTGAATTCAGCACAAGTGGTTGTTGCCCTATCAAAATAATGTGTCAGTTTGGACAAGCATCTAAATAACCTTCTGCTGGGGGAGGAAACGTGTGATCTAGGAGCGTTGGAAACCACATGACGAAATTGAGTCCTTCTCAGCGCTGCACATTATTCTGAAGAAGAAGAAGAAGAAAGCTGTTTTTGTAACATTTAATCAAAAGGCATAACTTACTCAGTCTCTAACACAACTTTCCTTTCGGCCACCTCTTGTTTTTCAACCTCCTGTCGCATCGCGTCGAATTAATTCCCTGCATATAAAAACCAACTTGTTTTCCTAGTTAAAGGAGCCACATTAAAGGAGCTTTTGCTGATAATTTACTCACCCCCGTGTCATCCAAGATGTCCATGTCTTTCTTTCTTCAGTCGAAAAGAAATGAAGGTTTTTGATGAAAACATTCCAGCATCTCTCCTGTTTGAACTCGTCAATTTGTTCGTTGAATTAACCAAATGACTCAGAATAAGATTCGTTCATTTTGAAGATCGAGTTCGAACAGGAGAGTCACAAACGCTCATCACAGAACAGAGCAAGGCGAGCATTTGAGCTTTTAAAACTTAAACTTTGTTATTTATTTATTAAATGAGCGATCGTTTCGCTTGATAAGACCCTTATTCATCGTCTGGAATCGTTTAAAGCCCTTTGAACAGTTTGCAGTTTGCACTGAAACTGTCTTTTGGATCTTGATCCGTTTGGACCCCATTGAAGTCCATTATATGGAGAAAAATCCTGGAATGTTTTCATCAAAAACCTTAATTTCTTTTCGACTGAAGAAAGAAAGACATGGACATCTTGATGACATGGGGGTGAGGAAATTATCAGCAAAAGTTTTTTTTTTTTCAAAAGTGAACAACTCCTTTAAGGAATTCGATCTCTCGCGCATGTACGTCATATGTTGTTTACACAGAACAGAGATTGTATAAGACGGCTAATTAAAATGGTACTAATTTTAATTTTAAATAAAACCGCTGTAATTGTTTTCTTTTACGGCAAGAGATCACTTCCGGAGCTTACGCGGACCGAAGCGACCACGGCCTCAAATCACTTGGACGTGGCTGTGGTTACAAGAGGTAAAAACGATATAAAAACTAGGGTTGAGTATCGAGAATCGAGTATCGATTGGAACCGAGACTAACTTTTCGTTTTTCCCGGAATCGTTCAAAAGTTAAAATTTCGATTCCTAGTTTCGATATTCACAGTCCGCCGAGCGGAAGAAGAAACCGCTGAACAACACCAACGAAGAAGCGTCTACCGGAAGTGTTGGCATAACCGCGCAAGTCGAACATGAGTAGCTTACGTCGGCGATCCAAAGTGTGGCTTCACTTTTCTAAAAATAACGAAATCTCGGCAAAATGCAAACTTTGTGACAAAAAGAGTATTTGTGACAGGAGTATTTCCTTCAGAAAGGCCGTTGGTTAGCAAGGTTAGCTAAACTTTTTTGACCCTGCCTCTTAAAAGAATCGGAATCGAGAATCGTTAGGAACCGGAATCGAAACAAGGAATCGGAATCAGAATCAGAATCGTTCAAATTCAAACGATACCCAACCCTAATAAAAACTGTTCGTTTTCTCACGCAAACCGCTCGTTTCGTGTCTTAGGCCATCAATGTCATTAAATCATGTTTAATTTGTACTTTAGGGTGGTTTAAGGTAGTGACCATCTATAGACCTCCATAACTGACAGACAAGAACGGTTTGACCTAAAAATATCAAAAATTGAAACTACTGTGGAAACAAAGACACCTACATCTTATCTTGGATGCCCTTGAGGTAAGGTAAAACATACCGAAAATTAATTTCAAAGTGAACTATCCCTTTAATGTGTCTTGTCGAAGGTTTTATATATTTATTGGACAACGAGACAAAAATAATAAACTATATAATTCTTTGTTTGCAGTGTATCATCGCTACTTTTAGTTACTTAGTCGCCAACACTACATGTCACCAATGGTCGGATCACTCAAAATAACTATATTATTAGCATATTATCTGACCACCCCTATGGCTACAGAAAGTCTCTGTGGAATAGAGATGCCACACACACACACACTCACAGCCTGAGGACAGTATCTGCTCATTAGTGTTCACCATGCTGCTTGTGACACCATTAAAAGTAAACAAAAACCAGGCATTTTCCCCGCTAGCCGTGAGCTATACATATCAGCATTGTGCATTAAGGAAATGAAAGTAAAATGTGTCCGCGTTTAAAGACACCAAAGGCTTTATAAGCTTTAAAAAGCATGCAACTTTTGTATAATGCCGTTCAGGATTGGGCTTTGTCAGGTGGACGATAAAAAGGGAGAGCATGAGGAGAAACCCAACGCAAGCATCTCTGCAGCCAGCAGGCATCATAAAGAGTATGCAAATCACACCGCCTGTCTGCCTCGTTAATATTAAACATGGCTTATTAGACGGAGCAAAAGCCTGACCCCTGGAGCGGCTCACACACCTCCTGAATAATTAATGCGTCTGATTATGTTAATCAGGAGCGTTCCAGGAGAGGAGTGTGTGTGGGGATTTGCTGGAGGTGTGGGACGACTCGTGCCATGGGCTTTGCTTTTTATCTCCTGTCAACTCAATCTGCGTTACGCCGCTACGCGCTTCATTTTTTTTTTATTTGATCCTCAAGAAAAGGTCCTGCTTATTCAAAGAACTAATTTGTATTGCCATTTGCAACAGAATTATTGTTCTACATTGCTATTTTCTATACGGCAAAAGAAAAATTACGTTTTTAAATGCTTTAAAAGACGTCTCTTCTGCTCACACAAGGAGGAGGCTGAACAGTTTAGAGGCTTATAGTTACAATTTATAAAATACATTTATTGTTTTTCTTGTGATTGAAGACTGGAGTAATGATGATGATATTCAGCTTTAGTGTCACATGATCCTTCAGAAATCACTCTATTATGATGATTTGCTGTTCTGCTGCTCAATTATTAATAATGGTTCCATCAATGTTTTTGCTGCATAATATTTTTTAATGATTATCTGATGAATAATGTTCTAAAGAACAGCATGTTTTTCAAATAGAAATCTTTTGTAACATAAGAATGTCTTTACGGTCACTTTTGATCAATTTAATGCATCCTTGCTGAATAAAATGATAATATATATGTATATATATTATCTTATACAATTGAATGGTAGTGTAGTGTTTTAAACAAAAACAGTTTTGAACATTGATAATAATTAGAAATGTTTCTTGTGCATCAAAATCATCATATTAGAGTGATTTCTGCAGGATCATGTGACACTGAAGACTGGAGTAATGATGCTGAAAATACAGCTTTGATCACAGAAATAAATTATGTTTAAAAATATTTTTAAATAGAACAAAAGTTATTTTAAATTGTAATAATATTACTGTACTTTTGTTCAAATGCAGTCATGGTAAGCAAATGCTGGGTTGTTTTAACCCAACTTTGGGTAAAATATGAACAAACCCAGCAATTGGGTTACATTTTTTTAATTACATTTTTAACCCAACGTTTGTGTTTGTCCATATTTGACCCAAAGTTGGGTTAAAACAACCCAGCATTTTTAGCGTGTAATAATCAGAAATGTTTCTTGTGCATCAAAATCATCATATTAGAGTGATTTCTGAAGGATCATGTGACAGTGAAGACTGGAGTAATGATGCTCAAAATTCAAGTTTTAATCAAAGAAATAAATTACGTTTTAAAATATATTTAAATAGAACAAAAGTTATTTTAAATTGTAATAATATTACTGTACTTTTGATCAAATGCAGTCTTGGTACGCAAATGCTGGGTTGTTTTAACCCAACTTTGAGTCAAACATGAAAAAAACAAACAAACAATGGGCTAAAAATTTATTTTAAAAAAAGAAGAAAATTTATATATTTCACCCAAATTTGGGTTGAAACTACCCCAAGCATTTATTAGAGTTTCCCAGTCAGATTTCTTTCAAAAACATTTAATTATTCCAAAATGTATAATCGGTAACCGTAAATAAGTGGACCTGTGCTAAATACTGACCTCAGCGAGCACTTGAGATGTTTAGCTGTGTGTTGGAGAAGTCATTTTTACTCACATCTACACAAAAAGGGCATTTGATCAGCACTGTAGACTAACCTCTTCTTGACCCCTCATTTCTACGAGAATCGGGATCTTCCATTCCTGCCAAGACCAGCAATGAATGACCACCAGATCCGATGGAAGAAGATCCAATCAGTCACCGCTGAACAGAACCGCCCTGTGAAACTCATCAGGGATAAAGACGGCCACGGGGTCTCGTCTTCAGAGAAAAACGGCCCCACAAATGATACGATCAGCATCTGTCGGTAAGGCTGCGCTCAAGGCCATTTTTTAGCTTCAATATCCTGAAGGAGAAGATGAAGATGATTGCCAAAATAATGAGTTTGTGGGGCTGGAAAAAAGATTTATATGATATATATATGGACAAAAGATGAGATTCAGTGAGTGATGAAATTTATTTTTAGCAATTTTTATCATTCACGGCAAAAACTATAGCTTATACTTGCCAGAGAAACAAGTGCATCTTTAGTATTTTGTGTTTGAACTAGCTCTGTATATTTCTATGGCATCGCTGTCGAAAAGTAGTCTGATTGGCTGTGGAAGTGGATTTACTTATTAGCGAAAGTTATCATGAGCACTGTAGCTACAGTTTTAAGCGGCTTCATATTAAATGTCAGTAGACCGGGAAGATTTGCAAACGAGCGGCTCATTTATAAATCCCTAAGATCTTCATACATCTTCTCACACAACAAGAGCAGCACTGGAAAGGGGCGGGGCTTCATCAAGTCTATACTAGGATGAAATCAGCTGGCTTGGTGCTGATTAGTTAAAAGGATTCTTTACCTCCAGAATGATGAATGTGTATTTAAAATAGGCCATTTATGTCGAAGAAATGTGAAATTATTGTTGAATTTGGAGCTTTCTAGACTGAGAAAAGCCAGAAAAACTATTTTTGGCTCCAGTTGGGAAAGTGTTTAAATGTTATGAGAGCAAGGTGTGGTTCATCCAGCAGACGGACGTAATCCCTCCTGAAATCAGAGCCATGCATCTGAATTAAACACGCAAGCGTTCCCAATCACTCTGGCACAGACGTGCGTCTCACCCTGACCTCGGCGTTCCTAAGTAAGACGGGTTAGCTCAAGCCGACATATGCAGACAATGGCGTGATCCAGGCTAATTTTACAAACCAGGATCATGTCTGTCAGAGGAGCAAAAAAGGAGGTCAAAACTCTGCTCCTCTTCAATGAGAGTGTGTCAATAGGAATGGCATTGGCCAAAATGTTGAATTTAAAATTTAAATGACAGAAAGCGGGAATTCACTGAAAAATTAAAGAGATACTTCACCTCTGGAAAGATGAATGTGTATTTAAAATGGGTCATTTATGTTGAAGAAATGTGAAATTATTTTTGAATTTGGAGCTTTCTAGACTGAGAAAAGCCAGAAAATGTATTTTTGGCTTATGTGGATGAAAGACAACAACTCCCAGAATGCACTTGCCCTAGGAGGCCACGCCCACCGGTGACAGAGCGCAGTCGTTAAACAAGAAGTCTAGGCTACTAGTGAGTCTCGTGATGAGTCTGCCCGAAAATGTGTTCCCAGATCGCCCAAAATGTCCGGGATTCGGCTTTTACGTTCTACAGTCGCCATTCATCGTGCGTTTTTTTACAAACCAGGATCATGTCTGTCAGAGGAGCAAAAAAGGAGGTCAAAACTCTGCTCCTCTTCAATGCGAGTGTGTCAATAGGAATGGCATTGGCCAAAACAGATAGGAAGTTGAATTTGAATTTTCCAATAAATGACAGGAAGCGGGAATTCACTAAAAAATTAAAGGGATACTTCACCTCTGGAAAGATGAATGTGTATTTAAAATGGGTCATTTATGTTGAAGAAATGTGAAATTATTTGTGAATTTGGAGCTTTCTAGACTGAGAAAAGCCAGAAAATGTATTTTTGGCTTATGTGGATGAAAGACAACAACTCCCAGAATGCACTTGCTTCACTGCCTTAGGAGGCCACGCCTACCGGTGACAGAGCGCGGTAGTTAAACAACAAGTCTAGGCTACTAGTGAGTCTCGTGATGAGTCTGCCCGAAAATGTGTTTCGAGATCGCCCAAAATGTCCGGGATTGGTCTTTTGCGTTCGACAGTCGCCATTCGTTATGTTTCCTGTGGCGAGCGGGACGAGTGAGGGCCGCGGGAGAACGGCGCGAGGCCGGTGGCGTGATTACCGATGAGCGACACCTGTGAGACGCACCGGTCTCGTATCTCTCACGGAGGAGCGGGAATTTTCTTAGCGATGTTAAAACGCACATCAACCGATCACTTGAATCTGCCACTATAAGTATAAACAGCATCTAACTACAAAGAAAATGCAAAGAACATAGGCCTACAGCGCAATGGACGAGATGGAGGAAAATCCGTACTGTACTACTTTAGACGCTATTACAAGAGAAATATATACACAGAAAATCGAAACATATGTTGGACGTGATCCTTACGTTATGAAGAGGACCGATTTTCAACTGAATTGAGAGATTTGAGAGATATCAGCAACTAACTCGTCTTACAGACATACTTTGACTTTACATAATTCGGAAACTGGTACGTTACACAAACAGCCACATAAGTGTATTTAAACACCCGAATAATGTAATTATCAGCCACATAAATAATGTATTAAAGGACAACTCCGGCGCTGAATGAACCTTTGGTGTAATTACACATACCTAGTCAACCGTTATCTGAGATTTGTTTTCATGATTGCCGAATGTAAATAGTTTTATCTCTAAAAACAGTTTAGCCTATAACGCTAGTATATGGGGCATAGAGTAATGACAAATAAAAATCGCTTGTTATTACCACTAACAAGGCTCAAAATAGCCCCACAGTAACACGACAGCATAATAAGAGTCCCTACATTCAAACCGAAGCATTGAGAACTTTGTTAGTGTCCAAACAGTTTAATAAGAAGATATTTTATACACACAGTCAACTTCGCGAATACAGGAAGAAGCCATCTTGGAAAAATAGTCTCGACCAGTCGATCTACGAACGCCGATCCAAGTGCGCTGAACTGTGCAGAATCTCATATGGTCCGTTGTTTCCAGAAGAAACACAAACCGTTTACTTGTCTTCAATATGTACATGTTGCCTACTGTTCGCGCTCACCTTATCACCTTATTCACATCTCACCAGCGCACTTGGATCGGCGTTCGTAGATCGACTGGTCGAGACTATTTTTCCAAGATGGCTTCTTCCTGTATTCGCGAAGTTGACTGTGTGTATAAAATATCTTCTTATTAAACTGTATGGACACTGACAAAGTTCTCAATGCTTCGGTTTGAATGTAGGGACCTTTGTTATGCTGTCGTGTTACTGTGGGGCTATTTTGAGCCTTTTTAGTGGTAATAACAAGCGATTTTTATTTGTCATTACTCTATGCCCCATATACTAGCATTATACTAGCGTTATAGGCTAAACTGTTTTTAGAGATAAAACTATTTACATTCGGCAATCATGAAAACAAATCTCAGATAACGGTTGACTAGGTAGCAATGTGTAATTAGACTTAAGGTTCATTTAGCGCCGGAGTTGTCCTTAAACTCACATTGGACAAAGTGATCACTGCGCACACACACAGGCATTTTCCCATTCGGTTCCTCCCGACCGCAGACGTACGTTTGCAAGGCATTTTCCCCGGTGTTTTTCTGTCAATTTCTTGTATTTTCCCCCCTTATGAACAACAACTTTTGGCACACGATAAAAACTTCTCGTGTTTTGATCGATTTGAGCAACCATAAACGACGCAAAACATAGGCATTTTGAGTGTGTTATAGTGCTTCCTAATATAGAAAATCACATCCTGCCTTCCATCTCCGTTTCGCGCCATGGCAACGCAGTGGCATGACGTCACGTGAAAACAAGCTATAAGAAAAGTTTCTTGAGGAGCAAATCAGCATGAGATTTCTGAAAGATCACTTTTGAGCGGTACTGTAGTGGTTTTCTCTGCAGTAAGTGTCAGCTTATTAGCATTCATGTGTGTTCAGAGAAATTTAAAGGCCTTCTAGGGACAAGTCGCTCATAAACACTGATTCATTTCAGCTGGGATGGTGTTCATCGTTTGCTTGTAATTGATTTTTTTTTCTGTGATGTTATTACTGGCAGACTGTAGCACCTGCGAGTGCTGCTAATGTGCCATCTTCCCTTCAGATGCTACTTCACCAATCACTGTTGCCAGCGTAACCGTTTCATAAAATTTCACGGCTCGCCATCTGCTCTTTCCAGACAGACGGAGGCTCAAGCGCTCATCAGCCGCGGAGACGAGCATTAACACGGATGATCTCAAGCGGGAGCCGGACAGGTGCTTCCTATCCGTTAATACCAGCACTTTTGGACTTTATGGAAGATTAAAAAAAAAAGTTTTTTAGAAGGAGCTTGTGTGATCCACAACAATGACAAAATTGACTTACAGTAAAACACTAAAAACTTGCAGCCTCTCACTTCCGCTAAAACGGATTTTTATGACATCACCGCGGCTTCTCATCAGATCTTCTGTCCAATCAAATGCTCTCTATAATCTAAAGCTCCGCCCCCTTTTCTATAATTAAATACACACATCACGGATGGAGCAATATGGGTTGGAAATGTGTGTTCAGTTGCTCAAACGCTCGAGTTTATTCCGTTGTCCAACTGTATGTTTGTTAAGAATTAATTTATTCACAGCTCTACTCTACTATTGAATCCAACGTATCGTCAGTGCTCGGATTCGCTGTCAAGTACGACTTGCTGCCTGTGAGGTAAACTATTGGCTATATGAAAAGGGGGAGGAGCCATTCAGTATGTACCGCCTTGGCTTGCTGTTTCAACGCATTACACAACACAGCGCATTCACTTCAGTGGGCCTTTAATTTATGTCCAACTCTAACTACACTCTTAGAACAGAAACATTCAATGAGGTTCTACATAGAATTCTTGACTCAATTTTAAAAAGAACTAATTATACCAAAAAGGTTCTATTTAAGGAGAATTGCATTATACTTTAATTTTAATGGGTTATTGAATTTTTCCTAGTGATAAATTATGTTTACGAACTGCTTAATGCATACAATTTCATTAAAATTACAAATTAATTATAACAAAATTAAAACTAAATCATGATGGGAACCCCTGAAATGGTATGGTTCTATATAAAGTGCCTGACAGAACCCTTTAAAGTTATAACCTTTCCTTCTTTAGTTTTTTACGTTGGCTTGACAAAACATGCTAGCAATGTGGTAAAAAATGCAAACAATGTGTTAAAACATGCTGGCAACATGATAATTCATGCTTATAACATGCTAGCAAAATGATAATTCATGCTATCATCATGCTAAAACATGCTACCAACATGCTAATTGATGTTAAAAACAAGCTAAGAGATGCTAGCAAAATGATAATTCATGCTATCAACATGCTAAAACATGCTAACAACATGACAATTAATGTTAAAAACAAGCATAATTCATGCTATCAACATGCTAAAACATGCTAACAACATGACAATTAATGTTAAAAACAAGCTAAGACATGCTAGCAAAATGATAATTCATGCTATCAACATGCTAAAACATGCTAACAACATGACAATGTTAAAAACAAGCTAATACATGCTAGCAAAATGATAATTCATGCTATCAAAGTGCTTAAGCATGCCATATCAGGCTAACTCAAGTCAACACACACCATGCGAATTCATGCTAACAATATGCTAAGACATGCTAGCATCATGATAATTCATGTTAGCAATGTGTTAAAACTTGCTAATTCATGTAGCAAGTATTAGGCCTAAACAATGTTATCAACCCAGATAGCAAACTGACATTGAATCAACGTGGAAATATGACATCGAAACAACGTTGATCTGACATTGTTTTGCTCATCGAATTAACGTTGAACCAACGTCAGACGCGTCATTCTTTCAAAACTGACGGAAAATCAACTTGAAATCAACGCGTTGTTTCAACGTTATGAAAGCAAACCAATTTTCGATTTTCATTTAGCTTTGAAGAATGCCACGTCTGACGTTGGTTCAACGTTAATTCGATGAGCAAAATCAACGTTGTTTCAATGTCATGAGAGACGTCGTTTCCACTTTGATTCAATGTCAGTTTGCTGTCTGGGAATGTGCTAAAACATGTTAGTTCACTCTGGCAATTGGTGCTAAAATATGCAAGCAACATGATAATTCATGCTGGCAAAATGTTAAATCATGCAAGCAACATGTTAACTCATGCAAGCAAAATGTTAAAAGCAATGTGCCATGCTGAAAACATTTAAAATCATGATAACAAAATGCTAAAAATGTATTCAATTATCCTAACAACATGGTAGCAACATGCTAACAACATTTTAATCACGCTAACAACATACTAGTATAATTTTTGACTTTCTCTGAATAAACTTCAATCTTTCAGCTTTTCAAAGTTACTTTAAACTTTCAGACCTACATGACTTTGTCAAGCCAACATCAAAGTTTGTCATCAAACTTTACTCACCTAGTTTCATTTGTTTATTAACAGTGTCTAAGGGCCTGTACATGCTTCATGGGAGAATTCTGCCATTTTTCTTTACAAATCATCATAGCCTATAAAGTCATTTCCACCACGTCAAAGTGATATTTACCTTGGTTTACCTTTCTTTTCATCACACATCACTTCCTCTTGCTCTTAAGTTAAGTTTACTAACCCTGATAAAAAGAATGTAAGGGGCATAACTGCGGAGGAAAGGATGGCACAACTGAGGGACATTTGAATGAGACTTGAGTATCTGTATTAACAAGAGCAAGTTTCGGTAACGCTTCCTTTTACAGTACAGTACTTACAGTGTACTTACCTAGAAGTACTGGCTAATATAAGGCAAGTACATGGAACAGGTTCAGGGTTAGAACTAGCTATTACCCAGTAATTGTAGTTACTAAAATAAGTACATAGTATTTACATGGGTAACTGGACTGTAAAAAGAAGCGTTACCCAAATTTCTTTGCAGTATTACATTGGTTTTGTTTTTTTGAAGCACAAATGAAGTTTGCCTATAAAGTCTTCAAAGTTTTTAGTCCTCTCTTCTGCTTTCCTAGTCTTTCTAAAAAGCGTGCCATATATTAGTATGAATATATTACGCCGTGGCAGATTCTGCATTTGTAAGTTGCTTTGGATGAAAGTGTCTGCTAAATGAATAAATGGTTTTCTCTCTTGGTGTACAGTATGTTTAATACAAACACAGACAAAATGTGTTGAAATGCTCGAATCTGATGCAGATAAACAGTAAAAGTGAGCATCTTTCATCTGTTGGCAACAATAATACAATAATATCGGCGGATCCCACACACCTTTCTTTTCATTATTCTTTGTCTTGTTTTGTTTAACGCTCTTTCCCAGTGTTTCCTCGCAGGTCTTAAACCCCTGTAGTAAGATGAGATAGATGTGCTTGTAATCCTCAGGCAGTGCGAGTAAAACTAATGATTATGATTATTATGATGAATGGGGATTGTAGAGAGTAAAAACTGAGTTAGAGATGATGGTCCCCCTTCTGTTGCTGAACACTGGGACTGTATCTGCACTGATTTACACAGAATACATTATGTTCAATGGGTTTTGGGACCTCGGTGCATTAACCCGGCTTTGATTGTCATGTTTATCTTAGCAAAGCTATCATTTGAGCTCTGAGGATTGTGACTTCAGTGGACTTAGTTACACGGACAGAGTAAGAGAAATGTTAAATATATCATTCATGCCACACTGAAAACTGATAAAATAGTTCAAACAAACAATATTTCATCCAAAATATGTATTTTTGTGCTTTTTTCAGAGTATAGCATTGCAAAATCTACAGGATGCATGAGATGAGGAGGAACATCCAAATCAGGCTCGAGGAAAGAACTGATACAAGTAGACAAGCTTACCGTCTCTGAACAAACAGGTGTTTCATTATAACACAACTGCTTGCATGTGATAATGCAGATCCAGGTCTTGCGTGTTCTCCGGTTACATTCTTCACAATATCTTGAGCTCCACTATTAATGTCGCTACTCTCTTCTGAGTTTCCTGAAGAGAAAAAAAGACAAAACATGTGATTTAATGGCAAAATAAATGATGAAACCATTGGTTTATAACTAAATAGCATGAATCTACGGAGGCGTATTGCATTCACTTGAAGAAAAAATATCTACTGTTTTTCTGAATTAACGAGTTCATTTTTCATTAGAAAAAAAAATTGCTCTGTTTTTCTGAATTAATGAGTTAATTTTTAATGAGAAAAAAAGTTTTTACTCTGTTTTTCTGAATTAACGAGTTAATTTTTCATGAGAAAAAAAAATTGCTCTGTTTTTCTGAATTAATGAGTTAATTTTTCATGAGAAAAAAAATATTTTGCTCTGTTTTTCTGAATTAACGAGTTAATTTTTCATGAGAAAAAAAATATTTTGCTCTGTTTTTCTGAATTAACGAGTTAATTTTTCATGGATTTTTTTTGCTCTGTTTTTCTGAATTAACTTTGTTAATTCAGAAAAACAGAGCAAAAACTTTTTTTCTCACGAAAAATTAACTCATTAATTCAGAAAAACAGCAAAAAAAAATTTTCTCATGAAAAATTAACTCGTTAATTCAGAAAAACAGAGCAAAACAATTTTTTCTCATGAAAAAATTACTCATTAATTCAGAAAAACAGAGCAAATTTTTTTCTCATGAAAAATTAACTCATTAATTCAGAAAAACAGAGTAGATTTTTTTCTTCAAGTGAATGCAATACGAATCCGTATGAATCACCTTCATTCAAGCATTTTCAATGTTATTTATTACTCTTATTAGTCATGTGATTTGCTATTATTTGTTGTGAGTTGCATGCAATGCTTTATAACAAAAAAAAACTTCTAATAATGCTTAAAATGTTATTAAGAATATTTTACAGTACTGATAAAGTGTTTTTCTAGATTTTTCTGTGGAATCAATCTCATTTTTGTGCATGTCTTGGTGATATATTACACATAACCAGTGACTAACAAAACAATAATATTTGCATTGTCAGCAAACATGCTAAACACACTCATAATTAATCTCCTTAATTAAGACTCTAATCGATGGCTCCCCAAGACACAGAGTATTTAAGCCAATTGCAGTATTAATAAGCTCATTAATCGAAGGGCATAATTGCGTATCGAGAGCCAGGCTGCCGTGCGGGTTCAGAGGGGAAGGGTTCATTTTCTCAGAGAACCAGTCATGCATTATTTACGCGCGCCGATGAATAATACATTGTAGCGGGGTGAAAAATAAATTTCCCCCCACTCAGCAAACCTGCAGAAAGCAAATGATTTTAATATTCATGGCTTGCGTGAAGCTGCGGTTGCGGGGAACAAGAAAGACTACTTTTCATCTCCTCCAGCTATAAATAAAAGGTGCACAGAAACAAACTTCATTTATTTTGCTAAACAAATGACTGACCTGGCAACACTTGTGGGCGAAACAAAAGAAACATTAGAGAGATAAATGGCGCCCGTGATAATGAGCTGTAGAGAAGGGTGAGCGTGCCTATTAGACATGTATATTATAATGGCAAACAAAATTCTCAGGAAAACAGCATTATGAGGAATAAAATCAGGAGAGGGATTTATCATGTGCTTAGATGAGGAAATGAACACAATCATCACTGAAATAAAAAAATGCAATATCTCTGCAGAACAACGCTTTAATCCTGTCATCACCATGTGCTTGTTCATCCGATGTCAATCCAAACCTGCATGACTTTCCTTCTTTTGCAGAGCACAAATACATTTGTATCACATTAAAGCATATTCTACACTCTAAATACTGTTGGGTTGAAAAAATAACTTACAATAATTCAATTTGGGTTGTTTTGTAACCCACTGCTGGGTCAAATACAGTATTATTTTAACCTAGCCTGTTGGGTTGTTTATTTAACCCAGTATAATGTTCTGATTTATGCTACACTCTAAAAAATGCTGGGTTGTTTGAACCCAAATTTGGGTCAAATATTGACAAACCCAAATGTAGGGTTAAAATTTTAATTTAAACATTTAACCCAATGGCTGAGTTTGTCCATATTTGCCACTGTCTCTTTGAATGAGCTAAAAGCACAAAATATGATTTTTAGTGAGTTTGTTTTGTATATATATATATATATACACTCGTATATATATATGAAGAGTTCAGATGCAAAAGCCTCTAAATGCCATTTGAAATTTTCTTCTTTAATAATGATTTTTATCAAACTTGTATATTTAAGTTCAGTAATTTCACTTGAATAACAATTAATAGGTAATTATCATTGCCATTTAAGTGAAATTACTGAACTTAAATATACAAGCTTGATAAAAATCATCATTAAAGAAGAAAATTTCAAATGGCATTTAGAGGCTTTTGCATCTGAACTCTTCATATATATATTTTTTTTTTAACACACACACACACACACACACACACACACACACACACACACACACACACACACACACACACACACACACACACACACACACACACACACACACACACACACACACACACACACACACACACACACACACACACACATATATATATATATGAAGAGTTCAGATGCAAAAGCCTCTAAGTGCCATTTGAAATTTTCTTCTAAAATGATTATTTTTATCAAGCTTGTATATTTAAGTTCAGTAATTTCACTTAAATGACAATGAAGATTATCTATTAATTGTCATTTAAGTGAAATTACTGAACTTAAATATACAAGCTTGATAAAAATAATCATTTTAGAAGAAAATTTCAAATGGCACTTAGAGGCTTTTGCATCTGAACTCTTCATATATATATATATATGTGTGTGTGTGTGTGCATTTGCCTCCATTTGGTGTAAAGTCCTCCTCAGCATTAATTACTGCATATGACAAGCAACTTGACAGGCGTGTAGAGCTCATTATCCTAGCTCACTGGATACTTTGCAATTTACGAGTGAGGCAGACCAACCATGGGCCAAATTAATCTTTGCTCTCTCTCCTTCCAGCGCAAAAAAACAAAAAAACACTTTTCAACTTTTCTAATATTCTCATTAATACTGTAGGCTTGTGCTCTGTACCTCTTTATGTGTCAAACATTAACCAAGGATCCGAACGTTAACAAAGAGTGTGGGAATCCACGAGGAGCATGTTCACATTCGCCTGTCTTTCTGCTTTATGTGAGGATGTTCTCAACGAGGTCTTTTAATCATTAGCCATGTTTCTCCTGAAAGAGGATCATTATGAGCTGCTGTGTTTCATCTCAAGGAGAGAATGAGTTGTGGAAACATTTGGTTGAGTGAAACCATTTAAGCCTCGAGATAAAATAAAAAAAATGAAGTGCTTGTTTTATATTCCATTATAGCATAGAGTGCATGTGTAAATTAATCTGTGAACTTAAAAATTCAGTATTAAAATCTCAAAAAAATATTTTTATAACCCCTCACAATGAAAACAGTTGATACCGTAAGGTTAAATCTATAGATTTTAATCTAAAGCATAAAAGAAAGCATCAACATCACTCATTTTTGGGCTTAGAGGTCAAAACGAACAACTTATCCTTATAAGAATCAAACATTGGCACATATTTTGCCTGGGGACAGATATTGTGCACTTTAAAAAACGGTAAACTACTGGCAGCTGTGGTTGGCAGCATTAAACCATAAAAATACGGTATGTTACTGTTTTTGAAATTAACAGCAACATACTGTTTTGTCAGCTACAGTATAAAACTGTAATTTAACAGCATATAGCGGTTTAAACATTAACAGTAACACACTGTATTTTTACGGTATAATGCTGGCTATCACAGCTGCCAGTAGTTTACTGGTTTTTTTTACAGTGTATGATGACGTATTGACGTGTGCTATTGCTTTTCTAAATAATAGAATTTTTGAAAAATCCCAAAAAAGCTTTTATTTAGACTTGGACCAGAACACCCTACAAACTGAAGATTAGCCTGCTAAAATCACCAGCAACATGTGATTAAAAACTGTAAACTGGGATAACAGGTTATGCAGTGATCCAGATGGCCGCTTATTATGGCTAAACTAATAAATAAATAAATAAATAAATAAAGTCCTACTACAAGTCAATGGGATTTTTATAATAATATGCACAACTCTTATTTTTACATGATTAACCCATCTTCA
The DNA here is from genome assembly GCF_016745375.1 of Pimephales promelas. The sequence goes on from NW_024121754.1 coordinate 556,581, forward strand.
AATCGTATGAATAATTATGGTTGTAATTTTATTGCATTGCTCAATGCATGTAGATCTAGTAACTAAATCAGTTCATGGATTTAACCAGCACTTGATTTCTCACATAAATCTGCTTGAACAAGTTCCTTGTGCGTTTGATGGAATGAAGGAAAAAGGGCAGATAAATTCAAAATTTCGAGGAAGTATCCATATAAAACATCTGCAAACGAATGGAAATGAAGATCAGCATAACGAAAAGACTTTTGTGAAGCGTAATAATCCTCTGGTTTTGAGCGCACATGTCCTCCACACTGCATTAGCGCGCTGTCAGAAAGCAAGAGACACCAGCTAATGTAGGTCAGACGGGTTACAGTGGAATAACTTACATACATTTTGACACTAAGTCTGGATTTTGCCATGGTGTGAGATGGAGAACATGTGATGCACACTGAAGCAGGGCTAATATAGGCCAAACTAAAACTAAAACCATACTTTTTTTTAGAGCCCGACCAATAAAGGGTTTTGAAAGCCGATATTTTGAATATTTGAATATTCCGATATATCGGCCGATATTTTATTATTATTATTTTTTTTATTTCAGAAACGATGATAAGAGATGATATGCGTCATTGCTATAATAACTGTCAGAGCCCGTTCTCATCCCCAAAGCGCCATATAAGACGCTTTTGCAAAAGCGTAAATATCCAACGCACATGGCACCCTTTAACGTGAAATGAGACGCAGATATATTTGGGCAGAAGGCGCCCCCTAGTGGTCTAACCCTTACCCTACACCATACCTAAACTTAACCATTAACCGAAGCGTCTCATTAGACGTTAAAGGGTGCCATGTGTGTTGGATATTTACGCTTTTGCAAAAGCGTCCTATATGGCGCTTTGGGATGAGAACGCGTTGACTGTCACGCGCTATTAAAGAAATACTTCAGTCACATTGCCAAAAGTTAAAAGGACAGTCAGTCAACTACACTGTAATAACATAACGTAACTACTATTAGCTAATTCCGCTTCACTCTTGGCTTATTTAACAGCAGCAAAACTGGACATGATAGTCAGTATAGTCAACAACTGTGTAGAGTGCCCTCTGGTGGACAAACTCTACAACTCCAACACTCATGACATGGTTCAAGCGAGTTTCGTCCGTTTTTATTTTATTTTTGAAATATTCATTTATCGGCCATTATAACTGCTGATACCGATATTTTGGAAAATGCCTAATATCGGCCGATAATATCGGCCTGCCGATATATCAGTCTGGATCTACTTTTCTTTTTTTTTGTTTTTTACATTTCTTTAGTGTGTAATGTTGCTGTTTGAGCATGAAAAAGGTCTGCAAAGTTATAAAGCACAAGCCCCTCCAGCGGGATTTCTTCTCTATATCAGCGTCAGTGTTTCTGAACTCCCTGAAACGCCTCCATTGTAGTCTTGAGGTTTTCTTCCGGGAAAAAACACGTCACAATGTTCCTCATTTAAATCATTCAGACGCAGAATAAAGGGACGGGGCCTGGTTGAGTTAGTTAGTAATGTATGGACACTTGTGGGCTTGCATCTGAAATCACATACTTCCCTCCTGTCCTATATAACACGAAAAACAGTATGTGTCAAAAGAAGTATGTCTGAATTCACAGTACTCTTAAAAGTCGGGGCGAACTGTACCCGGATGACCTACTACTACCGGTGAGATTCTGAAGTGTGAGTACGATGGACATTTTATTATCCAATGACTAATTAGAGCACATGGATGAAGGCGCTTCATAGAGAAAGGAACTAAACACAGCGTTACTGACAGACTGGGAAAAGAGGAGCCGCAACAATGGAGAATATGAGGAAAATAATCAACTACTACCGGTAGAGCCCACAAAACAACTAAAACTAAACTAAAATAAAAATAGTTGCTGTGTCCGAAATCACCCATTACTCACTATATAGTGGACTATATAGTGAACTCGCCATTTTGTAGTGCTGTCCGAATGTATAGTGATGATTATTATACCCTATATAGTCCACTCAATGTATCCCAGAATGCATTTTGAAAAGTAGTGTACAACCGATGGTCACTAACCTACTGTAAGCCCTACACACTATCATGCATTGCGCTGATCGTAAAAAATAAGTTATAATCATGTGTGGAGTAGCTCATTATAACAAAAACGGCCAGAAATCACTTTTAGTTTTCAAATTTTGGAGAAATAAGCTCAATATAATGTAATGTATTTATTTTAAAAAATATATTTAGCCCAGAGCCGGCTCGGCACCAGCTGACAGATGATGTAATCAACGGCGCCGAGAGACGATCGAGTAGTGTCCGAAAGTGTTGTTCTATTATGCTGGTGAGCTCACTATATAGTGCTCTGCCCTCTACCCCATATATAGGGGGTAGGGAGTAGGGGTTTGAGCGGAGATTTCGGACGCAACAATACACTCACCTAAAGGATTATTAGGAACACCTGTTCAATTTCTCATAAATGCAATTATCTAATCAACCAATGCATTTAGGGGTGTGGTCCTGGTCAAGACAATCTCCTGAACTCCAAACTGAACGTCAGAATGGGAAAGAAAGGGGATTTAAGCAGTTTTGAGCGTGGCATGGTTGTTGGTGCCACAAGGGCTACAACAGCAGAAGACCCCACCGGGTACCACTCATCTCCACTACAAATAGGAAAAAAGAGGCGACAATTTGCAAGAGCTCACCAAAATTGGACAAAATGTTGCCTGGTCTGATGAGTCCCGATTTCTGTTGAGACATTCAGAATTTGGCGTAAACAGAATGAGAACATGGATCATCATGCCTTGTTCCCACTGTGCAGGCTGGTGGTGGTGGTGTAATGGTTTTCTTGGCACACTTTAGGCCCCTTTAGTGCCAATTGTGCATCGTTTAAATGCCACGGCCTACCTGAGCATTGTTTCTGACCATGTCCATCCCTTTATGGCCACCATGTCCCCATCCTCTGATGGCTTCTTCCAGCAGGATAATGCACCATGAATCATTTCAAATTGGTTTCTTGAACATGACAATGAGTTGACTGTACTAAAATGGCCGCCACAGTCACCAGATCTCAACCCAATAGAGCATCGTTGGGATGTGGTGGAACGGGAGCTTCATCCCACAAATCTCCATCAACTGCAAGATGCTATCCTATCAATATGGGCCAACACTTCGAAAGAATGCTTTCAGCACCTTGTTGAATCAATGCCACGTAGAATTAAGGCGAAAGGGGGTCAAACACAGTATTAGTATGGGGTTCCTAATACATACATTTATTAAAAAGAAATTACTACAAATAGACGGAGACAAATATCACAAACTGATGTGCGTCTGAGCAATAAGCGATCTATCGACACGTTACCTAGCAGCGAATACAAACAAAATGAAAGTGAAACTAAAATACGCAACTCGTATAGGCTATGCTTCACGGACCGTTGGGGTTTTTATTAGGTTGGACCAATAATAGACAGAGCAGCGCATAGTGGAGCCCCCCGAACCACCGACAGTAATAAAGCCCCGAACTTGCCAGTCGCTGGTTAACACATTAATAACATTAACTAAGGTTAATAACTGCTGTTCATTGTTTGTTAATTAACATACTACATTTTTAAAATAAGGTTTTATTTGTTAACCATAGTTAAAACTCTATGAACTAACATGAATGATCAAGGTGAAATTGTATTGCTCAAATATTAATGCTGTAAACATTTATATTGCATAATGCACATAGTTCATGTAAACTAGCTAATAAATCTTTGTTAACAAATTGGACTTGCAACATGTTATAGCTAAAGAAACACACATTTAACATATTTTAATGTTTAAATTATTTTCAGATGGCAAATTTTGTTATTATTTGAAACGTCTTTTTTTATTCGTTAGGTTGGCTTGAAAAAGAACAGTTAAACAGTTACATTTGGAATGTTTAATTTGTTATTTAGAGTATTATTTTTTGTTTGTTTGAAAGAATGCCTTTTATGCCAGTTTTTTGTATTTTTATAATAAAGTTCAGCACTGTTTTACTTGGAGTGTTATGTTTGTTTTTATCCAGTATCAATTTTAAAAACTATCGGTTGATTAATCGGTTATCGGCAAGTACAGCCCAACCTAGCTATCGTTATCGGTAAAATCCAATATCGGTCGACCTCTACAAATAATGACAAAAAACACAACAAACTAACAAAAAAAAAAGTCATTCAAAACATTGCAAGGATCCTAAAATAACAACACATCTAACGCACATAATATAATTCAATTCTCAATAATACTCAACATAAAAGTAATCTTTTGAAGAAATTGGGTTGTTGTTCATGCAGAAATCACGTTTACTCACACAAAGCATAACATCGATTGCTCAGAAAAAAATAACAACAGTGATGCTGTACGTTTATAATTCAAAATAAGCTTTGATAGCTAAAAAGTTCCTTGAACAAGCGGTCCTCATAAACTTGCTTCCATAGAGTTGTTATTGCGGTTCATTTCCACAAAAATGGTGCAGATCATATTTCCCCCTGTAACCTGACAGGCCGCGGACGTTTTGAAATGCGCTGGCCCACACAATATCTAATGCATATGAATTTGCGCTCGGGGGTGAGCAGGGTTGGAACAGACAGAGAATGGTCATGATAAAAGGTCAAGCACTTCAAACCATTTATATGCATGTTGACAGACAGACAGACAGACCACACACACTCACACACCAGATCAGATGGAGAAAACCACTTGGCACTCGGGGAAAAAACGATTCAGCCTGAGGCCTGGAGATCACATAATCCTCATAAGAATCAGCCTATCACTCTTAGAAGAAAAGGTTCTATATAGAACCTTAAAGGGTTAGTTCACCCAAAAATGAAAATTCTGTCAGTATTTACTCACCCTCATGTTGTTCCAACCCCGTAAGACCTTCGTTCATCTTCGGAACACAAATTAAGATATTTAAGATATTAAGATCGCTCCTGCATACAGTCCATAGGCTTCTTGAGGGACTGGCTCTTGCTGTCCTCGAAAAGTCATTAAAGACATCGTTAAAATAGTCCAAGTGACTACAGGGGCTCAATCTCAAGTTTATCAAACGACGAGAACACTTTTGTGCGCAAAAAAACAACAAAAATAACGACTTTATTTCAACTATTCGTTTATTTCTCCCTCTGCGCGAGTCAGGTTACTAGTTTAATAGCGTAAGCTTCTGTTATTGTACGTCACACGCATCACACACATGACCAGCGTCGGCCAATAGTGAGCCTTCGTGTGACGTAGCTTTACGCAATCACACTACGTTAACTGACTACAGGCCCATGGAGAAGGAAGTGAATAGTTGAAATAAAGTCGTTATTTTTGTTGTTTTTTTGCGCACAAAAGTGTTCTCGTCGTTTGATAAACTTAAGATTGAGCCCCTGTAGTCACTTGGACTATTTTAACGATGTCTTTAATGACTTTGAGGACAGCAAGAGCCAGTCCCTCAAGAAGCCTATGGACTGTATGCAGGAGCGATCTTAATATCTTAAATATCTTAATTTGTGTTCCGAAGATGAACGAAGGTCTTACGGGGTTGGAACAACATGAGGGTGAGTAAATACTGACAGAATTTTCATTTTTGGGTGAACTAACCCTTTAAAAGGTTCTATCAGCGCTACGTATTTGGAACCCCTAAAAGGTTCTATACACTCTTAAAAAAAGGGTTCCTCTGGGTTCTATATAGATCTATTTAGAACCCTGGGGTTCCATACTTGGCCAATAGAACCTTTTACCAAAAAAATGGTTCTATATAGAACCATTTTGGAGTTCCATATATGAAGCGGGGGATGGAACCATTTCTGGTTCTAAATAGAACCATTTCTTCTAAGAGTGTACAGGTCTATTCAGACAGATTGATAAAGATCAATGTCTTTAGGGATTTCACAGTGTGCTCTGTAGTGCCAGTGTTTGGATGGCCAGCTATAGCCCAACCCTCCCGTTCCTCCCAGATTATCATTTATTTTCAGTTTGGACTGTCATTTTGTCTGGTTGATGGCTCATCGTGCTCAGTCTCAGGTGCAGGTTGTTGAAATAGCACTCGCAATTGAATGTGTGATGTCAGATTGTATCACTCCGTGACTAATAGTCACATTTAAATGGTGGTGGTGGTGGTACATTCAGAGGTTGGCATGATGGAATGACAAATGTTAATATTTCTGTATAAAACATCCATTGCATGCAAATGTTTACATATCACAATATCTTTGCATTATATTTTGTCTTTTTTATATGCAGTATATGCATTAAGCAACATAAAAGTGTATTCAGAATATACTCTTATTGGAAGATAAGCTGCGGTGAATCATATATTCACAACTAGCTCTACTAGCTCTCCTAATCTGTCTCTCTTTCTTGATTGTAAAGACTGTATAAGGATAGATAACTGTATATGTATAGTACTTACACAACAGTGCACTAGCATTACTTGTCATAAGTAATTTGTCGACCTTTTCATAAATGCTTGCATGAAAAAGTCAAATGTGGGTGAATGAAGCTGTCCAATACCTTCCCAGCCTCCGGCAAAACAACAGATCGGCCTCAGAGACAGAGCCGTGCTCACTTGTGTATAACAAGAGTGTGTATCTATCTACAGTCAATAATATACAGTATTTTGCGCATTTTAAAATAGTACATTTGTGAAGACTTTAAAATATACAACATGAGCCAGAAAAAACAATATGTATGGTCTGTTCTTGCTGAAATTATACATATAAAGTATAATAAATAAATATTTTTTGAATTTATATATCTATATATGTGCTGGACAAATATATAAACTTATTTGTCCAGATTTTTTGACATTTTTCATAAAAACAATATTATTTACAGTGTATATATACTGTATATATACAGTATATATATATATATATATATATATATATATATAGAGAGAGAGAGAGAGAGAGAGTGAGTGTGTAAATAATATATTTTAATGAAAAAGTAATTTAAAAAACATTTAAAACATTTTTTTATTTATATACATGAGTTAAAAAATATTGTTAGCATACCATATATATATATATATAGTAAATAATATTGTTTGAATTTATATTAATGTGTGTGAGTGTGTTTTGAATACATTTTAGTTACTTATTTTTTCCAGATTTTTCAAAAACAATATTATTTACAGTGTATATATATATATGTATTTGCGCTGTCAAAATCGCATCCACACACACACATGCTTGTATATATTTAAGAAATATTTTCATGTATATACTGTATATAGATTTATATATAATTTATATTATATATAAGTATAAATATTTTATATATAAATAATATTTTTTTCTTAAATATACATGCATGTGTGTGTATTTATAGATATAAAATAATTATACACAGTGCAAATGATATCTTATAAATAAATAATAATAAATAATAAAATAAGTCACTAAACACATTTGAAAATCACATATACATTACCAAATACATCGTCCTAAAATATTTTCATATTATTTATTTTTAAGTTGCATCATACTTGTATAATATTGTCTCATTGTATGCCTGCTTGGCTATTGATATCTCTGCTTCTTTAGGGAGTGGACAATAAGACAAACCTTCACTGTCATCCACAAAACGAAGCCAAATCAGAGTTCAGTCGACATTGGCAATGGGACGCAGTGACCTCTGACCTCTATGAGCCGGCACTGGAGGTGTGATTGATAACCCCATTACAGAGCGAAACATCTCACACAAAGTGTGCTTCACCATGATGCATGCAAGCAAACAATACAGCAACATACAGTTGCGTACAGTGCAAAGAACTGTACTAATATTCTCGCTGAAAATAAATCATTCCCCAATCAGCTAATGTATCTGTGACAATTAGAAACATGCAATAACCAATGCCAAAAAAAAAGAGTAAATGATGACAGAATTTAAATGTTTTGGGAGGACTTCACTCCTTTTAGTTTAAGGCTTGCAAAAACTAACCAAAGAAATTCACTTTTAAATTAACACTTGATAATGAGGAAAGGGATTGTAGATTCTAGAAGGATATAGACTGCTGCTTTAGTATTGAAACTAGTGGTTATGGTGAGAGGCGGGGCATTTCTCAAACACGCGAGCAGTTGACCAATCACAACACTCTGGTCCAGGTGACCAATCAAGGAGGGGCTTCATAGACACAGGAACTAAATCGAGCGTTACTGACAGACTGGGAAGAGAGGAGCCGCAACAATGACGAATATGGGGGAAAAAAATTTGTTTTTTGAACATTCGAGCATGAAAAAGTGTTCTAGTGAAGCCCAAAATCAACATCAAGACTTGCACAAGGACATAAAGCTAATAACTCAGTCCATCTGGCTACCAGACATGAGCTTGAACCGCCACACCACTGGCTGCTGACTATCTAAGGTGGCAGTGGACATTTCATTTTCAAAAGAAAAAGAGTGAATTTTATCCAATAAATCCATGGAAAGTGATTCATCCAATGTATGGAAAATACAGTAATAAAATATAATAAAAATAATGCTACTTAAGAAAGAGTGAAGCATTTAAAACAAGCATTAACAACACTATGCAGAACTGTGTCAGATAAACACATAAGAAAACAACAAGTGCACCTACACAACCTACACACCAACTGGACAGAGAAAACACTACACACACCACCACCGCTTCTGTGCCAAGCCGATGACTCGTCTTTACAAATGCTGTTTTTCAATATTCAACTGAAAAAAAAAAGACTACACTATACTGTTCAAACGTTTGGAGTCAGTAAGAGTGTATTTATTTATTTAATTAATACAACTATTAATTAAAGCAAGGCAGCATTAAAGACTTTTAAAACATTTCTATTTCAGATAAATGCTGTTCTCTTGAACAAAATTAGGGACGCACGATATATCGGCGAGCATATCGGTATCGGCCGATATATGTTCGTTTTTAATGTTATCGTTATCGGCCAATGTGGCCGATATATTAAAGCTGATAAATAATGTATTATTCCCTTCAGCACTGTTTATGTTTTTGAATTTCTTGAAATATGATTGAAATCTCTTCAAAAAATGAAAATAGAGTTCGTTGCATCATGTGCAGCGCAAATCTGTCATATCGGCCACAAAACACTGTAATGAGAACATCATTAGAATCATGGTTTAATTGTGAGACTTTTGTTTTTGTAATCAGGCTCTCAAAATTGTACAACAATTTGGATTTCAATTTATCAGCCAATATATCGGTTATCGGCTTTCAAATAAAAAGAATTATCGGTATCGGCCAAAATTTTCATGCCGGTGCATCCCTATAAAATAATGTATAGTGGTTTCCATAAAAATATTAAGCAGCACAACTATTTTTAACATTGATTTTCTTGATCAGCAAATGATTTCTGAATAAGGATCAGGTGAAATTCAGCTTCGCATCACAGGCATTACATTTTAAACTATATTCAAATAGACAACAGTTATTTTTTTTTTGTAATAATGCTTCACAATATTACTTTTTAATGTATTTTTGATCAAATAAATGCAGAGCAGAAGAGACTCCATACTTTTAAACGGTAGTATATCTCACAATAACACTATTTCAGGCTAAACAAACGTAGAAATATGTGCATATTAGAGTCATTAGTGGTGTTTGCAAAATGCAAGCATCGCAACTCCTCATACTTAAAGTTCATGATTTGAACAAACTCATAAGCCTAAGTATTAAACTTTGGCTTATAACCCATTTACTGTAAAACCAAGCCATTTGTAGAAACCAGAATGCCATAGAACCAACTGAATAAAAACACATTATCAATCGCATATACGTACGCATTTCATTTATCCTCAACTAATCACCCTTTTCTTCAAACACAGATACGCTGTGAATAGACACGGTCAATATGGCTGTCATTACACATTTTGGATGTTTCTCTTTTCTGACACACACTGAATTCACAGACACACATCTCACACCGCTGTAGCAATGCCACCCTCATGTGGTCTACAACAGGATCACACGAGAAGAAACCACAGCAAACTTCAAGAGTCTTAGCTAAAGATGAGTTTAGATTAAACCGTCTTTACTTCAATCCTTTCATATCTTCATACAGTAAAACCTACAAATGACATGCAACCAAATCACTACGTAGAGCGGAGGTTAAATACAAGTTTTGTTGTTCCAAACCCATATGCAGTTATATTGCTCTGTGGAACACAAAAGATGAAGTTTTTATTTTTATTTTTAAGAATTGTTTTATGCAATAACAGTTCACAGTGACGTGACCATTTCTCATTATTCAACCAACGACCGCTGAAGTGTTAACTAAAAATATTTAAAATAGTTTTTGGTTATTAAAATAAAATGTATAAAATAAAATATTAGATGAAAAACGTACCCTTAGAAATCTTGAAAATGAGAAAAGTTGCCTTGAATAGATAGGTAAAAAAAAAATATATAGAAATGGGTAAATAGGTATAGAAATATAATTGACAAAAACATAACAAAACTACGTAAGCAAAAAATTCTAAGGTATAGAATTCTAATTCCAATCAAAAATTCCAAATTCTAACTCTAAAACAAGGGTTTTGCTCTGTTTTTCTAAATTAATCAGTTAATTATTTCAGAATTATGAGAAATATTTTTTTTGAAAAACTTTTTTTTTCACTCTGTTACTCATCATTTGAGATAAGCAAGTCATTAATTCAGAAAAACAGAGAAAAAACTTTTTTCCATGAAAAATGATCTCGTAATTCTGAGATAATTAACTTGTTCATTTAGAAAAACAGAGCAAAAAAAAAATCTCATAATTTTGAGAAAATTAACTCATTAATTCAGAAAAACAGAGATTTTGTTTCCTCAAGTGAATGCAATACGCTTCCAAAACTACTAAAACTTACAAGCATTAAAACTAAAAAACTGAAAACAAAAAAATGAAGCTAATTCAAAATATGAATAAATTCTACAATAATAGCTACATGAAGTCTATAATATTAAAATAACGACGGACGTTAGTCATTATTCAGAGAAGACTCCAAAGGTCTGAAAGTTGCAAAATGCAACACACACAGACACACACACACAGGTTAAATGCCCCAGAAACATCCAGTAAAGAAAACATAACTTACAGGAAAGATCCTGATCATGTGAATTTATAACTTTGATTTCTGGAAATCATATTTCCATCAATCTGACACCTGCAGCCACCGTGACACACATCTGACACACATACAATCATTTATAATTTGGGGGAGCCCTCCACTCTCACTAACTGATGGCATTGCTAATGTAATTAAAGTGAGATCATCATCATGTCTGCATGGCACTCCAGATGGCACCGTTCAAAATGGTTGCAGATCAGTGGGCATCGCCGACAGGACATTTATACATTATACAGATAATAACTAATAATATCTAACATGAGCTGGATGCATACACTCATATACTCAGCCTTCATATACAATTCTGGATCACACATTTGGCCATGCTTATATACTACAATCCTCATATATTAATGTCATCGATTAAAACCCCAGTTTGTGATTAAAAATGAAATGGTGCGGAGATTCGCAATAAAGCGTTGGACTCCGTTTACCTTAATCCTTTTTAACCCATTCAGACCCTGTGTCCATTACAATGGACATCACATGTCAGCCCCCTTTTTAACTTCTGGAGCATTTCACCTAGTTTAAAGCCTGCAGTCCATGAGATCGGACGTTTGCCATCCAATCAAATGCCAGTAAAGCTCTGCAATCTGCATGTAGTAATTATATATATATATATATTAATATATATATAATATATAATAATATTATAATAATATATATAATAATATTAATATATAAGTAATATATATTACTTTTTCATGTGCAGAATATACAATTCTGAAGTGATATAGCTGATGAAAATAACTTTATGTGGAGTGATGAGGAAGATGGAGATGTAAGAAAAATATCCATATTTAAAACTTTATAAAGTAAAATAACTTCCGGCCAAAAGAACATATGGATTTGACTTACTGTAAAGCTAAAGCGCAACTTAGATATGAATATTTTAAATATTTTATATTAATATATATTTTTTATGGATAGATACACTTTTATGGACTTTCAAAACAGAAACAACCATTACAGCCAATATAAAGCTTGGAAGGGAGAAGCTTCGTCTAAGAGAAGAATGTCATATAAAATAGATACTTAATAGATACTTTATTTCTGTGGAAGACAGACGTAAGCGCGTCCTGGTGAAGCGCGTGTAGCTCAGGGGCGCGCAGTAAAGAAAGTTTCAAACAACGTATTCATGATTTGTATGCTTTTCATACTATGTTTAGCTATAAAATTGGATTTATTTGACGTTTTGACCGATCTAATCTATCTAATTGGCCTATTTAAATAAAAATAAAACCTATAAATAACCTGCAGTGAACGTTCTCTATAGGTTATAAAATAGATTCTATAAATTGTAAATTGTAAACTTATTTGGTTCCAAAAATAAATAACCAAATGAATATTATCTTGCGCGTTGCCGCCCTCTGGAGGTTCAACATTGAGACTAGAGTGACGTCAGCCATTTCATAAGGAGAAAATGAATCGTTGCTGAAAAAAAGTCTCAATGTAAAAATAATGACAGATGAAAGCTCTGTAAAATTAAACGGACGGTTGCATGGGATCCTTAGTGTGACACGGTAGAAAAGATCAGGAAAGGTCAAAAATCCTCTTACACACCACATGGTGGAGCCATGCCATCGACACAAGGTAGGACAACAGAAACAATTTTTCAAAGACACATCTTTTTTTTATTCAAGCTTGAGATTGTTTGTTTTCTGTGAGACCGTGTCTTGTCTGTTGTTTTCAGCATAACAGCAATGGTTGACACATTGATCTTGAAAATATCACGCCTACTATATATATATATATAATCATGTATTTTACTATATACTTTATCCCTCATATACAGCATATTTTCAAATATCAAATATTCAGGCAGGTTAATTAGGCTATATTAATGTAATGAGATAGAAAAAATAGAATCACATGCAATCCTTTCTGTCTGTTTCCCACTGTATATTTACACTCAGCTGGGCAAAATCACCTGGAACATATGTGCTATAGCTGTTCTGAGTTCAGACAGGGTTGTGCTATGACATGAATTCATCAATAAAGCAGTGAACAGATTTGTCGAGCAAAGTATAACTAGGAAACTCAAGGAGGAAAAACCCGCTTCAGACTTAGTGGTAAAATAGGAACAAATTGCAAGTACGTGACAAAGTTTTACCGGTTTCAGCTCACTGGTTCTTGAGAACTGGGACAAAACAGCCAACACAAATGAATGTGCCGTAGTTCAAACTTTTGCTGATAATTTACTCACCCCCATGTCATCCAAGATGTCCATGTCTTTCTTTCTTCAGTCGAAAAGAAATTAAGGTTTTTGATGAAAACATTCCAGGATTTTTCTCCATATAGTGCAATTCAGTGGGAACCAAACGGCTCAAGGTCCAAAAGAAACTTTCAGTACAAATCGCAAACTGTTCAAAGGGCTTTATGATCGGTCATTTAATAAATAAATAACAACGTTTAAGTTTTATAAGCTCAAATGGTCGCCTTTCTCTGTTAGGTTGGGCTCTCTGCTCCGTTCGTGACTCTCCTGTTCGAACTCAGCGTCAATTTCCGCATTTGACGCAAGGATGCTCGTCCGTTTCCGGTTGTGGAGATTTAAAGTCCCCGTGAACCGGAAGTTGCAAACGATTTTTCTCCCGTGCTGTGACGTATTTCCAAGTGAAACGGAATATTGAACAGAGGGCAGGGTTTTACTCTAGCGCTCCTCCTCTCCATCTCTCGCTCATAGCAAACTAACGGTTTGAGGGGAGTGGTTAAGCGTTTCCCCACCCAAACTGTAAAAACCTACGTCATCAACCGTTCCAGACCGGAAGTAACTTTTCAGATTTTGATTAAAGATTACCAAGGTAAAACATTTTTTTAATATATATTTACTTGCACGGATTAATTGTTCACCACAAGACTAGTAATATGCGCTAACAAAGTAAATAGGTTCAATTTTGATTTCACGGGGACTTTAAGCGGAGGAGAACCGAGGAAAACGGGATTATGGCAGAGTCTTCAAAATTTACTGTCCTCCCGTCTTTGAAACGAAACGTACATACGTTTAGATGTAATTTTATATATAGTTATGTTTATTTAATATAATTTTAAAAAGAAGCATAAACACAACGAGGGGTGTCTGTTTTATCTGTTTTTGTGACTAACGTTTCTTTATTATAACCATGGAGTATAAAATTCAATATAAATTCTCGGAATTGCATTAGACTCTACGATCGGCGGAAATTAACGAGCATCCTTAATCCTTCACCGGAAATACCGCCGTGCATAGAGCCCATTTGTTCGTTTCGTTGAATGAACCAAACGATTCAGAAAAAGATTCATTCATTTTGAGTTCGAACAGGAAAGTCACGAACGGGCATCACATAACAGAGCAAGCCGAGCATTTGAGCTTATAAAACTCTAACCCTAACATAACCTAACTTAGTTATTTTATTTTTTTTTTTTATAAATGAGCGATCGTTTCGCTTGATAAGACCCTTATCATTGTCTGGAATCGTTTAAGCCATTTGAACAGTTTGCAGTTTGTACTGAAAGTGTCTTTTGGACCTTGAACCGTTTGTTCCCACTGAAGTGCATTATATGGAGAAAAATGCTGTAATGTTTTCAGCAAAAACCTTAATTTCTTTTCAACCGAAGAAAGAATGACATGGACATCTTGGATGACATGGGGTGAGTAAATTATGAGCAAAAGTTTTTCCAAAAATGAACTACTCCTTTAACTCCTTTGGATTTGTTTGTATATCATTTCTGTGGTATTATTTTATGATCTGCTGCTTAAAATGTCTTCTTTTCCTTTCGTCAACACCGACAGGTTACTATTAGGTCAAATACTTTTTAATATGACAAGACATCACACTGTAAAAATGAATTGATAATACAGTATGGTTTTAAACAGACATCTCTGACATGCTTGACATCTGAGTGTTGATTTTGTTATTGCACGGATCTATAAACTGAGTAACATGCTATAAATGGCAGATCAAAATGTGTGCCATTTTGTGCAGTAGCCCAAGAATCAGTGCTGTTTTGCTACCACATGTTGCATTTGCATTGTTGAATGTAAAATCTAAATGCAAAACCAGTAATGTC
This sequence comes from Pimephales promelas, assembly GCF_016745375.1. Next base: position 571,715 of record NW_024121754.1, read on the forward strand.
CAACCAAAATCACAAAAAATATACTATTTTTTCCCAAGCTTAATAACCAATATACCATACAGCAACTCCGATTCCATTTTTCTAGAGACAAAACTACAGTTGAATCTTCCAATTTCCCTCATAATCTTAACAACTACTAAAATATTTCCAAGTCTAATAGGTGATCACAAGGAAACTCTACCAAGTGACACGCATATAAGAGATAAACTCAGTTCACAGTGTTTCTGATGGAACAGTACCGGCCAACACCTAATGTGCAGCACATCACTGATACTACTATTTTCCAGGTTTTGTCTTCAAGTTCATTATTGCTCAAGTAATTCTACTAACCATACATTAAAAGCACCAATTACTTCATTAAACTGAATGCTAAATAACAAACCATTAACAAAAATGAGTTTACCAGGTTGGAGCACAAAATTCTCGGTGTTGCTCTCTTTTTAATTAAAGCCGTTCCTCGAAGTACATTTAGTTGACCGCGGATAATCCACAGCCCTTTGTGTGTACTGTGATTCTACTATTAAGTTCCTCTTTAAGTTTGTGCCAATCACAAAATCACTAAAAGTATGTTAATAATATAATATCATATAATAATGCCTGTATTAAAAATACACATGATTAATTTTTTTAGAGATTAAAAGAAATATAGTACCATATTTCTTTAGCCAAAACATTTTCAACATTTTTGCGGGACAATGTTGGCTTTTTTTTTTTTTTTTTTTTTTTGCATAGGAAAAAATATTCAGCTCTGAAGTAAATAAGTACATAATTCTGTATAGATTGATAAAATAAATAGAAGATTGTTTTTCTCTTTTTTCATGAACAATAAAAGAATATCAAAAGAGAATTGCTACAAAGAAACAGGCCAGTGTATCATAAACGAACATAAGCTGGGTCTAGATAACAAGTTAATGAAAACAAAAAACAAAAAAACAACAACAATGTGAATTACTCATATTCAACATCTGATGGGCAATATTCCAATATTGAATAATACTGACCTTGCAGACATGAATACATTTTTTCCCATTAACAAAATACATATCTACAAACATGTACTGTATAACAAATAAGCTTGATATATTTAGATATGTACTATTGTGGGATCTATGCTTTAATATATAAAAGGTGCACTTGTTTAAATAATGTCATCTAAGAGATGTGGGTTGGCTACCCAATCCAAAGTTCGTGGCTCGGACGCTGCCATTATCATGCACATAAACTGCTTGCCGGTCCTTTTATCAATAGGGTAAATAGTAGTGGGCGTGAACCTCCTGTTGCTTTCAACAAACTCACAGAGTTTTTGGTAGACGTTGGGATACTCGTGGCGAAGAAACACCCCTCGTATCCTCAACTCTCGCTGAATGTTGATGAAGCAGATCTCCCTGGCTTTCCTTCCCTCCTCACCTTCCTTGTCAATGTCAGCCATACCTGGTGGTGGGGTCAGGATCAACGTCTCCATGTCACTTTCCTTCCGATGGACCTTCTTTTCTGGGCTGTAGGAGGCAAGAGCAACCTTGGCAAATTTCCTGACGGTTGGGGCTTGGACCCTTGGCGATGGTCCGTCAGGCACTTTATCACCAACAGCGATGGATACATTCAAGAGAAAACATTCATTAGGGTCATATTCCTTTCCCGCCTCTTGGAGCTCCTTGCAATATTCCCCAAGGTTATCTTTGAAGCTCTCCAGCTCACGGAGAGATAAGTATGTTGGCGTCATGAGCAGACTTTCCAGTCCAAACTGAAGGAAATTTGTGGACGCACCCGGATTTGGAAATCCCAAAAACAGGACACCCCTGCCCCGAGACAAGTATCCAACTTTGGCTATACGGGAGAAAGCTTTGTGGACCTCCGGGGTCTCTCGGCAGTGCTTGATAACGTGGCGACACACACTACCGATTCGCCCATAGAGGCAGCTCTCCTTGTGGACATCCCAGTCCTCACGGCGACAGTTGCGAGAGCAGTAGTAAGTATAGCAGCTGTGGCAGGATTTAAAGTAGAGGCAGGCGTTAAACAAGGTCTCGGTCCGACGGCATTTGTTGTTTGAACACATCATCGTGTCGTCCTCATCTGGACTCTGGTCAGGGGAGCACTCTTCCGCACTTCTCAGCCCATCGCAACTCCCATCAGTGTCTCTCAGTGTTTCAGGATCTATTTTTATTGAAGTGGGTTGTTTGTCAAGGGGCATGCCACTTTCAGATCCCGCCATTGAATCCTTTCTCGCTGAAGATACTGCTTCTTCTTCATCAATGAGCTTTTTGAGTTGGTCGAGCAGTTCCTCACTGGTCCTGGCTGGAGGCTTGTAATCGATGACAAGGTCAGCTAGAAGCTCATCAAGCTGCTCTAAACTTTGCTGTAGGGATGTGCTGCCATGCGGTTTCTCTTTGGTAGACTCTCCAGAGCGGGATTTTGCTTCACGTTGAGGGGCTTCTTGATTTGGGGCACTTTTTGAATCCAGCACATCCCAACTTGCTGAGCGTCCTTCTGATTTACTAAGAATACCTGGTCTGATATCATTGTCTGTGATGGTAATTTCAGGTGTGACAAACCACAGCTTACTTGAAGAGCCCATGGCCTCAGTTGGACTTTTGTCAATCAAAGAGTTTTCAGATAAGGACAGTGCAGCATAACGCCTTGGTGAGCTGGAAAGATTGACAACCACAGGTTTAGGTCTTTCACTTGAAGTTTGTATCCCTTGACAAAGAAGATTCTCATCACTCTTCCCTCGAGGTACGGGCTGTTCCCGCTCTACGTGGGTATCAAGAATGTTATCCCAAGATCTTGAATATGGTCTCGGGTCTGTTACGGTTCTTGCTGGCTCCATGCATGGGTTGTCATACCAAGTTGTGTGCTTTGGCTCTTGTCTAACTTTTGTGGGGGTAACCTGTGAGACATACGAGGAAGGGTAATGGCTAGAGTAGCCGGATACCTCCGAGCCGTACCAATCCTCAGACTGTGGCTGCACCACACGGGCATGTCGTCTTCCCTCGGTGTAGTATGCCCTTGCAGGAATATGATGCTCCATTGGTTGCGCGTATGGGTCGGCCACGTAGAAGATCCGAGGAGGGGTGGTTTGAATCTGATATGTCCTTGGGTCATCGCCATAGTAAGTCCTTGCTGGAGGAGTCTGAATTATATATGCTCCTGGCTCACTTGCAGCATAGTGTTTAGAGTACGCAGACTGCCCAGGGTAATGGTAGTGGTCAATTTGTGAGAAATATGTCCGGGAAGGTACAGTATGAACAATGTGAGTCCTTGGATCTTGCACATATTGTACTTTAGGTGAGTAGGGTTGGCTTGGAATGCTGTATCGGTCATCTTGATAATAAGTCCTCGATGGAGCTGAAGATCCATACTTCCCCAAATCCTCTGCATAGAAGAATTTAGTTGGCACGTTGGGGCTTGAATGAGCCCTTCGTTCCCGTCCGTAGTGTTCCCTTGGCTCCCGTGGTGAGGCCACCTTTTGTAAAGGGATCTCCATAGGCTGCATGTAGCTGTTTGGCATGCTTTGTGAATACTGGTACGCCTGCCTGTATTCTCCCGTGAAGGATTCAGTGGGAGTCGGTGTCCTCGAAGTGGAGAAATGGCGAGGCACTGTCAGACTCCGACTGCCACTGCTAGGATACTTCTGCCAAGGTATGTCCACATGGGATGTAGCTGCCTTTCGGCCACCTTGCTGCATGGCCGACTCATCCGGTTTGATGTCCACTCGGCACCGAACATGAGGACTCGTAGCAGGTTTATCTGGCCTTCCTTCATCAGTGCCTTCAGACACATATACAGGGGAATACCTGCTTGTGTCACTCCTCTGCGGCTGCAGTTTGATGGGGTGCACTTCGTTCAAATGTGCCCGTGTGGCGGCATAGGAAGACTCTCTCCTTGGGGAAACTTCTGGCCTTGGCTGAGTGTGTTTATGTGCTCGTTGAGCTTCCCGGCCCCGCCTTGCCACTGGAGGGGAGGCATCAAATGATACAGGAGTTAGGCTGGTCTGAACCCGTGAGGCACTTCTAGATCTAGTCCTCCTCTTTTGTTCTGTCACAGCAATTTCAGCAGTCATTGGCTGGGAAGTGAGACGGTAGCTAAATATGTCTGGGGAAGAAAACCGATGGAGTCCATGCCCTTGTTGGCGACCTAAGGCGTTCCAGGTAACATCTGGATTGGCCGCGTACCTTTCAGCCCTTCGGTGTGGGTACTCCATTGCTATTGTATGATATCGGAGTTTGTCCATAGACTCAGTGTCAAAGCTACGGCAGTGCCTCTTTTTGCTTTTTCGAGTGTTCTCCAGTTTCCTGATGGATGGGGAATCACATTGTTTTGAGGGATGACAGGCTTTGGAGTGGGTCGAGAGGGAATTCACTTTGACATCTTGATACACAGTTGATCCTAATATGTCAGGTGGATCTGTGCGTGTCATCTTAATGAGACTCTTCTAATTTCCCCCATTAAATTCGATTAGGTTAAGGTTCCCTGCAAGAGAGGGAGAAAACAAAACGAAATTAGTTGCATTAAAAAAAGGTGCATTTAAAACCATTGCATGAAAAAAGCATGAATACAAAGTGTTTTTTTGTCGTTGTTTTTTGGAACTGGATAACCACAAAAACACAATACAAATTTTAAATAGCCTAATGTAATATATGTAGTATTCTATAGTTGAATAGTATCGCATAACCGGATTAACTCATCAAGAAAAGATTTAGTGCAGATGTACATGGCAAAAAAAACTCATTTCTGATTCTGAATGGCTTCAACTGCATTGCGTTGTTCAGCAAAATAAGTTGGCAGGATGTATGCGAGTAAATTGGAGGTGGTTGCCAGAGGATGATGTTTCCCCTGGCAACAACATCATCTCATAACCATCATAGTACAAACAGTGAGAGGGGGCTCAACAGAATTGCGCACTGAATCCCTAATACAAAAACCCTTCTTTTCACAATTGAAATATCTTGAATCACTTAAGAACACTTATGTAAATCTAAACCTTTTTTTCTCTTATGCTCGGTTTCAAATTCAACTTTCATCAATTCAAATCTGCTGGTTGAAGGCAGGACAGAAATAGTGTCTTGAGTCTATATTAGGCTCTTTGAAGCTCGTCTAAACAGGTGCAATCATTTGTCATGAAGAAGAAGGATATTGTACAAAGTTCCTGCGGTGTGTTGTAGAGGACACAACTGAAATAATGCATGTAGTCATTAAAGATAGAATCAAACCACCCTCATCCGTGTCGTTCCTTCATTAATTGTTTTCTCCCTTTTCTCCTTAGTTCCACATCGTAAATGTCTATTTTACTGCAAATGGAGATTAAATGGTATTCAAGACCTTTCTACTGCTAAGTTTATCAGATTCAACCAATCATATCGTGTTTTTACGACAGACATTATGTAAAGAAGGAAATGAAACCTCTAAACACATTTCTATCCCCAGACACTGCTTACTCACAGAGCATTTGTCTGGCAGCTTTTCACGTTTTGTCACACAATCGAGTAGCTGCATTTGTATGAAACACAGGCTGCCTACCAACCTACGCATAAGCCCTGTTTGGACGGGACTAGTTTTTTAAATTACTTTTACAATTCTTATCATTTGACATCTGTGATGTCATGTACTGATTCAAATGGGATTTACATCTCCATGTTATTACAGAGGCAGGAGTGTGGATGTGGGCCTTATAGACTTACATGTCATTTATTTTTTATATAATTTTATTTAATTTAAGAAAATTTCAGGAGAAATCTAGCGGAGAAATCTGCAGTAGACAAGTATCTTACTCTTACCTGACACTGTGTGACTCGTTTATAAAAATGAACGAATCTTTTTTCGTGTCATTTGGTTCATTCAACGAACGAAACAAATGAATTGACTCAGGAAAAGATTCATTCATTTTGATGAACAAGTTAGAACAGGAGAGTCACGAACGTGCATCACAGAACAGAGCAAGGTGAGCATTTGTGCTTATAAAACTTAAACTTTGTTATTTATTTTTGAAATGGCCGATCGTTTCGCTTGATAAGACCCTTATTCATCGTCTGGTGTCGTTTAAAGCCCTTTAAAGCTGCACTGAAACTCTCATTTGGATCTTGAACCGTTTGGACCCCATTGAAGTCCATTATATGGAGAAAAATCCTGGAATTTAATTTCTTTTCGACTGAAGAAAGAATGACATGGACATCTTGGATGACATGGGGGTGAGTAAATTATCAGCAAACGTAAAGTGAACTACTCCTTTAAATGTAACATAAAACCCTAATGTACATAACTGATTAGAAAAAAAAAATAAGAAAATGAAGAAACAGTTATTAAAAAAAAATAATACATGAAATGATAAGTGTCACGCAGGGAATTGTGGGAATGTAAATCTAATTTTTTTCACTGTAAATTATACAATCACTTGTTCTTTTTCACTTCCAAAAACTGTAAATTTAACGTTTTTTTTTACAGTAAAATTACATTAAATGTAATAATTCACATCCATCTGTACCCGCAGAGGTACAGATGGATGTGAATTATATATATATATATATATAAATAATGGTACATTTATATATATATATATATATATATATTATATATATATATATATATATATATAAATAATGGTACATTTAATGTACATTGATATATATATATATATATAAAATAGTGATATATATATATATATATATATATATATATATATATATATCACTGTTTTTTACCGTATATAGTTAGGAAACCTTCTGTTAACCAGTTTTTTACCATTAAAATCACAATCATTTTTTACAGAAAACTACTATTTCACTCTATCTACATCAAAATTTCATGTTTAATTCAATACCATTTCTATGTAATAATTTTTGAAATGTACTAACAATTTCTGAATGAAAATTGCTTCAAAGTAAATACTACACCATTTTTTATCCAGTACAGTTTTGCTCTCAGTCCAGCATCTCAGTGAAAATCACCAAATACTGTACAGCAATGATACTCAAAGGAGTCAAGACGTATCCGTGGCTTTGACCTTGCCATCTGTAAAGTGTGTGAAAGTGCCTGTACTGTGCCATCTCCCCTCTCATCTCACTACTGCTGATGCCAGCTGACCCTTTTAACCCAGCGCAGACTCCGCAGAGGTACAGATGGATGTGAATTATTGAACATATGAGCCTCTTAACCACCACATGTTTCCTTTATAGGTGCTTTTCTCTTTACTGTATACTATCACACAATGCACTACATTAGATAGATCTATCCATGAAGCATCCATTAAATACATGGAAATCTGAATTTTAGCCAAATGTAAGATTTACAATGATTGCTAAATCTATCATTTATCTCAGCCTTAGTAGACATCCAAAATCACAAAAGCAGTCTATATGGTGGGGCCAGCTTGAATAATTTTGCATGAGAAACAATAGCACAAAATGCAAAGCCACAAATGAATGTCAAGGAGTCTTGCTCAGACTTTTCAAGCTACCCAGTGATTATTTCTTGATGTGAATTCATCCAATAGCAGTCTGGTCTCATTATGCAATGCAGTCTTGAATAGGAGCTTTCCACGCTGATGTGAGGACTGCCAATGCAACCCAATCCACGCCGAAGGCCCAGCGCTAATTTTGCATAATGCGCCATTTGATACGGGGACAATGGGAGTCTTGTGAAAGGCTTTAAAACAAAAAAACTCCCAATCCTGCAGCCTGAGCTGCTAAACGACCACTGCAGAAACAGAGTACTGAGTGTACAATACACACTTGACATGTGGACAACTGAAAACCATCACTGCCGGTTTGGAAACAATAAACTGATTATGAGATGTACTGTAACAAATGGGCTGATCTGAAAAATCATTGATGTCAGACACCGTCAAAACAATGACCATCAGTTCAAACTGATCTGGTGACACCCAGTTTCTTAGAGTAGTTAATCTAATTTGATAAGCTTTCTTGCAGCTCAAACAGTAGAGCGTTGGCGCTTGCAATGCTTCCCAGGATAAGCAAGAATTGATAAGAATGTAAATGTGTACCTTGAAATGCAATGTAAGTCGCGTCTGCCAAATGCATAAATGTAAATGTAAGACAGGCTTCTCTACATAGATAAATGGATAATAGGTGCAAAGTGGTTTCATTAACATACCAGAGTTTCACCTGCAATATGCAAGTTATGTTAAATAGATTTATTCAGTCATAGGTTTGGGATTATTTAATGTTTTTGAAAGAAGTCTCATATTATAAGTAGAAAACATGATAAAAAAAATTAGGATTCCTTGATGAAAAGAAAGTTTTGGGTTTTTAATAAAAAACTTTTGTAACATATAAAATGTACGTAGTCACTTTGTTTAATGTGGCCATGCTGAATAAAAGTATTAATTTTTTAAGAAAAAAAAAAAGTACTGACCCCAGATTTCTAAATGGAAGAATGGAGAAAATTCTGTCTAATTATTGCCACAACAAAATGTGATTTATATTTTTTTAGACTTTATCATTAGTGATTTGAAACAGATTTTCCATCTGAATTCTTTTAAAGTCTCTAGTTGTCACTGGTAATTGTTGTTTGAACCTTTCGGGATCCGCCATCAAATTAATAAGTTTAATTATATCAAGTGCTGTGAGAAAAGGCTATAAATCTCCACCTCCAGCATCCAGCATTACAGGCTTTGAATCGAGCTACGGCAAGCAGAAAGTGTTGAACACTGGCTGGTTATGTACTTGCTTAAAAAAGTATTTTGGATCATTTTAACCAAAAAAACTTACGGACTGGATCTTTAAATGCAAGGCTCCAACACAATTCACTGTAAATAAATGATGGGTGACTATACTCTATACTACTCTTATACTATTCTCTATCTGGTCTTTTAACATTCATGGAAAAAGTGGTATTCAGAAAGACGCTAACATTAGGAGACCATGTTGGATGGTTCCTCCCGGCGGCTCCCGGCAATTCCATCATATTCCCAGCCAACGAGCATCCCAGTTTATGACCTTGTCTTTGGTGCAGCGTCTGTGCTGTCAGTCAATCTGTGCTCCTCAATCTCTAATCTCCGTAATCCACTTCCACTTGTGAACAGGACAGGAGTTTGTCTCAT
>NW_024121754.1:581266-636266 GCF_016745375.1 Pimephales promelas
CTTGAAGAGCCCATGGCCTCAGTTGGACTTTTGTCAATCAAAGAGTTTTCAGATAAGGACAGTGCAGCATAACGCCTTGGTGAGCTGGAAAGATTGACAACCACAGGTTTAGGTCTTTCACTTGAAGTTTGTATCCCTTGACAAAGAAGATTCTCATCACTCTTCCCTCGAGGTACGGGCTGTTCCCGCTCTACGTGGGTATCAAGAATGTTATCCCAAGATCTTGAATATGGTCTCGGGGTCTGTTACGGTTCTTGCTGGCTCCATGCATGGGTGTCATACCAAGTTGTGTGCTTTGGCTCTTGTCTAACTTTTGTGGTGGGTAACCTGTGAGACATACGAGGAAGGGTAATGGCTAGAGTAGCCGGATACCTCCGAGCCGTACCAATCCTCAGACTGTGGCTGCACCACACGGGCATGTCGTCTTCCCTCGGGTGTAGTATGCCCTTGCAGGAATATGATGCTCCATTGGTTGCGCGTATGGGTCGGCCACGTAGAAGATCCGAGGAGGGGTGGTTTGAATCTGATATGTCCTTGGGTCATCACCATAGTAAGTCCTTGCTGGAGGAGTCTGAATTATATATGCTCCTGGCTCACTTGCAGCATAGTGTTTAGAGTACGCAGACTGCCCAGGGTAATGGTAGTGGTCAATTTGTGAGAAATATGTCCGGGAAGGTACAGTATGAACAATGTGAGTCCTTGGATCTTGCACATATTGTACTTTAGGTGAGTAGGGTTGGCTTGGAATGCTGTATCGGTCATCTTGATAATAAGTCCTCGATGGAGCTGAAGATCCATACTTCCCCAAATCCTCTGCATAGAAGAATTTAGTTGGCACGTTGGGGCTTGAATGAGCCCTTCGTTCCCGTCCGTAGTGTTCCCTTGGCTCCCGTGGTGAGGCCACCTTTTGTAAAGGGATCTCCATAGGCTGCATGTAGCTGTTTGGCATGCTTTGTGAATACTGGTACGCCTGCCTGTATTCTCCCGTGAAGGATTCAGTGGGAGTCGGTGTCCTCGAAGTGGAGAAATGGCGAGGCACTGTCAGACTCCGACTGCCACTGCTAGGATACTTCTGCCAAGGTATGTCCACATGGGATGTAGCTGCCTTTCGGCCACCTTGCTGCATGGCCGACTCATCCGGTTTGATGTCCACTCGGCACCGAACATGAGGACTCGTAGCAGGTTTATCTGGCCTTCCTTCATCAGTGCCTTCAGACACATATACAGGGGAATACCTGCTTGTGTCACTCCTCTGCGGCTGCAGTTTGATGGGGTGCACTTCGTTCAAATGTGCCCGTGTGGCGGCATAGGAAGACTCTCTCCTTGGGGAAACTTCTGGCCTTGGCTGAGTGTGTTTATGTGCTCTTTGAGCTTCCCGGCCCCGCCTTGCCACTGGAGGGGAGGCATCAAATGATACAGGAGTTAGGCTGGTCTGAACCCGTGAGGCACTTCTAGATCTAGTCCTCCTCTTTTGTTCTGTCACAGCAATTTCAGCAGTCATTGGCTGGGAAGTGAGACGGTAGCTAAATATGTCTGGGAAGAAAACCGATGGAGTCCATGCCCTTGTTGGCGACCTAAGGCGTTCCAGGTAACATCTGGATTGGCCGCGTACCTTTCAGCCCTTCGGTGTGGGTACTCCATTGCTATTGTATGATATCGGAGTTTGTCCATAGACTCAGTGTCAAAGCTACGGCAGTGCCTCTTTTTGCTTTTCGAGTGTTCTCCAGTTTCCTGATGGATGGGGAATCACATTGTTTTGAGGGATGACAGGCTTTGGAGTGGGTCGAGAGGGAATTCACTTTGACATCTTGATACACAGTTGATCCTAATATGTCAGGTGGATCTGTGCGTGTCATCTTAATGAGACTCTTCTAATTTCCCCCATTAAATTCGATTAGGTTAAGGTTCCCTGCAAGAGAGGGAGAAAACAAAACGAAATTAGTTGCATTAAAAAAAGCTGCATTTAAAACCATTGCATGAAAAAAGCATGAATACAAAGTGTTTTTTTTGTCGTTGTTTTTTGGAACTGGATAACCACAAAAACACAATACAAATTTTAAATAGCCTAATGTAATATATGTAGTATTCTATAGTTGAATAGTATCGCATAACCGGATTAACTCATCAAGAAAAGATTTAGTGCAGATGTACATGGCAAAAAAAACTCATTTCTGATTCTGAATGGCTTCAACTGCATTGCGTTGTTCAGCAAAATAAGTTGGCAGGATGTATGCGAGTAAATTGGAGGTGGTTGCCAGAGGATGATGTTTCCCCTGGCAACAACATCATCTCATAACCATCATAGTACAAACAGTGAGAGGGGGCTCAACAGAATTGCGCACTGAATCCCTAATACAAAAACCCTTCTTTTCACAATTGAAATATCTTGAATCACTTAAGAACACTTATGTAAATCTAAACCTTTTTTTCTCTTATGCTCGGTTTCAAATTCAACTTTCATCAATTCAAATCTGCTGGTTGAAGGCAGGACAGAAATAGTGTCTTGAGTCTATATTAGGCTCTTTGAAGCTCGTCTAAACAGGTGCAATCATTTGTCATGAAGAAGAAGGATATTGTACAAAGTTCCTGCGGTGTGTTGTAGAGGACACAACTGAAATAATGCATGTAGTCATTAAAGATAGAATCAAACCACCCTCATCCGTGTCGTTCCTTTATTAATTGTTTTCTCCCTTTTCTCCCTAGTTCCACATCGTAAATGTCTATTTTACTGCAAATGGAGATTAAATGGTATTCAAGACCTTTCTACTGCTAAGTTTATCAGATTCAACCAATCATATCGTGTTTTTACGACAGACATTATGTAAAGAAGGAAATGAAACCTCTAAACACATTTCTATCCCCAGACACTGCTTACTCACAGAGCATTTGTCTGGCAGCTTTTCACGTTTTGTCACACAATCGAGTAGCTGCATTTGTATGAAACACAGGCTGCCTACCAACCTACGCATAAGCCCTGTTTGGACGGGACTAGTTTTTTAAATTACTTTTACAATTCTTATCATTTGACATCTGTGATGTCATGTACTGATTCAAATGGGATTTACATCTCCATGTTATTACAGAGGCAGGAGTGTGGATGTGGGCCTTATAGACTTACATGTCATTTATTTTTTATATAATTTTATTTAATTTAAGAAAATTTCAGGAGAAATCTAGCGGAGAAATCTGCAGTAGACAAGTATCTTACTCTTACCTGACACTGTGTGACTCGTTTATAAAAATGAACGAATCTTTTTTCGTGTCATTTGGTTCATTCAACGAACGAAACAAATGAATTGACTCAGGAAAAGATTCATTCATTTTGATGAACAAGTTAGAACAGGAGAGTCACGAACGTGCATCACAGAACAGAGCAAGGTGAGCATTTGTGCTTATAAAACTTAAACTTTGTTATTTATTTTTGAAATGGCCGATCGTTTCGCTTGATAAGACCCTTATTCATCGTCTGGTGTCGTTTAAAGCCCTTTAAAGCTGCACTGAAACTCTCATTTGGATCTTGAACCGTTTGGACCCCATTGAAGTCCATTATATGGAGAAAAATCCTGGAATTTAATTTCTTTTCGACTGAAGAAAGAATGACATGGACATCTTGGATGACATGGGGGTGAGTAAATTATCAGCAAACGTAAAGTGAACTACTCCTTTAAATGTAACATAAAACCCTAATGTACATAACTGATTAGAAAAAAATAAGAAAATGAAGAAACAGTTATTAAAAAAAAATAATACATGAAATGATAAGTGTCACGCAGGGAATTGTGGGAATGTAAATCTAATTTTTTCACTGTAAATTATACAATCACTTGTTCTTTTTCACTTCCAAAAACTGTAAATTTAACGTTTTTTTTTACAGTAAAATTACATTAAATGTAATAATTCACATCCATCTGTACCCGCAGAGGTACAGATGGATGTGAATTATATATATATATATATATAAATAATGGTACATTTATATATATATATATATATATATATATATATATATATATATATATATATAAATAATGGTACATTTAATGTACATTGATATATATATATATATATAAAATAGTGATATATATATATATATATATATATATATATATATATATATCACTGTTTTTTACCGTATATAGTTAGGAAACCTTCTGTTAACCAGTTTTTTACCATTAAAATCACAATCATTTTTTACAGAAAACTACTATTTCACTCTATCTACATCAAAATTTCATGTTTAATTCAATACCATTTCTATGTTATAATTTTTGAAATGTACTAACAATTTCTGAATGAAAATTGCTTCAAAGTAAATACTACACCATTTTTTATCCAGTACAGTTTTGCTCCAGTCCAGCATCTCAGTGAAAATCACCAAATACTGTACAGCAATGATACTCAAAGGAGTCAAGACGTATCCGTGGCCTTTGACCTTGCCATCTGTAAAGTGTGTGAAAGTGCCTGTACTGTGCCATCTCCCCTCTCATCTCACTACTGCTGATGCCAGCTGACCCTTTTAACCCAGCGCAGACTCCGCAGAGGTACAGATGGATGTGAATTATTGAACATATGAGCCTCTTAACCACCACATGTTTCCTTTATAGGTGCTTTTCTCTTTACTGTATACACAATGCACTACATTAGATAGATCTATCCATGAAGCATCCATTAAATACATGGAAATCTGAATTTTAGCCAAATGTAAGATTTACAATGATTGCTAAATCTATCATTTTATCTCAGCCTTAGTAGACATCCAAAATCACAAAGCAGTCTATATGGTGGGGCCAGCTTGAATAATTTTGCATGAGAAACAATAGCACAAAATGCAACGCCACAAATGAATGTCAAGGAGTCTTGCTCAGACTTTTCAAGCTACCCAGTGATTATTTCTTGATGTGAATTCATCCAATAGCAGTCTGGTCTCATTATGCAATGCAGTCTTGAATAGGAGCTTTCCACGCTGATGTGAGGACTGCCAATGCAACCCAATCCACGCCGAAGGCCCAGCGCTAATTTTGCATAATGCGCCCATTTGATACGGGGGACAATGGGAGTCTTGTGAAAGGCTTTAAAACAAAAAAACTCCCAATCCTGCAGCCTGAGCTGCTAAACGACCACTGCAGAAACAGAGTACTGAGTGTACAATACACACTTGACATGAGGACAACTGAAAACCATCACCGCCGGTTTGGAAACAATAAACTGATTATGAGATGTACTGTAACAAATGGGCTGATCTGAAAAATCATTGATGTCAGACACCGTCAAAACAATGACCATCAGTTCAAACTGATCTGGTGACACCCAGTGTTCTTAGAGTAGTTAATCTAATTTGATAAGCTTTCTTGTAGCTCAAACAGTAGAGCGTTGGCGCTTGCAATGCTTCCCAGGATAAGCAAGAATTGATAAGAATGTAAATGTGTACCTTGAAATGCAATGTAAGTCGCTTATAAAGGCGTCTGCCAAATGCATAAATGTAAATGTAAGACAGGCTAATAGGTGCAAAAGTGGTCCTTTACTTTCATTAACATACCAGAGTTTCACCTGCAATATGCAAGTTATGTTAAATAGATTTATTCAGTCATAGGTTTGGGATTATTTAATGTTTTTGAAAGAAGTCTCATATTATAAGTAGAAAACATGATAAAAAAAATTAGGATTCCTTGATGAAAAGAAAGTTTTGGGTTTTTTTAATAAAAAACTTTTGTAACATTATAAATGTACGTAGTCACTTTGTTTAATGTGGCCATGCTGAATAAAAGTATTAATTTTTTAAGAAAAAAAAAAAAGTACTGACCCCAGATTTCTAAATGGAAGAATGGAGAAAATTCTGTCTAATTATTGCCACAACAAAATGTGATGTATATTTTTTTAGACTTTATCATTAGTGATTTGAAACAGATTTTCCATCTGAATTCTTTTAAAGTCTCTAGTTGTCACTGGTAATTGTTGTTTGAACCTTTCGGGATCCGCCATCAAATTAATAAGTTTAATTATATCAAGTGCTGTGAGAAAAGGCTATAAATCTCCACCTCCAGCATCCAGCATTACAGGCTTTGAATCGAGCTACGGCAAGCAGAAAGTGTTGAACACTGGCTGGTTATGTACTTGCTTAAAAAAGTATTTTGGATCATTTTTAACCAAAAAAACTTACGGACTGGATCTTTAAATGCAAGGCTCCAACACAATTCACTGTAAATAAATGATGGGTGACTATACTCTATACTACTCTTATACTATTCTCTATCTGGTCTTTTAACATTCATGGAAAAAGTGGTATTCAGAAAGACGCTAACATTAGGAGACCATGTTGGATGGTTCCTCCCGGCGGCTCCCGGCAATTCCATCATATTCCCAGCCAACGAGCATCCCAGTTTATGACCTTGTCTTTGTGCAGCGTCTGTGCTGTCAGTCAATCTGTGCTCCTCAATCTCTAATCTCCGTAATCCACTTCCACTTGTGAACAGGACAGGAGTTTGTCTCATAAAATCGAAATCAGGCCAAATCAAACACAGACCACCAAATGCCCCGAGGACGAGCTGCGGGTCAGGAAACACCCAAAATTATGCCACACAATAATTCATGTGGAAATATCCAGTTTGCAAGTCTGAACCTGATTTCTGATACACAATAGGTTCTGCTTTCAGATTTAGTGCCGTGCATCTCACTCAAAATGGTATAATTCGTCCCTAAAACGAAATAAAAGACACGAAATTGTCATGATAATAGTTTTAAAATGCACATTCGTTGTTTTCATTGTTGCAACACAAATGTATTCGAAAAGATTGAGCTTGCAAGATATTGTGCTTTCAAATTGAGCATCTCACTAGAAACTGCACAACAAAATCAAAAGAAAAAAAAATAAAATGCCCTTTTGGGGTGAAATATGACCCAGACACACTTCATATTATTCACTCAGACTAAAGTTATCTATCTGTAGAACATTATATAAACACATCATTACTGTCGGTCGAGAAAAAATGGCTACTTTTCGGAAATGGAAAAAAACGCTGTATATTTGAAATAATTAAACACTGATATTGTGGCTTTATTCATGGTCAGACACTTGCTTATGTCGTTATATTATTACCATTTTACCAAAATCAAGTCGTTTTTGACCACTGAATTTCAGAAGATTTTGGACATATATGTTTTTAATCAACGTACAGGTCAAAAAAGTGAATTGTAGCTATGTGGGCGCTCAGTTTTTTCTGTCATTTGGCCAAAATCTAATGTTATTATACAGTATTTAAGACGACACATGCTACACTCTCAGAAAAAAGGTACAAAAGCTGTCACTGGGGCTGTACCTTTTCAAAAGGTACACTTTTGTACCAAAGGCTGCATATTGGTACCTTAGGGGTACATATTAGCACCTGAAATGGACATATTAGCACCTAAAATGTACATATTAACTCTTAAAATCTACATATTAGCAACTAAAACGTACTTAGTAGCACCTAAAATGTACATATTAACTCCTAAAATGTACATATTGACACCTAAAATGTACTTATTAGCACCTAAAATGTACATATTAACGCTTAAAATGTACATATAGCACCTAAAATGTACTTATTACCACCTAAAATGTACATATTGACACCTAAAATGTACTTCTTAGCACCTAAATGTACATATTAGCATCTGAAATGTATATATTAACACATAAAATGGACAACAGTTAACTTTTTGAAAAGGTACAGCCCCAGAGACAGATTTTGTACCTTTTTTTCTGAGTGTAAGACACTCCTCTCCACTCCTCAAGTACATAAAACATTAGTCTTTATATATTGTGTTCCTTGAATAAAGAAAAAGCCGTACTTATCCAAACAACCAGTTCTTATTTAACTTTGCATTGCAAACAAGCAGAGATGTCCCAAATTGTGTGCAGCACTTCATTCATACAGAGGCGGGGCGGAGTTATGATGTTTGACTGACAGTTTGAGGAGCCAATAGAGATATGACATTGAGTCACAAGCTCTTTTTAATACTTTTAATTGGTTAAATATTTAGCAAAGCCAGGCGTAAAGGGTTACCACACTTTAGAAAATGCTGGATTGTTTCAACCATAAATTTGGGTCAAATATGGACAAACCCAAATGTTGGGTTAAAAATGTAATAAAAAAAAAGTTGAAGTTGGGTTAAAATTTTAAATGACATTTTTAATCCAACATTTGGGTTTGTCCATATTTGACCCAAATTTGGGTTAAAACAACCCAGCATTGTTTAGAGTGCAATAGTAGTGCTTAAAAGAAATTAAATATGGAGATATATTCCACCCGACAGCGACGATATGTAAAAGCAAAAGCAAGAAATGCAGTTTCTAAGCATCATCTAACATCTGATCTAACCACACACAGAGCAGAAAACAGCCGCTGTGTAGCTGGTGTGTGGGAAAGGCCTCTTCATTGAAAAGCTTTTGAGTGAATCGTGCTTTGTTGAAGCTCCTTGAACCGTATGAGCAAACAGAAAGATGCAATAGCCAGAGCGCAGATAGCAAAGCTTTTCACATGTGAGTGCATGTAGAAAACAAGCTAAAAATAACTCAGGGATCTTCATATGGTCTGAACACTTCCAGGTCATGCACTAATTAAAGGGTCATATTATACAGTTATCATCACTTTATTTCATTTTTCACTGTGGCCCAGTTACATCAAAAACAGTGATATTCTACATGCCAAACTACATTTATCATTTATGTCAACTACAGTCCTTTAGAAACAGTATTTTAGTTAAATACACTACAAGCTACTATTAAGAAGTAGTTAAAACATTGAATTTATATAAATAAATTCATATCTGAAGTTCTTTTAAAGTTCAGATTATGATTCAAATAAAGAGCACTATTTATCTGCACAAAACCAATAGGGATAGTTACTAGTGGCACAATCAAACTTAATATATTAATGCACATATACAGCACCCTAATGTGTGCCATAACCAGTTCACTTAAATGAACTAGTCAAATGAAACATCAAAGCCATTCTGAATGAAAAATGTAATAGAGTTAATTTAGCATTGCGTTCAGTTACTTGCTTCCCAACAGACAATTGCCAACTAAAACTATACAACTGTTAAAAATTATTTTCTTCAAGTGAAACAAAGCTGACAAATACAATATAATATTAGATATATTAGAAATGTTGCCTTGGAAGTTAACCTCTAAAAATGCCGGGTTGTTTTAACCCAACTTTGGGTCTAATATGGACAAACCGAGCCACTGGGTTACATTTTGAAATTACATTTTTAACCCACTGTTTGAGTTTGTTCATATTTGACCCAAAGTTGGGTTAAAACAACCCAGCATTTTTTAGAGTGATATGAAATTAAGTTTAAGTACTAAAATTAGTAAAGTGAAATAAACAAATTTACATTTATTCATAGTCAACGCTTTTATCCAAAGTGACTTACAATTGAGGAATACGACAAGCAATGAATCTATACACTCTAAACAATGCTGGGTTGTTTGAACCCAAATTTGGGTCAAATATGGACAAACCCAAATGTTGGGTTAAAAAATGTATTTTCAAATTTTAACCCCACTTTCAATTTCAACTGCAATTTTTAACCCAACATTTGGGTTTGTCCATATTTGGGTTCAAACAACCCAGCATTTTTTAGAGTGTAGAGGCTTTTAAAGCTAAATATAAAATATGACAAAAGCACACAGGAACAATTGAAAACGGGAAATATAAAAAAAAAAGCTAATTCAAAATATGAATGAATACTTCATAAGCAATACTATAATAACACTGCAACATAGGAATGATAGTATCTGTTCTACTTTCTCCATATTAAAACCAAATTCAACCCAAATTTGGGTCAAATTATATGGACAAAAAAATGTAAATTAAAATTAACCCAACTTCACCTTTCACTTTCAACTGTCATTTTTTTTAATTACGTTTTTAACCCAACATTTGGGTTTGTCCATATTTGACCCATATTTGGGTTCAAACAACCCAGCATTTTTTAGAGTGTAGAGGCTATTTAAGCTAAATATAAAATATGACAAAAGCACACAGGAAAAATTGAAAACGGGAAATATAAAAAAAAAGCTAATTCAAAATATGAATGAATACTTCATAAACAATACTATAATAACACTGCAACATAGGAATGATAGTATCTGTTACTTTCTCCATATTAAAACCAAATTCAACCCAAATTTGGGTCAAATATGGACAAAAAAATGTAAATTAAAATTAACCCAACTTCACATTTCACTTTCAACTGTCATTTTTTAAATTACGTTTTCAACCCAACATTTGGGTTAGTCCATATTTGACCCAAATTTAAACAACTTGGCACTTTTTCGAGTGTATCTTTTGAGGCTGCCACTCTTAGAAGAAATGGTTCTATTTCGAACCAGAAATGGTTCCATCCCCCGCTTCATATATGGAACTCCAAAATGGTTCTGTATAGAACCATTTTTTTTTTTGGTAAAAGGTTCTATTGGCCAAGTATGGAACCCCTGGGTTCTATATAGAACCCAGAGGAACCCTTTTTTAAGAGTGTATAGAACCTTTTAGGGGTTCCAAATATGTAGTGCTGATAGAATCTTTTAAGGTTCTATATAGAACCTTTTCTTCTAAGAGTGTGGGTGAATATTTCCATTTCTGAAGGTTTTGATATAGTTTCTCTTCTTCAGAGCCGCACTGAATGTGATTTCTGATTTCTGATGATGTGACCTCTTGAAACGGTCCTGACTCTGTTTCCTTACAGGCTGCACAAATAATGCAGTGGATGCTTTTGGATATAGAGTAAAAATAGAAACATGTGAGTCAGTTGAGTGTGTATGTAATGTCCAACACACATGAGAGAGAGAGGAAGAGTGAGAGATAATACTGTATAATGTAATTCTGACTGAGTTTAATGACTGAAGGCCACAGCGTTTCCTGTGGACAGTTCTCATCGCAGGACTGATCACTCACAGAAATGCTTTATTCAGACATAATTTGGTTCAGTTCTGCGTGCTGAATTTGTTCTATGGAAAACCAAAGGAGAATTCAGCTTTCTTCCACATAATCACAGTTCACTGCGACTCTGGCTGTCAAGATTAAATAAAGTAAAAAGAATTATTAAAGCATAGAGTTGTGCATTATACTCGGAGTCTTCTGACGTATGAGAGCTTAGTTTCAGAAACAAAATAACATTTGAATCATTATTCGCTAAAAATATCTTTACTGCAGCTCTCAAATCTCAATCGAGACCTTTGTTAGCATGTAGAAACAATGTTTATTTAAATCCGAATTTAATCCTGAATGAAATTTCTTTTTTTACTTTTTGTTCAGTTAAAAGCCGATATGATGGATAAATATGAATGATTTCACCTTGGATAAAAGATGCAGCTAACACAAAGACTTTGGTTAAAACTTAAAAACCTTTAGATTTAAACGTTCTAAAAAAAATAGAAGATTTTTAGACCACCCTTTTGAAAAAGAAGTGAGCTTAATTGTATTGAATGTGCATTTGTAATGTACTGATTTAATCCATCTATAATCTATAGAATATATAATACAATATTAATACAATTAAAGGGCCACTACACTCTAAAAATGCTGGGTTGTTTTAACCCAACTTTGGGTCAAATATGGACAATGTAAATGTATTAATTACATTTTCAACCCAACGTTTGGGTTTGTCCATATTCGACCAAAAGTTGGGTTAAAACAACCCAGCATTTTTAGAGTGAAAAGTGTACTTAAAGAGAATACACTTTCATGACTGACTCTTTGTGATAATGTCAAATTAAATCATGTTTTAATATTCTATTCTTGTGCTTTAAAGAAGTGCACTTACACTCTAAAAAAACTGCTGGGTTGTTTTAACCCATCTTTGGGTCAAATATGGACAAACTCAGCCATTGGGTTAAATGTTTAAATGACATATTTGACCCAAATTTGGGTTAAAACAACTTTTTTTTAGAGTGTATTCTGATGTGATGAATAACATCCACTCTAAACAATGCTGGGTTGTTTGAACCCAAATTTGGATCAGATATGGACAATCCCAAATGTTGGGTTAAAAATGTAATTTCAAATTTTAACCCAACTTCAACTGTATTTTTTTTTAAATTACATTTTTAACCCAACATTTGGGTTTGTCCATATTTGACCCAAATTTGGGTTGAAACAACCCAGCATTTTTTTTAGAGTATAGTACAGCTCATGCAAGTACTTTATCAACTGTAGTGTGTTATTCAATGTTACATTTAAAGTTAATATATAGGTCACATTTTAGTTTGGGGAACACATTCACTATTAACTATGACTTTTGCCTCAACAAACTCCTAATTTACTGCCTATAGTCGTTGACTCTGAGTTTAGGGTATGATATAGAATATGCTCATGCATAATAAGGCATTATTATGTGCTTTATAAGTTCTAAACATGCTAATATGCATGTTAATAAACAACTGAGAATTGATCCCCAAACTAAGGTGTACTACATATCAACAACATTATTAAAAAATGTGAAATTACAAATATGCTTAAAGACATGTCACAGAAGTTTCAGTAAAAATGACTTTAAAGTATAGTTTTATAGTTATGCAGTACACTTTAACCATATTTCTAAGGCAATAGAATTATGAAATTACATAAATGGATAAAAAGTTAAATTTTAATTTGAAATAACATCCAATTAAGTGTCCAAAAAGATTACATTCACTTTGCACAAGTATGTTCTTTGAAAGTGTACTTCCTTTTCACAAAGGCAGGATAAATACGGTCAAAACCTCAACAGCCATGGTCACTAAATGAACTGGATGGAAAAGAGATGTTTGAAGGCTCTTAAAAATCTTTTTGTCTTTCCACTGAAAAATATAGCAGCATGCAAGCTCGGAATTAGACGAGGCTGAGCAAATACTGACAAAATTGCCTAAAAATATGTATTAAAAAGGGTTTCTGTCATGCAAACCTTCTCTCGTGCACACTGCAGCTCCAGCATGCAACATTGGAGTCTCTAGGCACCATCGTACGATGACGTATGGCACCCAGAGCATCCCACATCACGTGACACAAGTAGACCATTTCATCAGGCATCATTAGAGGTTAGTTCACTTTCACTAGTAGGTTCCCCAGCCCTGCTGGCCATGCCTCTCCCGGCGTCGAAAAATCACCGACTGCATTACACGTTATTAATAACGAGAATGACATCATCACATACGGCAAATGAACACCATGGGAGATGTCTGTTGCATGCAATAAATAAGTTTCCACGCACAAGATAATCAATGTGAATACGCGGTTGTTATTGCACAACTCATATCGCAGACTTAATAATCATGCATATGCAATGCACAAAGCTGGAGGTTTCGGGTTATCCCTCCCGTACATGAGCAATAGATTCATTACCTACAGCATCATGCGCAACTCTGTTCCCTACATCATCATCAAGCCATCTCCATACCAACAGATCATTCCATACATCCCCACCGATCGCATGCAATTCGATAAAGTCATCTGTCAAATATCGATGCGCGCGATTTCAATGTCAATGTCAGAAAAGCTGCTCATCTGTCACGCGCACTGCACACAGACATCACGCGATGCTCTTACCGTGTTAATCCATCCGCTAATAGCGTATACATATCCATCATATAAAGCGCTTATGCTTCATAATGTGCTGAGAGTCGCATTTCAGCGTGAACGCGGCTGTAGTATCGGAGGATCGTGCCGTTCTCACGCCTCAGCTGAGCGCATCTATGGCGTTACTATCCGCGCGCGTCTCCTCAGCACCGGCGTCCAATGCGTATAATATGCGTTCAGAAGGGGCGGGGCGGACGCGGCTAGCACGCGTTTAAAGGGGCGGGGCGACGCCTTTGGCTAAATTGTAACATAACTAATAGTATTATACCTCTGAAACGCTGTATATTCCGTGTCTGCCCTTACAAAACAGTATGGGAGTGCCATTATATAGCAATGATACCATGATTTTATAGAGAATCTAAATACCGCAAGATCAAAGTATCATGGTACTGCCACCGTGTATATATATATATATATATATATATATTAAGAATTATTTGTATTGTAAAAACAACAACAACATCAAATATTGCTATTTGGCAGCCCAACATCTAAATATGCAAACATTTAAACATTATGAACCCTGTGAACACAAGCTGTCACAGTGGGAACCTGCCATTAAACAGCCTAAGGGTTTACAGACACATTTAAATGGATAGTTCCTACAAAAATGAAGGGGTTCTGTCATCATTTACTCGCCTCATTGACTTCCATAGTAGGCTGTATTTTTCATACTATGGAAGTCAATGGGGTCCATCAACTGTTTGGTTACCCATATTCTTCATGTTCAGCAGAAGAAAGAAATTCATACAGGTTTGGAACAACTTGAGGGCGAGTAAATGATGACCGAATTTTCATTTTTGGGTGAACTGTCCCTTTAAGCAGATGCACAATATTGAAACGCAACACATTTAAAGGGATAGTTCACATTTGAAATAAATTTTTGATATGTTTTAGCTTACCTGAAGGGCATCCAAGATGTAGGTGTCTTTGTTTCCGCAGTATTTTCAATTTTGATATTTTTAGGTCAAACCGTTCTTGTCTGTCAGTCATATAATGGAGGTCTATGGTCACCACCTCAAAGAGCATGCACAGAGAAATCCAAATTAAACATGATTTAATGACTCGTAAATGTAAGTACACATTGATGGCCACTGATAAAAGCCCTTTGTCTCCCTTTTATACAGTACGTATCAGAAAAAAGAGACTGAACAATATTTATGTAATAAAGATTTGCTTATGTACAGTTTGAATTGACATCACAAGTTTTAAGAAGTAACAACACTAAAAGGAACAGTTCAATTGCTCATTCTGCTTTAAAAATGCATTGTATTATCTACTGTTATTCAGAAAATAATATATTTGTATCGAATACAATTACAGGGATTTGAACTTTGAGCTTCATCCCGGCTGCTTGATGGGGAGCGGATCAATACTCAAATTCTTCTAAAGGACCTCCATGTGGACAATGACTGTCGAACACTGACCCGAGTGTGTTAAAGGGTTAGTTCACCCAAAAATGAAAATTAAGTCATTAATTACTCACCCCCATGCTGTACCAACCCCGTAAGACCTTCGTTCATCTTCGGAACACAAATGAAGATATTTTTGATTAAATTTGAGAGCTGTATAACTACCACATTGGCTCCTAAAGGACTGCCTCTTGACGGCCCAGAAAGTCAATGAAGAAAATGTTTAAATATCCCAAGTGACTACCGTGGCTCAACTATATGTTTATCAAGCGACGCGAATACTTTTTGTGCGAAAAAACAAACAAAAATAACGAGTTTATTCGACTATTTCTTTTCTTCCTTGTAGGCCAGAACGAGACTTCCTTAGATTTCCACGACGCATGCGCGAGAATTGCGATCTGCTTACACCACTTCAGATCGCAATTCTCGCGCATGCGTCGTGGAAATCTAAGGAAGTCTCGTTCTGGCCTACAAGGAAGAAAAGAAATAGTCGAATAAACTCGAATAAACTATTTTTGTTTGTTTTTTCGCACAAAAAGTATTCGCGTCGCTTGATAAACATATAGTTGAGTCACGGTAGTCACTTGGGATATTTAAACATTTTCTTCATTGACTTTCTGGGCCGTCAAGAGGCAGTCCTTTAGGAGCCAATGTGGTAGTTATACAGCTCTCAAATTTAATCAAAAATATCTTCATTTGTGTTTCGAAGACGAACGAAGGTCTTACGGGGTTGGTACAGCATGGGGGTGAGTAATTAATGACTTAATTTTCATTTTTGGGTGAACTAACCCTTTAATAAGATGAATAAAGCAGCTGAAGAACACATGTAATCAAACACACAGCTGTGAAGCAGCTTATAAACACGCCATCCTCCTTGTCCTACTGTAATTATTCAAGACAGCTTGTCATTTCACTACAAACGACCTTAAACTGTTGTAAAGAGAACAAGAATGCAAATGAGCCAGCATTGTGTGCCGATAACACGCCGCCTGCCGTAAAAAGCGATTAAAAACACAACAACTCGCATGCATTAGAGGAAACGCTGTAATTATGATGTATTCATTCAGGCTTCAAGACCGATCATTTTTATTCACTGTAAATCCTCATTATGGCTCATTTCCAAACAGCCTTGCTGTCGTAAATAAAATAAAGATTATTGAAATACGTTTTACAAGAAAATACTATTTAATTCTTTCTTCCTCAACAGTTTGTGTTTAATTCAGTGTATTTCTTGCTCTGGAAAGATGAATGTGTATTTAAAATGGGTCATTTATGTAGAAGAAATGTGAATTTGGAGCTTTCTAGACTGAGAAAAGCCAGAAAATGTATTTTTAGCTTATGTGGATGAAAGACAACAACTCCCAGAATGCACTTTCTTCGCTGCCCTAGGAGGCCACGCCTACCAGTGACGGAGCGCAGTCGTTAAACAACAAGTCTAGGCTACTAGTGAGTCTCGTGATGAGTCTGCCCGAAAATGTGTTTCGAGATCGCCCGAAATGTCCGTGATTCGGCTTTTGCGTTCGACAGTCGCCGTTCATCATGTTTACTGTGGCGAGCGGGACGAGTGAGGGCCGCGGGAGAACGGCGCGAGGCCGGTGGCGTGATTACCGATGAGCGACACCCGTGAGACGCACCAGTGGGAATTTTCTCAGCAATGTTAAAACGCACATCAACCGCGTTCCAGTAAACACTACATTCAGATTCACCAATCAGAATTGAAACAAAAGCTGTGCATGTAAACAATGAATTGCGACTGCAGAAAGCAAAAGCTGAATCCCGGACATCGACGGGCGGACATGTCCGGGAAAAAGAGGACGATAACCCCGACTACTCTAGCCTGGTTCAACCAGACTCTAGTTCATTTCATTTCCACATAGAGTCTGGAACCGCTCCATTAAGAAACGTTTCCTTCCTTGTAGGCGGGTTCACTATTAAAGTTCAAATCTATTGGATCTGCCCAAAGTCACTCACGATCTGCCATAGCCAATCGCTAACGGGGTGTCGTGAGTGATGTATGTCACGCGCCGAAGAGGATTATGTTTACAATAGGATTTCAGTCAACGAGCGCCGCAGGTTTTGTTAATCTAGGAACAATTATTAATTCAAAATGTATATTTGACACGAAGGACAGTGATATATTCATTCAATGGTGGAAGCTGCGTCTAATCATTACAAATACGCCGCTGTGGTCGTTTTCTGATCTGCCGCAAATGCTGTAACGTTAGCTGCTACAGTGAATGATCAGTCTGTCTCTATCTGCAGATGTGTAATAAACAACAATTTTTCATATTACGTCTTATTGTTTCTTAATTACCTTAATTTTGGTCTTCAAAGTATGTTTGTACATTTTTATATGGCATTTAGTTTTTTTAGTAAAACAAATCAACCATTGCCATCTAAAACTGAAAATCAAATATCTTCAAAGTATGGTTTTTCACATTTTTATTTATGAAAATTATTATTTTTTAAATCACAACCAATTTGTATGATTTACAACATGTAAAACTGACACACCAACCTCCTGCACGAGTGCACAAAGGGGCTCAAAATGTTCTATTCATCACAAGAATCAGTAAATTTACAGTCGGGAATCTGAGCGACTGACATGACTCCTGAGCAGATCTTCAACAATAGTTTAGCAGCCAGGACTCGGGGCTTCCGAACACCGCGAACACCAGGCTAAACCGTCCGTCCAAAATGTCACGGTCATCGTGCACGAACTGCCCAGCACAAACTTCCAAACTTTCTGCCTCCTTCACTTGGTCCTCCGTTGTGCAACAAGAGGTGAGACGATAACAATCCGGCTTTAAATTCTGTATATTCTGCAGTTTCTTTTCCAACAACGGACCGAATAGCTTTTCTCACGTCTTTCTCCGCTGCCATTACTGAACTGAAACTGACGCGCTTACATCAACGTCATCGTTCTCAGCCACTCCCTCTATTCGCTGATTGGTCCTACAAAAAATTGATTTCTGGAAACCTAAGGATATGGAGCGATCCCAGACGCAGTACTGAAGTAAAATGAAATTGAGCGGAAGTGCGTAGGAGGGCGCAGCCAGGCTACGACTACTCAGCTTTCTCCACAGAACAAGAGCCTGCTAGCTTAGCTTCCAAAACAAGTTGGCCGACACTATGTGTTCATTCTGTGAGTGAGATCGCCCTCTATGGGCGGGTTGAGGACATGCGGGACAGACCCGTCTACAAAAAATCTTTCGATGGTGCAAAAACGGAGGATTTTTTTCCAGACAAAAAAAATACTAAAATCTCTCGTCTCAGGGGGATATGAGGGTGGGAAGCACGGTAATTTGAAAATACTATTAATTAGTATTAAAATTAATTAGTATTTCCATTTTTGGCGTACTATCAACAGCGTGCTTATGAACGCCGTTGACTTAACGTTATTACTGTATATATAAATATATGACTTACCTCAACCCCGCCCCTAAACCTAACCATCACTGGGGTTAATGGCATTTATGACTGTTCCCTTACCATCCTAGGAAGGAAAAAAAAAAACATTTTGCTTAGTTTCGCGCGGACATTTGACGGCGTGTACAGAATAACTCGGACGTTAATGGCGTACACATACACGCATACACGCGGATAGCTCAAAATGCGTAAAGATAACACGCCACTTGACTCGAAACGGCGTGTATGTTTATGCAAACGTCATGATGTCATGTTGAAATACTACAGGTTTTCTACTAATACAAAAACTTAAGGCTAAATCCTGAAGTATCCCTTTAAAGAAATTCCTGTGTGAAAATGGTTTCAAAGTAAATTTCTTTTCACTTTCATGATGTACACGGTACACTGACGCCTTAAAATGCTGCCTCACTCTTAGAAGAAAAGGTTCTATATAGAACCTTAAAAGGTTCTAAAGCGCTACGTATTTGGAACCCCTAAAATGCAATGCATGTGAATGATCACAAAATTCAAGATATGGGGGTTAAAAAATGTAATTAATCAATATCACACGAAGAGTGCCATTTCAGTTTTTATCCTCCAAAAATCAGCATGATTAAAAAGGTGATTAAGTTACTACAACAGTTTAATAAACAATAATTTAATTACAACTACAAAATGTTCCAGAATAATGTAATATATGAATGAATAATAGCCTTTAAAGAACTTAAAAAGTGTTCTTTCTTGTCATTATTTAACCTTTTTTTAGCATAAAATGTCCTTTGGAGTTGCTACATACTGTATATAGAAGAGTGTATGTGTTTTACAACGCAGTGCAAATCTCATCCTGTAAAGAAAACTCGTGCTCCACATCATCATGACACCCTTGACCTTGATGCTAAAGAGCCGTCCAACAACATACAGCTCACATAAGGATATTGAATTCCCCGGGCAGGCCGAAGCGTGCTGGATTTCCAGGCCTGCAGGAGCTTCCAGCTCTCCGTATTGATTTGACTCGGGGAAAGGAGAAATGATGAACAGCACACACACACCTGCTGGCCTATCACAGGACACGGACAGAGACCGTTCCCTCTATATGTGAAGTCAGCACAAACGCACACGACTCCAGACTGACGCTCACGGTGACATGTTTGCATGAGCAACTTTAGCTTTGGTTTCTGAACTTTGGTGCTCAGCAGGTTTTGTTTCGGGGCGCAGTCGTCACACACAGCAAAACTGTGGATCACTCGAAAGTGAACAAAACGGAAAGCACGTGCATACAAATAGACCAACAATAAACAAGTATTGCATTCATGTCTTTCAAGAATTGTTAAACTCAGTGTTGCACTGGACTCATCAATGATATGAAATACTAAAACGTCCAAGTACACCTTTTGTCTTTATTTATTTATATGCCTTTTATTTATTTATATGTTTATGCATTTGGCACAATAATTTAATGCGAGTAATGTCAGCTTTTCTCAGCAAATATTACAGCATTAATACATATCGCTCCATATTACACACATATGACATATGGCAAGCCCTTTTAACTTTTAATCATTCGCAGGATATGAATTGTTGATATCAACAACTACATTTTCACAAGTTAAAATAATAGTTATTGATATCAGGAATTAGATTTCTCTTAATAACAATGTCAATTTTTGATATCAGGAATAACATTTCCACTAGTGACAATGCTAATTTTTGATATCAACATTTACATTTTCACTAGTTAAAATGATAATTCTTGATACCAACAACTGAATTTGAACTAGTAAAATTATAATTGTTGATATCTGTAATTGTATTTTCACTAGTGAAATGTCACCATAGGCTGCTGTGCTATTCAAAACCAATTGATGATGTATAAGAATTTATTTTTTACTAGTAGAATTATCATTTTTTATATCATTACATTGTTACTAAAAAGGTGAATTCCTGATATCAATAATTAAATTGTCCCTAGTTGAAATGTCTAATCTTGATATCAACAATTCAATTTGTACTAGTAAAAAATGTTCATTTTTGATATCTGAAAATGTATTTCTGATATCAATATTATTTCAGATATCTAAAATGGCTTTCTTACTAGTAACAGTCACATTCATGATATCAGAAATTAACGTTGTCACTAGTAAAAATTTAATTATTGATATCAAAAATGAACATACTAGTAGCAATTCAATTGTTGATATCAAGAATAGACATTTTTATAAATAAAAAAATAAAAATAAAAATAAATAAATAAATAAAAAATAAAAAAATAAATAAAAATTTAATTCTTGACATCAAAAATAAAGGTTTTTACTAGTAATAACTGTATTTCTGATATGTGAAATTGGAATTTCAAATAGCAAGAAATCAATTCTTGATATCAACAATTGGTTTTGAATGGAAGCCTATGGTGACATTTCACTAGTGAAAATACAATTGTTGATATATCAAGAATTCATATCCCGGAAACGAATAAAAGTTAAAACTGCTTGCCATAGTACTTCCATTTACGAGTCATTAAATCATGTTTAATTTGGATTTCTCTGTGCATGCTCTGTGAGGTGGTGACCATAGACCTCCATTGTATGACTGACAGACAAGAACGGTTTGACCTAAAAATATCAAAATTGAAAATACTGCGGAAACAAAGACACCTACATCTTGGATGCCCTTGAGGTAAGCTGAAACATATCAAAAATTAATTTCAAAGTGAACTATCCCTTTAATCCTTTTGCCCTTTCATTATAAAAATAAATAAATGAATAAACACCTTTAACTGAAGTAAGAATGCAATAATTTGAGTTGATTTAACATTTATTTTCCCCATGTGGCAGTGACATTTTTGAGACATCGTGCATCTACAAAACTCGGGTCAAAAACACTAACCGTGAATGTCCACATTTAGCTCTCCACATCACTCTCTTTAAAGGGTTTCCTCTCTCATTAAGTGGCGAGCTTCCTCGACGCCAAGCGTGGATGCTGGCCATGCATTATTTAAAGATCTGTTCTTTAGATCTGCCTGCTGTCCTGTTCAGCGTTCAGGACCTGTGCCATGGGAACGTCTGGCGATTAATGAAGTGCTTACTCAGCATATGAGCCCATGAATGATTCTGAAAACCACAAGAAAGACTTCTTATGACCTCATGCAACAAATCTCATGATACTGATACAACATCCTTGCATTACCAGAGTAAGAACACTTGCACATTGTCAAGACGATGCTGAAATGGACTTTATTCTGTTTTAAGTGGCTTATGCATGCATCTTAATGGGAAATTCATGTACACTACCAGGGATGCATAATTAATCATATTTTTTTATATATATATTTGTGATCACATTTTCTTATTCAGTATTTTTGTCTTGTTTTCCACTACAAATATCTAAATATAATTTTGCTTTCCAAGTAATGCATCTTGACTTAAGAATGTTAAACTTATTCATAATTTAGTCACATCATTTTGACAAAATCTTCAGAAAAAAGATTTAATATATTATAGGGCAGATATATATTGTGGAACGTGCCTCCCCTCATCTACTTGTGATCCGATCGACCAAAACGCATCTTACACTCTTAGAAGAAAAGGTTCTATCAACGCTACGTATTTGGAACCCCTAAAAGGTTCTATACACTCTTAAAAAAGGGTTCCTCTGGGTTCTATATAGAACCCTGGGGTTCCATACTTGGCCAATAGAACCTTTTACCAAAAAAAAAATGGTTCTATATAGAACCATATTGGAGTTCCATATATGAAGCGGGGGATGGAAACATTCCTTCTAAGAGTGTAATAGCAGGTGTAAAAGGGAAAAACTTTAGAAAAATTCCCTACATTTTCAAGTGTTTTTCTTCAATGAAAGGTTCGATTTTTTTTTTGATAAAAGGATTAACAATGCAGATTTATTTTCACAGCTACCTTAGTTCACATTTCCCAAAGGTGTCAATAATTCTGACCAGGGCTGTACATTTCTCATTCCACACGAATGTTTTTGTCAGGTGCTGGTGATTGTCTTGTTTTAGGAGACTCACAGACGGAGGCAGCGGTTGCATGGCTTTGTGAGTCAGAGCCTGTTGCGTAACCTCCACAAACTGGCGTCAGTATCTGAAGCTGACATCAAACGACTCGCTTCCGTAAGACTCTTACGAACGGGATTTTTAGGCATGCAGGAATAGAAAGAGAATGCTAAATAAATTCATATCTCTGAGCTACCACAGTTTGTGAAGTCTATCAACCTCAGAATTCAGATCAATATTATTCTCTTTAAAAACTACATCCAATCGCACAATTACATCATTTACAGAGCTAGACTCTTTCTGATAAATATTAGTTATCTTTTGATTTATTTTTGTTATTGTTTCCCATTTATAAATGGATACAGAACTGTTCAAAAATCTGTTCTGCGCACCAATGCTGCTTTTATTTGATCAAAAATACAGTAGAAAGAGTATTATTTTTAAAATATTACACTTTAAATAACAGGTTTTTATTGTATTATACTGTAATGTAAAATGTAATTGATCCCTTTGACGTCTGCACCAAGAAATAAGTGATGGAAAAATGTTTTGTTTGCATTTCTTATTTTATGTCACTATTAACCACACTCATTGTATTTTTTTTTTTCAACACATCCCATAATTTTTTTAATATCGGCCTCTGCCAAATGGTTGAGATGTCACTTAATGGTAATAAATGGTACCCGAATTCATACCATACTTTTTTATTGCCCATCATAATTTATGATCAAAACCTTTTCTAGTCTTGACAAATCACAAGATTGAGTCTCAAGGTCCATATTTTGTAACAGAAGTGATATCTGGACAGAAACGTATTAATTTGTTACAGCAGAATGCTTACAATTAAATTCAATGGAATTTATGTCATTTTTGGCTTTACGCCTAAACAAAATCTCATGAGAACTTCAATTTTTGTAATATCAACTTCAAATTTGGAACACAACTTGGTTAGATATATGGCTTTGATTTTATGGTAATTTCACAGGAAAAAAATATTTTATAAAATATATATTTTAAATAAAAGAAAATATTGAGTTCAGTATATTTGATTTAAATGTAAATTTAAAACTTCCATAACTTTTAAGTATGAAAAATTTATGGAAGTTTTAAATTTACATTAAATCAAATATTTTATATATATATGATATATAATATATATATATAAAATATAATATATATATACACATATATATATATATATATATATATATATATATATATATATATGAAGAGTTCAGATGCAAAAGCCTCTAAATGCCATTTGAAATTTTCTTCTTTAATGATGATTTTTATCAAACTTATATATTTAAGTTCAGTAATTTCACTTAAAGTGCAATGATAATTACCTATTAATTGTTATTTAAGTGAAATTACTGAACTTAAATATACAAGTTTGATAAAAATCATCATTAAAGAAGAAAATTTCAAATGGCATTTAGAGGCTTTTGCATCTGAACTCTATATATATATATATATATATATATATTTTATATATGCGGTGACACAGTTAACCGTTATGTGCCAAATAAACAGCATGTTTTTGAAAAATTATTAAAAATATACTTACGTTTTTTCATAGCACCAAGTAACATCATTTTGTAAAGTTAGGCTCTTATAGTGTAATATGTAAAAAAAAAATATGTTTAGCTTGCAAAAACAAAAACAGTTCACATGGCAAGAAACATTTATGATTATTATCAATGTTGAAAAGAGTTGCGCTGCTTCATATTTTTGTGGAAACTGATTTTTTTTAGGATTCTTTGATGAATCAAAAGAACAGCATTTATTTAAAATCATATATTTTATTTAATGCATCCTTACTAAATAAAACTATTTAAACAAATATTACTGACCCAAAACATTTATATCAGATATGTAGTTTATCGCATATTAGATTTTTTTTTATTTTACCGTCACAATGCATTCTAGAAATGGCTTTGAATGGCACATTAATGCGGTCTACTTTTTGGTAACAGTCATTATGTCAGGTGCATGCCTTCAAATGGTGTCTGAATAGGCAACACACTAGGGTTTGGAATAGTGTATAAAGACACAGCCGAACGTCCATGAATCAGATCAGGGCGCAGCATGTGCAACAGTCATGACGACCAAACACTTGAGATCCAGGCAACATGAAACAAGCGTTTCCTCTAGAGATTGCTCATGTTTAATGTGTTTTGACCTGTGGCGACTTCATTGATCTGATGTAGCCACTGCAATGCAGACACTCTGCAGCAGAGCCAGGCAATTACAGAAATAGAAAAAGAAGCTCATTGACAGAAGCTTGAGTCTCTCATTCAGTAAAGGCGGTATTTACTTTACATGGTTCAAGTGATCCAATTAAGTTTTTTCGTCCCATGTGGCACAGATCGGATATGACCCACAAATGCGTAAAAAGACGCATGGATTACGATATTCTCAGATCGGCTTCAGGCCTCATTCATATCCAGAAATAAATCGGATGTGTGAATTTGCACGGCGTGTAAGTGGACAGATCGAATATTTCTCTGCCAATGCACTTCGACTCGGCGTAGTAATATCATCACTCGTGAAAAGTCCTCTATAATGTGCGTTCTGCGCCTGCGTGTAATGAGCCAACTGTTTTATTTCTGCAGATAAATTAGTCTATATTCGTCATTCAAAAAGGAAAACCGACGCTGCCGGCCGCAGATACACACACCGTAAACAAACCGTTTTGAACATCAATCCTGCAAAACGCTTTTTTTTATTCCACTCCGCTCATGTTAATATTTAAATATTCGTTTAAATAGACCATTTTGACTTCTTAGCTCACTGTTTCGCTTTTATTCTCGTGCACGAGACACTTTCACTAAGCTGAAGAGCCAATCAGAGTTCTCTCTTTCCCCGACGGCCCGACGCCGATTCAACATGTCGAATCGGGCGAAACAAAGCCAAAGAGGACTATTTTCAGCCGACGGCCCGACGGCCGACCGTCGGCTTGGTGTGTTCCAGGCTTATACAACCAAGCACTGAAAGATACTAGGGTATGGTATGGTAGGGTATGAGGAAAGCGGAAGATTGTATTATTATTTATCAACCAGGTGTTTCAGTTTCATTTTCCAACTCCTGTAGTTGAATATATAAAGTGGAGTATCGAAATAAAGCGTTACCGATCACAGAGACTTGAGCCAGTAAGAAACCACCGACACTAAGATCACCTTAGCAACTGCATACGCACAACCGGCACATCCGGGAACTTAAAGGGTTAGTACACCCAAAAATGAAAATTAAGTCATTAATTACTCACCCCCATGCTGTACCAACCCCGTAAGACCTTCGTTCGTCTTCGGAACACAAATGAAGATATTTTTGATTAAATTTGAGAGCTGTATAACTACCACATTGGCTCCTAAGGGACTGCCTCTTGACGGCCCAGAAAGTCAATGAAGAAAATGTTTAAATATCCCAAGTGTCTACCGTGGCTCAACTATATGTTTATCAAGCGACGCGAATACTTTTTGTGCGAAAAAACAAACAAAAATAACGAGTTTATTCGACTATTTCTTTTCTTCCTTGTAGGCCAGAACGAGACTTCCTTAGATTTCCACGATCTGCGCACACCAGCTTACACTACTTCAGATCGCAATTCTCGCGCATGCGTCGTGGAAATCTAAGGAAGTCTCGTTCTGGCCTACAAGGAAGAAAAGAAATAGTCGAATAAACTCGTTATTTTTGTTTGTTTTTTCGCACAAAAAGTATTCGCGTCGCTTGATAAACATATAGTTGAGCCACGGTAGTCACTTGGGATATTTAAACATTTTCTTCATTGACTTTCTGGGCCGTCAAGAGGCAGTCCCTTAGGAGCCAATGTGGTAGTTATCCAGCTCTCAAATTTAATCAAAAATATCTTCATTTGTGTTTCGAAGACGAACGAAGGTCTTACGGGGTTGGTACAGCATGGGGGTGAGTAATTAATGACTTAATTTTCATTTTTGGGTGAACTAACCCTTTAACTGTCAATTTTGTCCCCGCCCCCTTTTGGGGGAAACAAACTAGACTCCCAATAGACTTCAATACAAAATAACGGCAAAAACCAACGTCTGTACACTACAATAACTTCCCAGGCTACCTGCCATCATCATCATAAATTCATTATATATACATTATTTACTTTAAAAAACGAAATAAAATCATTCAGGGGCTTACCTGGTGACTCGATGAGGTACAATTAAATGTCGGGGTAAGACACCTCTGGCCACTGGGTGGGGTTGTTACACCAATTTGACGCTGGGAGAATAAATTAAATTGGCCAAATTAAGTTTGTGTATGTATCTTTCACGCTCTATGGCGGGCAGGGTGGACATATAACTACTTGACATGTTTTATATAAGTGATTAAGTTATTTACGCCTGTCGGCTGTGTACGGACGTTGTTTTTTGCTGTTTTTTTTGTATTGAAGTCTATGGGGAGTCTAGTTTGTTTTCCCCCAAAAGTGGGCGTGAACCTATTCAGAGTCATTCTATGACGCAGCGCCGGTTGTGCGAATAACAAAAAATATTCAAAACACTGTTGCAACACCCAAAGTAGGAACACATTTTCTAGCACTGTATAGCTAGAAATGTTTTATTTAATTGTAGGCCACGGAGGATACATCGTCTTCCCTAAAGACAAACGAAGGGCACTGGTGAGTGTGATGTAGAGAAATGACATAATACTTCAATGACTGACTATTTTATTAGGTCAACTACAAGCCGTGGGGCTGCCAGATAAACGGCTCAGATTTACTGGCCACTCTCATAACTGCAGCATAAACCCTACATCAGAAAACCTCAACCGTCCAATCTCTTTCATTTTTAAAGGTAGTGTTTTGGTCCACAATTTGTCTGTTAATTAAAAAAGGGGGGGAAAAAAGGGAAGAAAAAAAAACCTTTCCCCTTTTGCCTGACACCACATTATTTTTTCAACTTTTCTCCTTTAACCCACTGATTCCTTTTCAGTGCAGTCTGCAGTATTTAAAGGTGAGGAGTGAATCTATGATGTTCCCAGAATGTGGCTGAGAGATTTCAGCTCAAAATACTCCCAGATCTTTTATTATATATATTATTATACTATTATATATATTTATTATACTTGTCAAATTTGCCCCTTTTTGGGTGTGAGCAAAAATTAGCAGTTTTTGTGCATGTCCCTTTAAATTAGAGCCAGACTAATATATCGGCCGGCCGATATTATCGGCCGATATTAGGCATTTCACAAAATATCGGTATCGGCAGTTATAATGGCCGATAAATGAATATTTAAAAAATAAAATAAAAACGGACGAAACACGCTTCAATCATCTCTCCTTGGCCTGTTATATTGAAAATGTATGTTTTACAATTTGCAGTATGATGATGTTATCTATTGCTAAATTATGGCTCATCATAGACTAGCTAACCACAAAGCTAGCTAATGCAACTATCATCAGTGGAAGACCGCTAACGTTAACATTAATGAGCTTGGAAACAACAATGAACTTTTTCTGCTTAAATAAAGTAATGATTACTGTATTTATAGCTAGCATATGTCTAGTTACAGTCCCTGCATTGTAAAATGTAAGTTATACTTGCGAGGAGTGAACATTTAGACATAGAGAAAAAGCATCAAACGTATCTTGTGCAGAAACGTTAGCTTTTCTTTTACACGTGTGTGAAATCCAACAATATTTAATAATAAAAAAAAATATCGGCCGATTTATCGGAACATCGGATTTTAAAACCCAAAAATATTTGTATCGTATCGGCCTTCAAAATCCTTTAACGGTCGGGCTCTACTTTAAATGCAAATGAGCTGCTCCGCATCCGTTCAGAAGACAGCCAATCCTTTACAGGAGCTTCGGATTCTCCGGCAATAACAAAACACGTGAATCTCAGGAAGAGGTTCAACTTTTAGACGCACCGGGATGTTTCTGAATGGTTAGTGGACACATCCGTCTTTCGGATGAGACGTTAAATCGAGGTCCATTTATTTATATTCATAAAATATATATATATATAATTTTTTTTTTTCAAATATTTACATAAATAATGATTCATATAATAATATAAATATATAAAATATAGTATTTATAGTATTTTCAAAAAATAGTAATAGTAAAATAGTAAAAATAGTACATTTTTGAAAATGTATTTCTTAATGTTAAAGCTATTTATAACATACAGTATATATTGTATTGTAGTATTTAAAAAAAAAAAATCATATTTATTATTATTATTAATTTATTTATTTCTTGATCTTAAGAGTTAGTTCACCCCAAAATGAAACTTCTGTCAGTAACTACACTCCCTCATGTTGTTCAACCCCGTAAGACTTTCGTTCATCTTCTTTTTTATTTTATTTATTTATTTATTTAATATGGACATAGCAATAACATTGGACGAACCAGATGCATTGTTTAAAGTGTAATAGCACTTGTGCTAATTTTCAACACCTGTCCATAGGGGCTTTTACTACAGATAAAAACACATTATAAAACAAGACAAAGATCATTTACACATGGGAACAACTTTGGCCTGATTTCAGCCACTGTTTAAGGTCTCTGGTGAAGATGTTAATATTCCTCTGCAGTTTGAGTCCAATTGGGAGAGAATTCCATAGTGTAGCCCCTCTGAAGGAGAAGCTAGACTGACCAAAAGATTTTCTAAACTTCGGTATCACACAATCCCCACTAACTGAGGCTCTGGTGGAAGGTCTTAAAGGGTTAGTTCACCCAAAAATGAAAATTAAGTCATTAATTACTCACCCCCATGCTGTACCAACCCCGTAAGACCTTCGTTCGTCTTCGGAACACAAATGAAGATATTTTTGTTAAATTTGAGAGCTGTCTCACTACCACATTGGCTCCTAAGGACTGCCTCTTGACGGCCCAGAAAGTCAATGAAGAAATGTTTAAATATCCCAGTGACTACCGTGGCTCAACTATATGTTTATCANGGGAATTTTATGTGTCAAACAAGGATAGATATGATTTTATGTACAAGGAATATAGAAGGGTTTATAGATAAGTTAAGGTATGAAGGAACAAGTTTGAGTGATCATAAGGCGTTTTATGTACAGTTGAATGGGAATACAGAGAAAAGAGGGCCAGGGGTATGGGTTTTAAATACGGACGTTTTAAAAGATGAACAGTATGTTCTAGCAATAAAAGAGATGATTGAAAAAGAAAAAGAAAACGGAATGTATGTAGAAGACAAAAGAATTTGGTGGGAGAATGTAAAATTTTTAGTGAAAAAACAAACTATAAAGTATTGTACGTTAAAACATAAATGTAAGAAGAATAAAGAAAAAAGATAAGAGAAAGACTGGAGAAGCAAATTGATGAAAAAGTACAAGATGTACAGAAAATCAAAGAAATACAAGACGAATTGAAAGAGTTTGAAGAAAATAAATATAAAGGAGCAATGTTGAGGAGCAAAGTGAAATATATGGTAGAAGGGGAAAAGTGTACAAAATTTTTCTTCGATTTGGAAAAAAAAAAAGGAAGATCAGAAATGATAAAAGAGTTAAAAAAGGAAAATGGTGAGATAATAGAAGCTAATGAGGAAATTTTAAAGGAAACAAGAGTTTTTTTTGAAAAGCTTTTTAGTGCAGAAGAGGTAAAGGAGGAAGAAA
The DNA here is from genome assembly GCF_016745375.1 of Pimephales promelas. The sequence goes on from NW_024121754.1 coordinate 611,305, forward strand.
AAATGGAACTAATGGAATTAATAAAAACAAAAGTAGGCAAAGAGGAGAGCGAAGAGTGTGATAGAAGCATAAGTAAAGAAGAGATAGGAAGAGCTATAAATGACTTGAACAAAAGGAAAAGTCCAGGGATTGATGGTTTAGGAAGTGAGTTCTATGTAACTTTTAAAGATATTTTAACAAATATTTTAAGGGAGGTTTATGAAGAGATTTTTGAAAAAGGTGAAATGATGGTAAGGATGGGGATGGGTTTGATGAAGCTTATATATAAGAAGAAGGGAGAAAAAACAGAACTAAAAAATTATAGACCTATCACAATGCTTAATACTGATTTAAAGATTTTAGCAAAAATTTTAGCGAATAGATTGAAAGAGATAATGCCAAAGATAATTACAACAAACCAGGCATATGGAGTAAAAGGAAAAGACATTGCAGATACAATACTGAGTATAAAAAACACGATAAGATACATGAGAGATAAAAAGAAAGAGGGTTACATAATTAGTTTGGACTTCGAAAAAGCTTTCGACAGGGTAGATCATAAGTATCTCTTTGATGTTTTAAAAAGTTTTGGGTTTGGGGAGAATTTCATTAAATGGGTTCGTATTTTATATAAGGGAGCGGTGACAAGAATAAAATGTAATGGTTTTTTAACAGAAGGTTTCAGAATAAAGCGTTCAATAAGACAAGGTTGTCCTTTATCAGCACTTTTATACTCTTTGGTGGCAGAACCACTAGGACTAGCAATAAAACAAGAAAAGACGATAAAAGGAATAGAAGTGGAAGAATACATCGAGGATAATAAAATATTTCAATATGCTGATGACACAACATTTATTGTTAGAGGAGAAGAAAGTGTTAAAAAAATAATGGAAATAGTACAGAGGTTTTGTAAGGGGTCAGGAGGAAAAGTGAATGAAGAAAAAACTGTGTACATAAGATTTGGAGAGGCAGGGAACTTAACAGAGAATTTTAAATTTAAGGAAGTTAAAGAAATGAAGATTTTAGGAATTTTAATAGGGAAAGATGAAGACAAAGTGAGAGAAAACATGTGGGAAGAAATAGTGGAAAATATTGAAAGAAGAACAAACTTATGGAAATTGAGGACACTTCATTTAAAGGGGAAGGTTTTAATCCTGAATGTTTTAATGTCATCGAAATTATGGTTTTTTTTATATGTGACATCAATGCCAGTATGGGTGGAAAAAAGGTTGAAAAGATGTTTTTTAGATTTTTTATGGGAGGGCAAACCAGCAAGAATTGCATATAATACTTTAATTGGGGTGGTAGATAAAGGAGGTTTGGGTTTAATGGATGTAGAGCAAAGGAAAAATAGTCTAAGAGTTAAATTGGTCGGAAAGTATCTGGACGAAAATAATAAAGTAGAATGGAAAACAACAATGGAGTATTTTTTAAACAAATGTGGGGATTTTAATCTGGGGGATAATATTTTATGGATGAAAACAAAAGAGTGGATGACAGTGGGGCTGCCAAAATTTTATGGAGAGGTTTTAAGGGCTTGGGGAAAATTTTTGGTAAATGTAAGGTACAATTTACAAGGAAGAGAAAGCGTTTTAAATCAGCCTTTATTCCTAAATACTGGCATTTTAAACCAAGGGAAGGAAATTTATTTTAGAAAATGGTTGGAAGCTGGAATAGTTAAAGTGAGAGATGTTTTATATGAATATAAAGAAGGATTTTTACCGATACAGTACATAGTTGATGTAATGGAGGAAGCAAAAGAGGAGTTCAGCAGACAAGAATTAAAAAATAAGTACGATATTATAAAACATGCAATACCTAAGCAATGGATAACAAAAATTGAAAATATGGAAGATGAGAATAATGAAAAGGATGTAAAAGTAATATTGGGAGAGAAAATTTGGCTATTTAAAGAATGCACACTGAAAATGGTTTATGCCTTTTTTAGAGAGGCTATTTTTAAGAAACCAATTATAAATGAGTTTTGGCAAAATACTTTTGAAGGTTTGAAAGTAGAAAATATTTGGAACAATATGAAAGGGAAGATTATTGAAACCAAACTAGGAAATTTGGAGTTTTTTATTAGACATAGAGTGATTTTTACTGATACAATGCTAAAGAAAATTGGGTTTGAACAAAGTGCGACATGTAAGGTATGCGGTGAGGAATATGAAAGTTTTTTACATCTTTTTCTATATTGTAAAGCTTTAAAAGTTTTTAAGGAAAAATGTGAGAGTATTATTGGAAAATTAGAAGGGGAGAAAGAAGATACAGAAAAGGATAAGATTATAATGGTAGGGTGTGACAAAAACATTAAGAATGAAAAGATGATCAATCTGTTTGTAATGTTGATGAAAAGAGCAATATGGGAAAGAAGAGTAGTTGCAAAACAGGAAAAAAAAGTATTGGATGTATGGATGATGTTTAAAAGACATTTGGAAAAATATATAGAATGTTTGTACTACTATTTTAAACAGGAACAGAAAGAGGATGATTTCTACAAGATCTGTACGCCTGAGATTTACACAGTGTTTAATGATATTAATGTGGAAATGCCAGGAAAGGAATGATGTATTTGACTAAATGATGATAACTTTAATTTTTTATCTTCCTGTTTGTGAAATGGACTTTTTTTTCTTCTCTTCTGTATTGGGGGAGTTTTTTAATGTTTTAATTTAAGAGGATTTTTTATATGTGGAATGATGATTGCAAATGGTTTTCTGTGACATGAAATTTTAAATAAAAAAAAAAAAAAAAAAAAAAAAAACGCCCGAACTCGTCTGATCTCGGAAGCTAAGCAGGGTCGGGCCTGGTTAGTACTTGGATGGGAGACCGCCTGGGAATACCAGGTGCTGTAAGCTTTATATAGTTTACTACCCTAATGTTCTAACCATTCAAATAGCCCAATTTTGGCAGCAGATTTGGCTTACGGCCATACCACCTTGAAAACGCCCGAACTCGTCTGATCTCGGAAGCTAAGCAGGGTCGGGCCTGGTTAGTACTTGGATGGGAGACCGCCTGGGAATACCAGGTGCTGTAAGCTTTATATAGTTTACTACCCTAATGTTCTAACCATTCAAATAGCCCAATTTTGGCAGCAGATTTGGCTTACGGCCATACCACCTTGAAAACGCCCGAACTCGTCTGATCTCGGAAGCTAAGCAGGGTCGGGCCTGGTTAGTACTTGGATGGGAGACCGCCTGGGAATACCAGGTGCTGTAAGCTTTATATAGTTTACTACCCTAATGTTCTAACCATTCAAATAGCCCAATTTTGGCAGCAGATTTCGCTTACGGCCATACCACCTTGAAAACGCCCGAACTCGTCTGATCTCGGAAGCTAAGCAGGGTCGGGCCTGGTTAGTACTTGGATGGGAGACCGCCTGGGAATACCAGGTGCTGTAAGCTTTATATAGTTTACTACCCTAATGTTCTAACCATTCAAATAGCCCAATTTTGGCAGCAGATTTGGCTTACGGCCATACCACCTTGAAAACGCCCGAACTCGTCTGATCTCGGAAGCTAAGCAGGGTCGGGCCTGGTTAGTACTTGGATGGGAGACCGCCTGGGAATACCAGGTGCTGTAAGCTTTATATAGTTTACTACCCTAATGTTCTAACCATTCAAATAGCCCAATTTTGGCAGCAGATTTGGCTTACGGCCATACCACCTTGAAAACGCCCGAACTCGTCTGATCTCGGAAGCTAAGCAGGGTCGGGCCTGGTTAGTACTTGGATGGGAGACCGCCTGGGAATACCAGGTGCTGTAAGCTTTATATAGTTTACTACCCTAATGTTCTAACCATTCAAATAGCCCAATTTTGGCAGCAGATTTGGCTTACGGCCATACCACCTTGAAAACGCCCGAACTCGTCTGATCTCGGAAGCTAAGCAGGGTCGGGCCTGGTTAGTACTTGGATGGGAGACCGCCTGGGAATACCAGGTGCTGTAAGCTTTATATAGTTTACTACCCTAATGTTCTAACCATTCAAATAGCCCAATTTTGGCAGCAGATTTCGCTTACGGCCATACCACCTTGAAAACGCCCGAACTCGTCTGATCTCGGAAGCTAAGCAGGGTCGGGCCTGGTTAGTACTTGGATGGGAGACCGCCTGGGAATACCAGGTGCTGTAAGCTTTATATAGTTTACTACCCTAATGTTCTAACCATTCAAATAGCCCAATTTTGGCAGCAGATTTCGCTTACGGCCATACCACCTTGAAAACGCCCGAACTCGTCTGATCTCGGAAGCTAAGCAGGGTCGGGCCTGGTTAGTACTTGGATGGGAGACCGCCTGGGAATACCAGGTGCTGTAAGCTTTATATAGTTTACTACCCTAATGTTCTAACCATTCAAATAGCCCAATTTTGGCAGCAGATTTCGCTTACGGCCATACCACCTTGAAAACGCCCGAACTCGTCTGATCTCGGAAGCTAAGCAGGGTCGGGCCTGGTTAGTACTTGGATGGGAGACCGCCTGGGAATACCAGGTGCTGTAAGCTTTATATAGTTTACTACCCTAATGTTCTAACCATTCAAATAGCCCAATTTTGGCAGCAGATTTCGCTTACGGCCATACCACCTTGAAAACGCCCGAACTCGTCTGATCTCGGAAGCTAAGCAGGGTCGGGCCTGGTTAGTACTTGGATGGGAGACCGCCTGGGAATACCAGGTGCTGTAAGCTTTATATAGTTTACTACCCTAATGTTCTAACCATTCAAATAGCCCAATTTTGGCAGCAGATTTCGCTTACGGCCATACCACCTTGAAAACGCCCGAACTCGTCTGATCTCGGAAGCTAAGCAGGGTCGGGCCTGGTTAGTACTTGGATGGGAGACCGCCTGGGAATACCAGGTGCTGTAAGCTTTATATAGTTTACTACCCTAATGTTCTAACCATTCAAATAGCCCAATTTTGGCAGCAGATTTGGCTTACGGCCATACCACCTTGAAAACGCCCGAACTCGTCTGATCTCGGAAGCTAAGCAGGGTCGGGCCTGGTTAGTACTTGGATGGGAGACCGCCTGGGAATACCAGGTGCTGTAAGCTTTATATAGTTTACTACCCTAATGTTCTAACCATTCAAATAGCCCAATTTTGGCAGCAGATTTGGCTTACGGCCATACCACCTTGAAAACGCCCGAACTCGTCTGATCTCGGAAGCTAAGCAGGGTCGGGCCTGGTTAGTACTTGGATGGGAGACCGCCTGGGAATACCAGGTGCTGTAAGCTTTATATAGTTTACTACCCTAATGTTCTAACCATTCAAATAGCCCAATTTTGGCAGCAGATTTCGCTTACGGCCATACCACCTTGAAAACGCCCGAACTCGTCTGATCTCGGAAGCTAAGCAGGGTCGGGCCTGGTTAGTACTTGGATGGGAGACCGCCTGGGAATACCAGGTGCTGTAAGCTTTATATAGTTTACTACCCTAATGTTCTAACCATTCAAATAGCCCAATTTTGGCAGCAGATTTCGCTTACGGCCATACCACCTTGAAAACGCCCGAACTCGTCTGATCTCGGAAGCTAAGCAGGGTCGGGCCTGGTTAGTACTTGGATGGGAGACCGCCTGGGAATACCAGGTGCTGTAAGCTTTATATAGTTTACTACCCTAATGTTCTAACCATTCAAATAGCCCAATTTTGGCAGCAGATTTGGCTTACGGCCATACCACCTTGAAAACGCCCGAACTCGTCTGATCTCGGAAGCTAAGCAGGGTCGGGCCTGGTTAGTACTTGGATGGGAGACCGCCTGGGAATACCAGGTGCTGTAAGCTTTATATAGTTTACTACCCTAATGTTCTAACCATTCAAATAGCCCAATTTTGGCAGCAGATTTGGCTTACGGCCATACCACCTTGAAAACGCCCGAACTCGTCTGATCTCGGAAGCTAAGCAGGGTCGGGCCTGGTTAGTACTTGGATGGGAGACCGCCTGGGAATACCAGGTGCTGTAAGCTTTATATAGTTTACTACCCTAATGTTCTAACCATTCAAATAGCCCAATTTTGGCAGCAGATTTGGCTTACGGCCATACCACCTTGAAAACGCCCGAACTCGTCTGATCTCGGAAGCTAAGCAGGGTCGGGCCTGGTTAGTACTTGGATGGGAGACCGCCTGGGAATACCAGGTGCTGTAAGCTTTATATAGTTTACTACCCTAATGTTCTAACCATTCAAATAGCCCAATTTTGGCAGCAGATTTCGCTTACGGCCATACCACCTTGAAAACGCCCGAACTCGTCTGATCTCGGAAGCTAAGCAGGGTCGGGCCTGGTTAGTACTTGGATGGGAGACCGCCTGGGAATACCAGGTGCTGTAAGCTTTATATAGTTTACTACCCTAATGTTCTAACCATTCAAATAGCCCAATTTTGGCAGCAGATTTGGCTTACGGCCATACCACCTTGAAAACGCCCGAACTCGTCTGATCTCGGAAGCTAAGCAGGGTCGGGCCTGGTTAGTACTTGGATGGGAGACCGCCTGGGAATACCAGGTGCTGTAAGCTTTATATAGTTTACTACCCTAATGTTCTAACCATTCAAATAGCCCAATTTTGGCAGCAGATTTCGCTTACGGCCATACCACCTTGAAAACGCCCGAACTCGTCTGATCTCGGAAGCTAAGCAGGGTCGGGCCTGGTTAGTACTTGGATGGGAGACCGCCTGGGAATACCAGGTGCTGTAAGCTTTATATAGTTTACTACCCTAATGTTCTAACCATTCAAATAGCCCAATTTTGGCAGCAGATTTCGCTTACGGCCATACCACCTTGAAAACGCCCGAACTCGTCTGATCTCGGAAGCTAAGCAGGGTCGGGCCTGGTTAGTACTTGGATGGGAGACCGCCTGGGAATACCAGGTGCTGTAAGCTTTATATAGTTTACTACCCTAATGTTCTAACCATTCAAATAGCCCAATTTTGGCAGCAGATTTCGCTTACGGCCATACCACCTTGAAAACGCCCGAACTCGTCTGATCTCGGAAGCTAAGCAGGGTCGGGCCTGGTTAGTACTTGGATGGGAGACCGCCTGGGAATACCAGGTGCTGTAAGCTTTATATAGTTTACTACCCTAATGTTCTAACCATTCAAATAGCCCAATTTTGGCAGCAGATTTCGCTTACGGCCATACCACCTTGAAAACGCCCGAACTCGTCTGATCTCGGAAGCTAAGCAGGGTCGGGCCTGGTTAGTACTTGGATGGGAGACCGCCTGGGAATACCAGGTGCTGTAAGCTTTATATAGTTTACTACCCTAATGTTCTAACCATTCAAATAGCCCAATTTTGGCAGCAGATTTCGCTTACGGCCATACCACCTTGAAAACGCCCGAACTCGTCTGATCTCGGAAGCTAAGCAGGGTCGGGCCTGGTTAGTACTTGGATGGGAGACCGCCTGGGAATACCAGGTGCTGTAAGCTTTATATAGTTTACTACCCTAATGTTCTAACCATTCAAATAGCCCAATTTTGGCAGCAGATTTCGCTTACGGCCATACCACCTTGAAAACGCCCGAACTCGTCTGATCTCGGAAGCTAAGCAGGGTCGGGCCTGGTTAGTACTTGGATGGGAGACCGCCTGGGAATACCAGGTGCTGTAAGCTTTATATAGTTTACTACCCTAATGTTCTAACCATTCAAATAGCCCAATTTTGGCAGCAGATTTGGCTTACGGCCATACCACCTTGAAAACGCCCGAACTCGTCTGATCTCGGAAGCTAAGCAGGGTCGGGCCTGGTTAGTACTTGGATGGGAGACCGCCTGGGAATACCAGGTGCTGTAAGCTTTATATAGTTTACTACCCTAATGTTCTAACCATTCAAATAGCCCAATTTTGGCAGCAGATTTGGCTTACGGCCATACCACCTTGAAAACGCCCGAACTCGTCTGATCTCGGAAGCTAAGCAGGGTCGGGCCTGGTTAGTACTTGGATGGGAGACCGCCTGGGAATACCAGGTGCTGTAAGCTTTATATAGTTTACTACCCTAATGTTCTAACCATTCAAATAGCCCAATTTTGGCAGCAGATTTGGCTTACGGCCATACCACCTTGAAAACGCCCGAACTCGTCTGATCTCGGAAGCTAAGCAGGGTCGGGCCTGGTTAGTACTTGGATGGGAGACCGCCTGGGAATACCAGGTGCTGTAAGCTTTATATAGTTTACTACCCTAATGTTCTAACCATTCAAATAGCCCAATTTTGGCAGCAGATTTCGCTTACGGCCATACCACCTTGAAAACGCCCGAACTCGTCTGATCTCGGAAGCTAAGCAGGGTCGGGCCTGGTTAGTACTTGGATGGGAGACCGCCTGGGAATACCAGGTGCTGTAAGCTTTATATAGTTTACTACCCTAATGTTCTAACCATTCAAATAGCCCAATTTTGGCAGCAGATTTCGCTTACGGCCATACCACCTTGAAAACGCCCGAACTCGTCTGATCTCGGAAGCTAAGCAGGGTCGGGCCTGGTTAGTACTTGGATGGGAGACCGCCTGGGAATACCAGGTGCTGTAAGCTTTATATAGTTTACTACCCTAATGTTCTAACCATTCAAATAGCCCAATTTTGGCAGCAGATTTCGCTTACGGCCATACCACCTTGAAAACGCCCGAACTCGTCTGATCTCGGAAGCTAAGCAGGGTCGGGCCTGGTTAGTACTTGGATGGGAGACCGCCTGGGAATACCAGGTGCTGTAAGCTTTATATAGTTTACTACCCTAATGTTCTAACCATTCAAATAGCCCAATTTTGGCAGCAGATTTCGCTTACGGCCATACCACCTTGAAAACGCCCGAACTCGTCTGATCTCGGAAGTTAAGCAGGGTCGGGCCTGGTTAGTACTTGGATGGGAGACCGCCTGGGAATACCAGGTGCTGTAAGCTTTATATAGTTTACTACCCTAATGTTCTAACCATTCAAATAGCCCAATTTTGGCAGCAGATTTGGCTTACGGCCATACCACCTTGAAAACGCTAGGGGGAGCCTTTGAGCGAAAGGAAGTGAGTTGGCATTTTGATGTTTGTAGTAGGTGAGACAGGCTCACCATTTTTCGTTTATTATTTTGTTAGTTTATTGTACTTAAATACAGTGTTAATTTTTTAGTTTTGTTTTGAGTTTTCCTCCCAACAGCATTTGCTGTTTGGGGGGTGCTTAAGCATTTTTTGTTTAAAATGGATGGACAAATGGCATCGACCACAGCAATGGCAAGAGGAACATCAACTGGCAATGAAACTGGACTGGAACAAAGACGACGAGATGGACATGGAAAGGATAAAGAAGCAAGGAAAGAAAGCATGAAAAGAGTGTACGCAAAGGAAGCAACAGTTACAGTGGATTTAACGGAGGTGAGAGGAGCCAAGGCGGAGGATATTATTAAAGCAGTGACAGAGAAAATAGGAGTGGGGAAAATCTTGGCAGTTAGACCTAAACAAATGGATAACTATGAGGTGACGTTGGAGAAAGAAGAAGACACAGAGAAACTGATGGATGGACTAATTATAAATGGGAAAAACTGTGAGATACAAAAATTGAAAAATAGAGACTATGTGGTTTCAATAATGCACCTGCCTGCTTATTTGGACGATGAGGACATTTTAAAGAAACTGGAGGGATGGGGGGTTTTTCCCCTTTCTAAAATAAGAAGGAGAGTTTATCCGGGCACAAGCATAGAGGATGGAACAAGGTTTGTTAAAACCAGGTTCCCTAAGGAAGTGATCTCACTACCATATAGCACAAAGTTTGAGACGGAAGAAGGACCACAATTTTTTCGGGTGATGCATAGCCATCAGGTGAAGACCTGCAGGCTGTGCACGAGCCCGGACCACATTGTGAAGGACTGTCCGGATAACAAATGTTACAGGTGCGGTGAGATGGGTCACTTTGCAAGGGACTGCAAAGCAGTAAAGTGCCCGGATTGCAAGGAGGTGACCAACAAATGTGTATGCGGGATGAGAAATGAAGAGGAAGAGGAAGAAGAAGGAGTAAGCAGGCAGGTGTATGAGGGAGACAATGAAAAGGAACAGGAGGAAGGAACAACGATAACACAAGATGCAACAGCAGAAAAGGATGAAGGAGAATCCAGAGGACAATGTAACTTTCAAGGAGAACAAGAACAACAAGAGGATCAAGTAGAAATGCAAATAGACATGCCTGGAGTTTGTGGACTTTCAATGGATAAAAGGGAACAGTCGAAAAGTGAAAGGGATGGAATGATCTCTGAGAGTGAAGACGAAGAGGACCAAACAGAGAAACAAATGAAGAGAAGGAGATCAATTAAGGTAAAACCATGTTTGGCGGCTGCAAGAAAAAGAATTGTTAATGAGGACACCTTGAGAAGCGTGAATAGGTATGAACTGCTAAAGGACATGGGGGAGACGGAATGAATAAATGAACAGTTACAAGTATGTTTTTCTTTGCATCATGGTTTTAAGGCTTGTGACTTTTAATGCAAGAGGTCTTTTAAATATAAAAAAATTTGATAAAGTAAAACAAATGTGTAAACAAGAGGATATAATTTTGCTACAGGAAACAAACTGGAGAGAGGGGTGTATAAATGAAATGAGAGGAAATTGGGAAGGAGAATTTTGGTATAATAATGGAGATGGAAGGTATGGCAGAGGGGTGGCTATTTTAATAAGAGAAAATAGTGGAATAAATGGTAAAGAAATATATAAAGACAAGGTTGGGAAATGTATGGCAGTGGAAATTACTTATGAGGAGAAAGAAATGTTGTTGGTTAACATACATGCACCAAATGAAGAAAAGGAAAAAAGAGATTATTTTAACATGGTGAAGAGTTTTTTAAGGAATTATAAAGATATTATTATGATGGGAGATTTTAACACTGTTTTTAGCAAAAAAGATATGGCGGATGGTATGGTTTTTAAAAGGGACACGGGAAGAAAAGAACTAAAATCATTAATGGAGGAGAACAATATGATAGATGTGTGGAGGGAAAGACATGAAAAGAAAAGGGAATTCTCTAGAAGACAAATTGTAGGGAATTTTATGTGTCAAACAAGGATAGATATGATTTTATGTACAAGGAATATAGAAGGGTTTATAGATAAGTTAAGGTATGAAGGAACAAGTTTGAGTGATCATAAGGCGTTTTATGTACAGTTGAATGGGAATACAGAGAAAAGAGGGCCAGGGGTATGGGTTTTAAATACGGACGTTTTAAAAGATGAACAGTATGTTCTAGCAATAAAAGAGATGATTGAAAAAGAAAAAGAAAACGGAATGTATGTAGAAGACAAAAGAATTTGGTGGGAGAATGTAAAATTTTTAGTGAAAAAACAAACTATAAAGTATTGTACGTTAAAACATAAATGTAAGAAGAATAAAGAAAAAAAGATAAGAGAAAGACTGGAGAAGCAAATTGATGAAAAAGTACAAGATGTACAGAAAATCAAAGAAATACAAGACGAATTGAAAGAGTTTGAAGAAAATAAATATAAAGGAGCAATGTTGAGGAGCAAAGTGAAATATATGGTAGAAGGGGAAAAGTGTACAAAATTTTTCTTCGATTTGGAAAAAAAAAAAGGAAGATCAGAAATGATAAAAGAGTTAAAAAAGGAAAATGGTGAGATAATAGAAGCTAATGAGGAAATTTTAAAGGAAACAAGAGTTTTTTTTGAAAAGCTTTTTAGTGCAGAAGAGGTAAAGGAGGAAGAAAAAATGGAACTAATGGAATTAATAAAAACAAAAGTAGGCAAAGAGGAGAGCGAAGAGTGTGATAGAAGCATAAGTAAAGAAGAGATAGGAAGAGCTATAAATGACTTGAACAAAAGGAAAAGTCCAGGGATTGATGGTTTAGGAAGTGAGTTCTATGTAACTTTTAAAGATATTTTAACAAATATTTTAAGGGAGGTTTATGAAGAGATTTTTGAAAAAGGTGAAATGATGGTAAGGATGGGGATGGGTTTGATGAAGCTTATATATAAGAAGAAGGGAGAAAAAACAGAACTAAAAAATTATAGACCTATCACAATGCTTAATACTGATTTAAAGATTTTAGCAAAAATTTTAGCGAATAGATTGAAAGAGATAATGCCAAAGATAATTACAACAAACCAGGCATATGGAGTAAAAGGAAAAGACATTGCAGATACAATACTGAGTATAAAAAACACGATAAGATACATGAGAGATAAAAAGAAAGAGGGTTACATAATTAGTTTGGACTTCGAAAAAGCTTTCGACAGGGTAGATCATAAGTATCTCTTTGATGTTTTAAAAAGTTTTGGGTTTGGGGAGAATTTCATTAAATGGGTTCGTATTTTATATAAGGGAGCGGTGACAAGAATAAAATGTAATGGTTTTTTAACAGAAGGTTTCAGAATAAAGCGTTCAATAAGACAAGGTTGTCCTTTATCAGCACTTTTATACTCTTTGGTGGCAGAACCACTAGGACTAGCAATAAAACAAGAAAAGACGATAAAAGGAATAGAAGTGGAAGAATACATCGAGGATAATAAAATATTTCAATATGCTGATGACACAACATTTATTGTTAGAGGAGAAGAAAGTGTTAAAAAAATAATGGAAATAGTACAGAGGTTTTGTAAGGGGTCAGGAGGAAAAGTGAATGAAGAAAAAACTGTGTACATAAGATTTGGAGAGGCAGGGAACTTAACAGAGAATTTTAAATTTAAGGAAGTTAAAGAAATGAAGATTTTAGGAATTTTAATAGGGAAAGATGAAGACAAAGTGAGAGAAAACATGTGGGAAGAAATAGTGGAAAATATTGAAAGAAGAACAAACTTATGGAAATTGAGGACACTTCATTTAAAGGGGAAGGTTTTAATCCTGAATGTTTTAATGTCATCGAAATTATGGTTTTTTTTATATGTGACATCAATGCCAGTATGGGTGGAAAAAAGGTTGAAAAGATGTTTTTTAGATTTTTTATGGGAGGGCAAACCAGCAAGAATTGCATATAATACTTTAATTGGGGTGGTAGATAAAGGAGGTTTGGGTTTAATGGATGTAGAGCAAAGGAAAAATAGTCTAAGAGTTAAATTGGTCGGAAAGTATCTGGACGAAAATAATAAAGTAGAATGGAAAACAACAATGGAGTATTTTTTAAACAAATGTGGGGATTTTAATCTGGGGGATAATATTTTATGGATGAAAACAAAAGAGTGGATGACAGTGGGGCTGCCAAAATTTTATGGAGAGGTTTTAAGGGCTTGGGGAAAATTTTTGGTAAATGTAAGGTACAATTTACAAGGAAGAGAAAGCGTTTTAAATCAGCCTTTATTCCTAAATACTGGCATTTTAAACCAAGGGAAGGAAATTTATTTTAGAAAATGGTTGGAAGCTGGAATAGTTAAAGTGAGAGATGTTTTATATGAATATAAAGAAGGATTTTTACCGATACAGTACATAGTTGATGTAATGGAGGAAGCAAAAGAGGAGTTCAGCAGACAAGAATTAAAAAATAAGTACGATATTATAAAACATGCAATACCTAAGCAATGGATAACAAAAATTGAAAATATGGAAGATGAGAATAATGAAAAGGATGTAAAAGTAATATTGGGAGAGAAAATTTGGCTATTTAAAGAATGCACACTGAAAATGGTTTATGCCTTTTTTAGAGAGGCTATTTTTAAGAAACCAATTATAAATGAGTTTTGGCAAAATACTTTTGAAGGTTTGAAAGTAGAAAATATTTGGAACAATATGAAAGGGAAGATTATTGAAACCAAACTAGGAAATTTGGAGTTTTTTATTAGACATAGAGTGATTTTTACTGATACAATGCTAAAGAAAATTGGGTTTGAACAAAGTGCGACATGTAAGGTATGCGGTGAGGAATATGAAAGTTTTTTACATCTTTTTCTATATTGTAAAGCTTTAAAAGTTTTTAAGGAAAAATGTGAGAGTATTATTGGAAAATTAGAAGGGGAGAAAGAAGATACAGAAAAGGATAAGATTATAATGGTAGGGTGTGACAAAAACATTAAGAATGAAAAGATGATCAATCTGTTTGTAATGTTGATGAAAAGAGCAATATGGGAAAGAAGAGTAGTTGCAAAACAGGAAAAAAAAGTATTGGATGTATGGATGATGTTTAAAAGACATTTGGAAAAATATATAGAATGTTTGTACTACTATTTTAAACAGGAACAGAAAGAGGATGATTTCTACAAGATCTGTACGCCTGAGATTTACACAGTGTTTAATGATATTAATGTGGAAATGCCAGGAAAGGAATGATGTATTTGACTAAATGATGATAACTTTAATTTTTTATCTTCCTGTTTGTGAAATGGACTTTTTTTTCTTCTCTTCTGTATTGGGGGAGTTTTTTAATGTTTTAATTTAAGAGGATTTTTTATATGTGGAATGATGATTGCAAATGGTTTTCTGTGACATGAAATTTTAAATAAAAAAAAAAAAAAAAAAAAAAAAAACGCCCGAACTCGTCTGATCTCGGAAGCTAAGCAGGGTCGGGCCTGGTTAGTACTTGGATGGGAGACCGCCTGGGAATACCAGGTGCTGTAAGCTTTATATAGTTTACTACCCTAATGTTCTAACCATTCAAATAGCCCAATTTTGGCAGCAGATTTGGCTTACGGCCATACCACCTTGAAAACGCCCGAACTCGTCTGATCTCGGAAGCTAAGCAGGGTCGGGCCTGGTTAGTACTTGGATGGGAGACCGCCTGGGAATACCAGGTGCTGTAAGCTTTATATAGTTTACTACCCTAATGTTCTAACCATTCAAATAGCCCAATTTTGGCAGCAGATTTGGCTTACGGCCATACCACCTTGAAAACGCCCGAACTCGTCTGATCTCGGAAGCTAAGCAGGGTCGGGCCTGGTTAGTACTTGGATGGGAGACCGCCTGGGAATACCAGGTGCTGTAAGCTTTATATAGTTTACTACCCTAATGTTCTAACCATTCAAATAGCCCAATTTTGGCAGCAGATTTCGCTTACGGCCATACCACCTTGAAAACGCCCGAACTCGTCTGATCTCGGAAGCTAAGCAGGGTCGGGCCTGGTTAGTACTTGGATGGGAGACCGCCTGGGAATACCAGGTGCTGTAAGCTTTATATAGTTTACTACCCTAATGTTCTAACCATTCAAATAGCCCAATTTTGGCAGCAGATTTGGCTTACGGCCATACCACCTTGAAAACGCCCGAACTCGTCTGATCTCGGAAGCTAAGCAGGGTCGGGCCTGGTTAGTACTTGGATGGGAGACCGCCTGGGAATACCAGGTGCTGTAAGCTTTATATAGTTTACTACCCTAATGTTCTAACCATTCAAATAGCCCAATTTTGGCAGCAGATTTGGCTTACGGCCATACCACCTTGAAAACGCCCGAACTCGTCTGATCTCGGAAGCTAAGCAGGGTCGGGCCTGGTTAGTACTTGGATGGGAGACCGCCTGGGAATACCAGGTGCTGTAAGCTTTATATAGTTTACTACCCTAATGTTCTAACCATTCAAATAGCCCAATTTTGGCAGCAGATTTGGCTTACGGCCATACCACCTTGAAAACGCCCGAACTCGTCTGATCTCGGAAGCTAAGCAGGGTCGGGCCTGGTTAGTACTTGGATGGGAGACCGCCTGGGAATACCAGGTGCTGAAAACTTTATATAGTTTACTACCCTAATGTTCTAACCATTCAAATAGCCCAATTTTGGCCGCAGATTTCGCTTACGGCCATACCACCTTGAAAACGCCCGAACTCGTCTGATCTCGGAAGCTAAGCAGGGTCGGGCCTGGTTAGTACTTGGATGGGAGACCGCCTGGGAATACCAGGTGCTGTAAGCTTTATATAGTTTACTACCCTAATGTTCTAACCATTCAAATAGCCCAATTTTGGCAGCAGATTTCGCTTACGGCCATACCACCTTGAAAACGCCCGAACTCGTCTGATCTCGGAAGCTAAGCAGGGTCGGGCCTGGTTAGTACTTGGATGGGAGACCGCCTGGGAATACCAGGTGCTGTAAGCTTTATATAGTTTACTACCCTAATGTTCTAACCATTCAAATAGCCCAATTTTGGCAGCAGATTTCGCTTACGGCCATACCACCTTGAAAACGCCCGAACTCGTCTGATCTCGGAAGCTAAGCAGGGTCGGGCCTGGTTAGTACTTGGATGGGAGACCGCCTGGGAATACCAGGTGCTGTAAGCTTTATATAGTTTACTACCCTAATGTTCTAACCATTCAAATAGCCCAATTTTGGCAGCAGATTTCGCTTACGGCCATACCACCTTGAAAACGCCCGAACTCGTCTGATCTCGGAAGCTAAGCAGGGTCGGGCCTGGTTAGTACTTGGATGGGAGACCGCCTGGGAATACCAGGTGCTGTAAGCTTTATATAGTTTACTACCCTAATGTTCTAACCATTCAAATAGCCCAATTTTGGCAGCAGATTTGGCTTACGGCCATACCACCTTGAAAACGCCCGAACTCGTCTGATCTCGGAAGCTAAGCAGGGTCGGGCCTGGTTAGTACTTGGATGGGAGACCGCCTGGGAATACCAGGTGCTGTAAGCTTTATATAGTTTACTACCCTAATGTTCTAACCATTCAAATAGCCCAATTTTGGCAGCAGATTTGGCTTACGGCCATACCACCTTGAAAACGCCCGAACTCGTCTGATCTCGGAAGCTAAGCAGGGTCGGGCCTGGTTAGTACTTGGATGGGAGACCGCCTGGGAATACCAGGTGCTGTAAGCTTTATATAGTTTACTACCCTAATGTTCTAACCATTCAAATAGCCCAATTTTGGCAGCAGATTTGGCTTACGGCCATACCACCTTGAAAACGCCCGAACTCGTCTGATCTCGGAAGCTAAGCAGGGTCGGGCCTGGTTAGTACTTGGATGGGAGACCGCCTGGGAATACCAGGTGCTGTAAGCTTTATATAGTTTACTACCCTAATGTTCTAACCATTCAAATAGCCCAATTTTGGCAGCAGATTTCGCTTACGGCCATACCACCTTGAAAACGCCCGAACTCGTCTGATCTCGGAAGCTAAGCAGGGTCGGGCCTGGTTAGTACTTGGATGGGAGACCGCCTGGGAATACCAGGTGCTGTAAGCTTTATATAGTTTACTACCCTAATGTTCTAACCATTCAAATAGCCCAATTTTGGCAGCAGATTTCGCTTACGGCCATACCACCTTGAAAACGCCCGAACTCGTCTGATCTCGGAAGCTAAGCAGGGTCGGGCCTGGTTAGTACTTGGATGGGAGACCGCCTGGGAATACCAGGTGCTGTAAGCTTTATATAGTTTACTACCCTAATGTTCTAACCATTCAAATAGCCCAATTTTGGCAGCAGATTTCGCTTACGGCCATACCACCTTGAAAACGCCCGAACTCGTCTGATCTCGGAAGCTAAGCAGGGTCGGGCCTGGTTAGTACTTGGATGGGAGACCGCCTGGGAATACCAGGTGCTGTAAGCTTTATATAGTTTACTACCCTAATGTTCTAACCATTCAAATAGCCCAATTTTGGCAGCAGATTTCGCTTACGGCCATACCACCTTGAAAACGCCCGAACTCGTCTGATCTCGGAAGCTAAGCAGGGTCGGGCCTGGTTAGTACTTGGATGGGAGACCGCCTGGGAATACCAGGTGCTGTAAGCTTTATATAGTTTACTACCCTAATGTTCTAACCATTCAAATAGCCCAATTTTGGCAGCAGATTTCGCTTACGGCCATACCACCTTGAAAACGCCCGAACTCGTCTGATCTCGGAAGCTAAGCAGGGTCGGGCCTGGTTAGTACTTGGATGGGAGACCGCCTGGGAATACCAGGTGCTGTAAGCTTTATATAGTTTACTACCCTAATGTTCTAACCATTCAAATAGCCCAATTTTGGCAGCAGATTTGGCTTACGGCCATACCACCTTGAAAACGCCCGAACTCGTCTGATCTCGGAAGCTAAGCAGGGTCGGGCCTGGTTAGTACTTGGATGGGAGACCGCCTGGGAATACCAGGTGCTGTAAGCTTTATATAGTTTACTACCCTAATGTTCTAACCATTCAAATAGCCCAATTTTGGCAGCAGATTTGGCTTACGGCCATACCACCTTGAAAACGCCCGAACTCGTCTGATCTCGGAAGCTAAGCAGGGTCGGGCCTGGTTAGTACTTGGATGGGAGACCGCCTGGGAATACCAGGTGCTGTAAGCTTTATATAGTTTACTACCCTAATGTTCTAACCATTCAAATAGCCCAATTTTGGCAGCAGATTTCGCTTACGGCCATACCACCTTGAAAACGCCCGAACTCGTCTGATCTCGGAAGCTAAGCAGGGTCGGGCCTGGTTAGTACTTGGATGGGAGACCGCCTGGGAATACCAGGTGCTGTAAGCTTTATATAGTTTACTACCCTAATGTTCTAACCATTCAAATAGCCCAATTTTGGCAGCAGATTTCGCTTACGGCCATACCACCTTGAAAACGCCCGAACTCGTCTGATCTCGGAAGCTAAGCAGGGTCGGGCCTGGTTAGTACTTGGATGGGAGACCGCCTGGGAATACCAGGTGCTGTAAGCTTTATATAGTTTACTACCCTAATGTTCTAACCATTCAAATAGCCCAATTTTGGCAGCAGATTTCGCTTACGGCCATACCACCTTGAAAACGCCCGAACTCGTCTGATCTCGGAAGCTAAGCAGGGTCGGGCCTGGTTAGTACTTGGATGGGAGACCGCCTGGGAATACCAGGTGCTGTAAGCTTTATATAGTTTACTACCTAAAAAAAAAAAAAAAAATAGCCCAATTTTGGCAGCAGATTTCGCTTACGGCCATACCACCTTGAAAACGCCCGAACTCGTCTGATCTCGGAAGCTAAGCAGGGTCGGGCCTGGTTAGTACTTGGATGGGAGACCGCCTGGGAATACCAGGTGCTGTAAGCTTTATATAGTTTACTACCCTAATGTTCTAACCATTCAAATAGCCCAATTTTGGCAGCAGATTTCGCTTACGGCCATACCACCTTGAAAACGCCCGAACTCGTCTGATCTCGGAAGCTAAGCAGGGTCGGGCCTGGTTAGTACTTGGATGGGAGACCGCCTGGGAATACCAGGTGCTGTAAGCTTTATATAGTTTACTACCCTAATGTTCTAACCATTCAAATAGCCCAATTTTGGCAGCAGATTTCGCTTACGGCCATACCACCTTGAAAACGCCCGAACTCGTCTGATCTCGGAAGCTAAGCAGGGTCGGGCCTGGTTAGTACTTGGATGGGAGACCGCCTGGGAATACCAGGTGCTGTAAGCTTTATATAGTTTACTACCCTAATGTTCTAACCATTCAAATAGCCCAATTTTGGCAGCAGATTTCGCTTACGGCCATACCACCTTGAAAACGCCCGAACTCGTCTGATCTCGGAAGCTAAGCAGGGTCGGGCCTGGTTAGTACTTGGATGGGAGACCGCCTGGGAATACCAGGTGCTGTAAGCTTTATATAGTTTACTACCCTAATGTTCTAACCATTCAAATAGCCCAATTTTGGCAGCAGATTTCGCTTACGGCCATACCACCTTGAAAACGCCCGAACTCGTCTGATCTCGGAAGCTAAGCAGGGTCGGGCCTGGTTAGTACTTGGATGGGAGACCGCCTGGGAATACCAGGTGCTGTAAGCTTTATATAGTTTACTACCCTAATGTTCTAACCATTCAAATAGCCCAATTTTTGGCAGCAGATTTCGCTTACGGCCATACCACCTTGAAAACGCCCGAACTCGTCTGATCTCGGAAGCTAAGCAGGGTCGGGCCTGGTTAGTACTTGGATGGGAGACCGCCTGGGAATACCAGGTGCTGTAAGCTTTATTGTTTAAAAAAAAAAAAAAAAAAAAAAGAGTCAATGAAATGGTTCAAAAATCCTAAATTGTCTTTTTTTCCCCTCGAAATGCCTGAAATATTCTCTGAGTTTCTTCAGAAAGCCTGAAAGAGTCTCTTTTTTTTCTTCTTCAAATAGCCCAATTTTGGCAGCAGATTTCGCTTACGGCCATACCACCTTGAGAACGCCCGAACTCGTCTGATCTCGGAAGCTAAGCAGGGTCGGGCCTGGTTAGTACTTGGATGGGAGACCGCCTGGGAATACCAGGTGCTGTAAGCTTTATATTGTTTAAAAAAAAAAAAAAAAAAAAAGAGTCAATGGAAATTTGGTTAAAAATCCTAAATTGTCTTTTTTTCCCTCGAAATGCCTGGAAATATTCTCTGAGTTTCTTCAGAAGCCTGAAGAGTCCTCTTTTTTTTCTTCTTCAAATAGCCCAATTTTGGCAGCAGATTTGGCTTACGGCCATACCACCTTGAGAACGCCCGAACTCGTCTGATCTCGGAAGCTAAGCAGGGTCGGGCCTGGTTAGTACTTGGATGGGAGACCGCCTGGGAATACCAGGTGCTGTAAGCTTTATATAGTTTACTACCCTAATGTTCTAACCATTCAAATAGCCCAATTTTGGCAGCAGATTTGGCTTACGGCCATACCACCTTGAAAACGCCCGAACTCGTCTGATCTCGGAAGCTAAGCAGGGTCGGGCCTGGTTAGTACTTGGATGGGAGACCGCCTGGGAATACCAGGTGCTGTAAGCTTTATATAGTTTACTACCCTAATGTTCTAACCATTCAAATAGCCCAATTTTGGCAGCAGATTTCGCTTACGGCCATACCACCTTGAAAACGCCCGAACTCGTCTGATCTCGGAAGCTAAGCAGGGTCGGGCCTGGTTAGTACTTGGATGGGAGACCGCCTGGGAATACCAGGTGCTGTAAGCTTTATTGTTTAAAAAAAAAAAAAAAAAAAAGAGTCAATGAAATGGTTCAAAAATCCTAAATTGTCTTTTTTCCCCCTCGAAATGCCTGAAATATTCTCTGAGTTTCTTCAGAAAGCCTGAAAGAGTCTCTTTTTTTTCTTCTTCAAATAGCCCAATTTTGGCAGCAGATTTCGCTTACGGCCATACCACCTTGAGAACGCCCGAACTCGTCTGATCTCGGAAGCTAAGCAGGGTCGGGCCTGGTTAGTACTTGGATGGGAGACCGCCTGGGAATACCAGGTGCTGTAAGCTTTATATAGTTTACTACCCTAATGTTCTAACCATTCAAATAGCCCAATTTTGGCAGCAGATTTGGCTTACGGCCATACCACCTTGAAAACGCCCGAACTCGTCTGATCTCGGAAGCTAAGCAGGGTCGGGCCTGGTTAGTACTTGGATGGGAGACCGCCTGGGAATACCAGGTGCTGTAAGCTTTATATAGTTTACTACCCTAATGTTCTAACCATTCAAATAGCCCAATTTTGGCAGCAGATTTCGCTTACGGCCATACCACCTTGAAAACGCCCGAACTCGTCTGATCTCGGAAGCTAAGCAGGGTCGGGCCTGGTTAGTACTTGGATGGGAGACCGCCTGGGAATACCAGGTGCTGTAAGCTTTATATAGTTTACTACCCTAATGTTCTAACCATTCAAATAGCCCAATTTTGGCAGCAGATTTCGCTTACGGCATACCACCTTGAAAACGCCCGAACTCGTCTGATCTCGGAAGCTAAGCAGGGTCGGGCCTGGTTAGTACTTGGATGGGAGACCGCCTGGGAATACCAGGTGCTGTAAGCTTTATATAGTTTACTACCCTAATGTTCTAACCATTCAAATAGCCCAATTTTGGCAGCAGATTTGGCTTACGGCCATACCACTTGAAAACGCCCGAACTCGTCTGATCTCGGAAGCTAAGCAGGGTCGGGCCTGGTTAGTACTTGGATGGGAGACCGCCTGGGAATACCAGGTGCTGTAAGCTTTATATAGTTTACTACCCTAATGTTCTAACCATTCAAATAGCCCAATTTTGGCAGCAGATTTCGCTTACGGCCATACCACCTTGAAACGCCCGAACTCGTCTGATCTCGGAAGCTAAGCAGGGTCGGGCCTGGTTAGTACTTGGATGGGAGACCGCCTGGGAATACCAGGTGGCTGTAAGCTTTATTGTTTAAAAAAAAAAAAAAAAAAGAGTCAATGAAATGGTTCAAAATCCTAAATTGTCTTTTTTTCCCCCTCGAAATGCCTGAAATATTCTCTGAGTTTCTTCAGAAAGCCTGAAAGAGTCTCTTTTTTTCTTCTTCAAATAGCCCAATTTTGGCAGCAGATTTCGCTTACGGCCATACCACCTTGAGAACGCCCGAACTCGTCTGATCTCGGAAGCTAAGCAGGGTCGGGCCTGGTTAGTACTTGGATGGGAGACCGCCTGGGAATACCAGGTGCTGTAAGCTTTATATAGTTTACTACCCTAATGTTCTAACCATTCAAATAGCCCAATTTTGGCAGCAGATTTCGCTTACGGCCATACCACCTTGAAAACGCCCGAACTCGTCTGATCTCGGAAGCTAAGCAGGGTCGGGCCTGGTTAGTACTTGGATGGGAGACCGCCTGGGAATACCAGGTGCTGTAAGCTTTATTGTTTAAAAAAAAAAAAAAAAAAAAAAAGAGTCAATGAAATGGTTCAAAAATCCTAAATTGTCTTTTTTTCCCCTCGAAATGCCTGAAATATTCTCTGAGTTTCTTCAGAAAGCCTGAAAGAGTCTCTTTTTTTTTCTTCTTCAAATAGCCCAATTTTGGCAGCAGATTTCGCTTACGGCCATACCACCTTGAGAACGCCCGAACTCGTCTGATCTCGGAAGCTAAGCAGGGTCGGGCCTGGTTAGTACTTGGATGGGAGACCGCCTGGGAATACCAGGTGCTGTAAGCTTTATATAGTTTACTACCCTAATGTTCTAACCATTCAAATAGCCCAATTTTGGCAGCAGATTTCGCTTACGGCCATACCACCTTGAAAACGCCCGAACTCGTCTGATCTCGGAAGCTAAGCAGGGTCGGGCCTGGTTAGTACTTGGATGGGAGACCGCCTGGGAATACCAGGTGCTGTAAGCTTTATATAGTTTACTACCCTAATGTTCTAACCATTCAAATAGCCCAATTTTGGCAGCAGATTTGGCTTACGGCCATACCACCTTGAAAACGCCCGAACTCGTCTGATCTCGGAAGCTAAGCAGGGTCGGGCCTGGTTAGTACTTGGATGGGAGACCGCCTGGGAATACCAGGTGCTGTAAGCTTTATATAGTTTACTACCCTAATGTTCTAACCATTCAAATAGCCCAATTTTGGCAGCAGATTTGGCTTACGGCCATACCACCTTGAAAACGCCCGAACTCGTCTGATCTCGGAAGCTAAGCAGGGTCGGGCCTGGTTAGTACTTGGATGGGAGACCGCCTGGGAATACCAGGTGCTGTAAGCTTTATATAGTTTACTACCCTAATGTTCTAACCATTCAAATAGCCCAATTTTGGCAGCAGATTTGGCTTACGGCCATACCACCTTGAAAACGCCCGAACTCGTCTGATCTCGGAAGCTAAGCAGGGTCGGGCCTGGTTAGTACTTGGATGGGAGACCGCCTGGGAATACCAGGTGCTGTAAGCTTTATATAGTTTACTACCCTAATGTTCTAACCATTCAAATAGCCCAATTTTGGCAGCAGATTTCGCTTACGGCCATACCACCTTGAAAACGCCCGAACTCGTCTGATCTCGGAAGCTAAGCAGGGTCGGGCCTGGTTAGTACTTGGATGGGAGACCGCCTGGGAATACCAGGTGCTGTAAGCTTTATTGTTTAAAAAAAAAAAAAAAAAAAAAAAGAGTCAATGAAATGGTTCAAAAATCCTAAATTGTCTTTTTTTCCCCTCGAAATGCCTGAAATATTCTCTGAGTTCTTCAGAAAGCCTGAAAGAGTCTCTTTTTTTTCTTCTTCAAATAGCCCAATTTTGGCAGCAGATTTCGCTTACGGCCATACCACCTTGAGAACGCCCGAACTCGTCTGATCTCGGAAGCTAAGCAGGGTCGGGCCTGGTTAGTACTTGGATGGGAGACCGCCTGGGAATACCAGGTGCTGTAAGCTTTATTGTTTAAAAAAAAAAAAAAAAAAAAAAGAGTCAATGAAATGGTTCAAAAATCCTAAATTGTCTTTTTTTCCCCTCGAAATGCCTGAAATATTCTCTGAGTTTTCTTCAGAAAGCCTGAAAGAGTCTCTTTTTTTTCTTCTTCAAATAGCCCAATTTTGGCAGCAGATTTGGCTTACGGCCATACCACCTTGAGAACGCCCGAACTCGTCTGATCTCGGAAGCTAAGCAGGGTCGGGCCTGGTTAGTACTTGGATGGGAGACCGCCTGGGAATACCAGGTGCTGTAAGCTTTATATAGTTTACTACCCTAATGTTCTAACCATTCAAATAGCCCAATTTTGGCAGCAGATTTGGCTTACGGCCATACCACCTTGAAAACGCCCGAACTCGTCTGATCTCGGAAGCTAAGCAGGGTCGGGCCTGGTTAGTACTTGGATGGGAGACCGCCTGGGAATACCAGGTGCTGTAAGCTTTATATAGTTTACTACCCTAATGTTCTAACCATTCAAATAGCCCAATTTTGGCAGCAGATTTCGCTTACGGCCATACCACCTTGAAAACGCCCGAACTCGTCTGATCTCGGAAGCTAAGCAGGGTCGGGCCTGGTTAGTACTTGGATGGGAGACCGCCTGGGAATACCAGGTGCTGTAAGCTTTATTGTTTAAAAAAAAAAAAAAAAAAAAAGAGTCAATGAAATGGTTCAAAATCCTAAATTGTCTTTTTTTCCCCTCGAAATGCCTGAAATATTCTCTGAGTTTCTTCAGAAAGCCTGAAAGAGTCTCTTTTTTTCTTCTTCAAATAGCCCAATTTTGGCAGCAGATTTCGCTTACGGCCATACCACCTTGAGAACGCCCGAACTCGTCTGATCTCGGAAGCTAAGCAGGGTCGGGCCTGGTTAGTACTTGGATGGGAGACCGCCTGGGAATACCAGGTGCTGTAAGCTTTATATAGTTTACTACCCTAATGTTCTAACCATTCAAATAGCCCAATTTTGGCAGCAGATTTGGCTTACGGCCATACCACCTTGAAAACGCCCGAACTCGTCTGATCTCGGAAGCTAAGCAGGGTCGGGCCTGGTTAGTACTTGGA
>NW_024121754.1:638766-646266 GCF_016745375.1 Pimephales promelas
GTTAGTACTTGGATGGGAGACCGCCTGGGAATACCAGGTGCTGTAAGCTTTATATAGTTTACTACCCTAATGTTCTAACCATTCAAATAGCCCAATTTTGGCAGCAGATTTCGCTTACGGCCATACCACCTTGAAAACGCCCGAACTCGTCTGATCTCGGAAGCTAAGCAGGGTCGGGCCTGGTTAGTACTTGGATGGGAGACCGCCTGGGAATACCAGGTGCTGTAAGCTTTATTGTTTAAAAAAAAAAAAAAAAAAAAAAAGAGTCAATGAAATGGTTCAAAATCCTAAATTGTTTCTTTTTTTCCCCTCGAAATGCCTGAAATATCTCTGAGTTTCTTCAGAAAGCCTGAAAGAGTCTCTTTTTTTCTTTCTTCTTCAAATAGCCCAATTTTTGGCAGCAGATTTCGCTTACGGCCATACCACCTTGAGAACGCCCGAACTCGTCTGATCTCGGATGATAGCAGGGTCGGGCCTGGTTAGTACTTGGATGGGAGACCGCCTGGGAATACCAGGTGCTGTAAGCTTTATATAGTTTACTACCCTAATGTTCTAACCATTCAAATAGCCCAATTTTGGCAGCAGATTTGGCTTACGGCCATACCACCTTTGAAAAACGCCCGAACTCGTCTGATCTCGGAAGCTAAGCAGGGTCGGGCCTGGTTAGTACTTGGATGGGAGACCGCCTGGGAATACCAGGTGCTGTAAGCTTTATATAGTTTACTACCCTAATGTTCTAACCATTCAATAGCCAATTTTGCAGCAGATTTGGTTACGGCCATACACCTTGAAACGACCCGAACTCGTCTGATCTCGGAAGCTAAGCAGGGTCGGGCCTGGTTAGTACTTGGATGGGAGACCGCCTGGGAATACCAGGAGCTGTAAGCTTTATTGTTTAAAAAAAAAAAAAAAAAAAAAAGAGTCAATGAAATGGTTCAAAAATCCTAAATTGTCTTTTTTTCGCCTCGAAATGCCTGAAATATTCTCTGAGTTTCTTCAGAAAGCCTGAAAGAGTCTCTTTTTTTTCTTCTTCAAATAGCCCAATTTGGCAGCAGATTTCGCTTACGGCCATACCACCTTGAGAACGCCCGAACTCGTCTGATCTCGGAAGCTAAGCAGGGTCGGCCTGGTTAGTACTTGGATGGGAGACCGCCTGGGAATACCAGGTGCTGTAAGCTTTATATAGTTTACTACCCTAATGTTCTAACCATTCAAATAGCCCAATTTTGGCAGCAGATTTGGCTTACGGCCATACCACCTTGAAAACGCCCGAACTCGTCTGATCTCGGAAGCTAAGCAGGGTCGGGCTGGTTAGTACTTGGATGGGAGACCGCCTGGGAATACCAGGTGCTGTAAGCTTTTATTGTTTAAATAAAAAAAAAAAAAAAAAGAGTCCAATGAAATGGTTCAAAAATCCTAAATTGTCTTTTTTTCCCCTCGAAATGCCTGAAATATTCTCCTGAGTTTCTTCAGAAAGCCTGAAAGAGGTCTTCTTTTTTTTCTTCTCAAGATAGCCCAATTTTGGCAGCAGATTTCGCTTACGGCCATACCCCCTTAAGAACAGCCCGAACTCGTCTGATCTCGGAAGCTAAGCAGGGTCGGGCCTGGTTAGTACTTGGATGGGAGACCGCCTGGGAATACCAGGTGCTGTAAGCTTTATATAGTTTACTACCCTAATGTTCTAACCATTCAAATAGCCCAATTTTGGCAGCAGATTTCGCTTACGGCCATACCACCTTGAAAACGCCCGAACTCGTCTGATCTCGGAAGCTAAGCAGGGTCGGGCCTGGTTAGTACTTGGATGGGAGACCGCCTGGGAATACCAGGTGCTGTAAGCTTATATAGTTTACTACCCTAATGTTCTAACCATTCAAATAGCCCAATTTTGGCAGCAGATTTGGCTTACGGCCATACCACCTTGAAAACGCCCGAACTCGTCTGATCTCGGAAGCTAAGCAGGGTCGGGCCTGGTTAGTACTTGGATGGAGACCGCCTGGGAATACCAGGTGCTGTAAGCTTTATATAGTTTACTACCCTAATGTTCTAACCATTCAAATAGCCCAATTTTGGCAGCAGATTTCGCTTACGGCCATACCACCTTGAAAACGCCCGAACTCGTCTGATCTCGGAAGCTAAGCAGGGTCGGGCCTGGTTAGTACTTGGATGGGAGACCGCCTGGGAATACCAGGTGCTGTAAGCTTTATTGTTTAAAAAAAAAAAAAAAAAAAAAAGAGTCAATGAAATGGTTCAAAAATCCTAAATTGTCTTTTTTTCCCCTCGAAATGCCTGAAATATTCTCTGAGTTTCTTCAGAAAGCCTGAAAGAGTCTCTTTTTTTTCTTCTTCAAATAGCCCAATTTTGGCAGCAGATTTCGCTTACGGCCATACCACCTTGAGAACGCCCGAACTCGTCTGATCTCGGAAGCTAAGCAGGGTCGGGCCTGGTTAGTACTTGGATGGGAGACCGCCTGGGAATACCAGGTGCTGTAAGCTTTATATAGTTTACTACCCTAATGTTCTAACCATTCAAATAGCCCAATTTTGGCAGCAGATTTGGCTTACGGCCATACCACCTTGAAAACGCCCGAACTCGTCTGATCTCGGAAGCTAAGCAGGGTCGGGCCTGGTTAGTACTTGGATGGGAGACCGCCTGGGAATACCAGGTGCTGTAAGCTTTATATAGTTTACTACCCTAATGTTCTAACCATTCAAATAGCCCAATTTTGGCAGCAGATTTCGCTTACGGCCATACCACCTTGAAAACGCCCGAACTCGTCTGATCTCGGAAGCTAAGCAGGGTCGGGCCTGGTTAGTACTTGGATGGGAGACCGCCTGGGAATACCAGGTGCTGTAAGCTTTATTGTTTAAAAAAAAAAAAAAAAAAAAAAAGAGTCAATGAAATGGTTCAAAAATCCTAAATTGTCTTTTTTTCCCCTCGAAATGCCTGAAATATTCTCTGAGTTTCTCAGAAAGCCTGAAAGAGTCTCTTTTTTTTCTTCTTCAAATAGCCCAATTTTGGCAGCAGATTTCGGCTTACGGCCATACCACCTTGAGAACGCCCGAACTCGTCTGATCTCGGAAGCTAAGCAGGGTCGGGCCTGGTTAGTACTTGGATGGGAGACCGCCTGGGAATACCAGGTGCTGTAAGCTTTATATAGTTTACTACCCTAATGTTCTAACCATTCAAATAGCCCAATTTTGGCAGCAGATTTGGCTTACGGCCATACCACCTTGAAAACGCCCGAACTCGTCTGATCTCGGAAGCTAAGCAGGGTCGGGCCTGGTTAGTACTTGGATGGGAGACCGCCTGGGAATACCAGGTGCTGTAAGCTTTATTGTTTAAAAAAAAAAAAAAAAAAAAAAAGAGTCAATGAAATGGTTCAAAAATCCTAAATTGTCTTTTTTTCCCCTCGAAATGCCTGAAATATTCTCTGAGTTTCTTCAGAAAGCCTGAAAGAGTCTCTTTTTTTTCTTCTTCAAATAGCCCAATTTTGGCAGCAGATTTCGCTTACGGCCATACCACCTTGAGAACGCCCGAACTCGTCTGATCTCGGAAGCTAAGCAGGGTCGGGCCTGGTTAGTACTTGGATGGGAGACCGCCTGGGAATACCAGGTGCTGTAAGCTTTATATAGTTTACTACCCTAATGTTCTAACCATTCAAATAGCCCAATTTTGGCAGCAGATTTCGCTTACGGCCATACCACCTTGAAAACGCCCGAACTCGTCTGATCTCGGAAGCTAAGCAGGGTCGGGCCTGGTTAGTACTTGGATGGGAGACCGCCTGGGAATACCAGGTGCTGTAAGCTTTATATAGTTTACTACCCTAATGTTCTAACCATTCAAATAGCCCAATTTTGGCAGCAGATTTGGCTTACGGCCATACCACCTTGAAAACGCCCGAACTCGTCTGATCTCGGAAGCTAAGCAGGGTCGGGCCTGGTTAGTACTTGGATGGGAGACCGCCTGGGAATACCAGGTGCTGTAAGCTTTATATAGTTTACTACCCTAATGTTCTAACCATTCAAATAGCCCAATTTTGGCAGCAGATTTCGCTTACGGCCATACCACCTTGAAAACGCCCGAACTCGTCTGATCTCGGAAGCTAAGCAGGGTCGGGCCTGGTTAGTACTTGGATGGGAGACCGCCTGGGAATACCAGGAGCTGTAAGCTTTATTGTTTAAAAAAAAAAAAAAAAAAAAAAAGAGTCAATGAAATGGTTCAAAAATCCTAAATTGTCTTTTTTTCCCCTCGAAATGCCTGAAATATTCTCTGAGTTTCTTCAGAAAGCCTGAAAGAGTCTCTTTTTTTTCTTCTTCAAATAGCCCAATTTTGGCAGCAGATTTCGCTTACGGCCATACCACCTTGAGAACGCCCGAACTCGTCTGATCTCGGAAGCTAAGCAGGGTCGGGCCTGGTTAGTACTTGGATGGGAGACCGCCTGGGAATACCAGGTGCTGTAAGCTTTATATAGTTTACTACCCTAATGTTCTAACCATTCAAATAGCCCAATTTTGGCAGCAGATTTGGCTTACGGCCATACCACCTTGAAAACGCCCGAACTCGTCTGATCTCGGAAGCTAAGCAGGGTCGGGCCTGGTTAGTACTTGGATGGGAGACCGCCTGGGAATACCAGGTGCTGTAAGCTTTATATAGTTTACTACCCTAATGTTCTAACCATTCAAATAGCCCAATTTTGGCAGCAGATTTCGCTTACGGCCATACCACCTTGAAAACGCCCGAACTCGTCTGATCTCGGAAGCTAAGCAGGGTCGGGCCTGGTTAGTACTTGGATGGGAGACCGCCTGGGAATACCAGGAGCTGTAAGCTTTATTGTTTAAAAAAAAAAAAAAAAAAAAAAGAGTCAATGAAATGGTTCAAAAATCCTAAATTGTCTTTTTTCCCCTCGAAATGCCTGAAATATTCTCTGAGTTTCTTCAGAAAGCCTGAAAGAGTCTCTTTTTTTTCTTCTTCAAATAGCCCAATTTTGGCAGCAGATTTCGCTTACGGCCATACCACCTTGAGAACGCCCGAACTCGTCTGATCTCGGAAGCTAAGCAGGGTCGGGCCTGGTTAGTACTTGGATGGGAGACCGCCTGGGAATACCAGGTGCTGTAAGCTTTATATAGTTTACTACCCTAATGTTCTAACCATTCAAATAGCCCAATTTTGGCAGCAGATTTGGCTTACGGCCATACCACCTTGAAAACGCCCGAACTCGTCTGATCTCGGAAGCTAAGCAGGGTCGGGCCTGGTTAGTACTTGGATGGGAGACCGCCTGGGAATACCAGGTGCTGTAAGCTTTATATAGTTTACTACCCTAATGTTCTAACCATTCAAATAGCCCAATTTTGGCAGCAGATTTCGCTTACGGCCATACCACCTTGAAAACGCCCGAACTCGTCTGATCTCGGAAGCTAAGCAGGGTCGGGCCTGGTTAGTACTTGGATGGGAGACCGCCTGGGAATACCAGGTGCTGTAAGCTTTATATAGTTTACTACCCTAATGTTCTAACCATTCAAATAGCCCAATTTTGGCAGCAGATTTGGCTTACGGCCATACCACCTTGAAAACGCCCGAACTCGTCTGATCTCGGAAGCTAAGCAGGGTCGGGCCTGGTTAGTACTTGGATGGGAGACCGCCTGGGAATACCAGGTGCTGTAAGCTTTATATAGTTTACTACCCTAATGTTCTAACCATTCAAATAGCCCAATTTTGGCAGCAGATTTGGCTTACGGCCATACCACCTTGAAAACGCCCGAACTCGTCTGATCTCGGAAGCTAAGCAGGGTCGGGCCTGGTTAGTACTTGGATGGGAGACCGCCTGGGAATACCAGGTGCTGTAAGCTTTATATAGTTTACTACCCTAATGTTCTAACCATTCAAATAGCCCAATTTTGGCAGCAGATTTCGCTTACGGCCATACCACCTTGAAAACGCCCGAACTCGTCTGATCTCGGAAGCTAAGCAGGGTCGGGCCTGGTTAGTACTTGGATGGGAGACCGCCTGGGAATACCAGGTGCTGTAAGCTTTATTTTTTAAAAAAAAAAAAAAAAAAAAAAGAGTCAATGAAATGGTTCAAAAATCCTAAATTGTCTTTTTTCCCCTCGAAATGCCTGAAATATTCTCTGAGTTTCTTCAGAAAGCCTGAAAGAGTCTCTTTTTTTTCTCTTCAAATAGCCCAATTTTGGCAGCAGATTTCGCTTACGGCCATACCACCTTGAGAACGCCCGAACTCGTCTGATCTCGGAAGCTAAGCAGGGTCGGGCCTGGTTAGTACTTGGATGGGAGACCGCCTGGGAATACCAGGTGCTGTAAGCTTTATATAGTTTACTACCCTAATGTTCTAACCATTCAAATAGCCCAATTTTGGCAGCAGATTTGGCTTACGGCCATACCACCTTGAAAACGCCCGAACTCGTCTGATCTCGGAAGCTAAGCAGGGTCGGGCCTGGTTAGTACTTGGATGGGAGACCGCCTGGGAATACCAGGTGCTGTAAGCTTTATATAGTTTACTACCCTAATGTTCTAACCATTCAAATAGCCCAATTTTGGCAGCAGATTTCGCTTACGGCCATACCACCTTGAAAACGCCCGAACTCGTCTGATCTCGGAAGCTAAGCAGGGTCGGGCCTGGTTAGTACTTGGATGGGAGACCGCCTGGGAATACCAGGTGCTGTAAGCTTTATATAGTTTACTACCCTAATGTTCTAACCATTCAAATAGCCCAATTTTGGCAGCAGATTTGGCTTACGGCCATACCACCTTGAAAACGCCCGAACTCGTCTGATCTCGGAAGCTAAGCAGGGTCGGGCCTGGTTAGTACTTGGATGGGAGACCGCCTGGGAATACCAGGTGCTGTAAGCTTTATATAGTTTACTACCCTAATGTTCTAACCATTCAAATAGCCCAATTTTGGCAGCAGATTTCGCTTACGGCCATACCACCTTGAAAACGCCCGAACTCGTCTGATCTCGGAAGCTAAGCAGGGTCGGGCCTGGTTAGTACTTGGATGGGAGACCGCCTGGGAATACCAGGTGCTGTAAGCTTTATATAGTTTACTACCCTAATGTTCTAACCATTCAAATAGCCCAATTTTGGCAGCAGATTTCGCTTACGGCCATACCACCTTGAAAACGCCCGAACTCGTCTGATCTCGGAAGCTAAGCAGGGTCGGGCCTGGTTAGTACTTGGATGGGAGACCGCCTGGGAATACCAGGTGCTGTAAGCTTTATTGTTTAAAAAAAAAAAAAAAAAAAAGAGTCAATGAAATGGTTCAAAAATCCTAAATTGTCTTTTTTTCCCCTCGAAATGCCTGAAATATTCTCTGAGTTTCTTCAGAAAGCCTGAAAGAGTCTCTTTTTTTTCTTCTTCAAATAGCCCAATTTTGGCAGCAGATTTCGCTTACGGCCATACCACCTTGAGAACGCCCGAACTCGTCTGATCTCGGAAGCTAAGCAGGGTCGGGCCTGGTTAGTACTTGGATGGGAGACCGCCTGGGAA
>NW_024121754.1:655439-665439 GCF_016745375.1 Pimephales promelas
TAAGTGTAGCGTGTGACACGTGGTTAGCGCGTCTTACTAGCGTAACATTCAATAGGCCAAATGATCAGAAGAAAGTGCGACTACTGGAGAGAGGAAGACAGCACAACAGGTGAGTGAACAATCAATACAAAGACTTCTTTATGATTCAGTTTGGGTTTTGTATTAAGAGGAAATATACTTTTACATAAAATGTGTGGATTACAAAGATAACAAATCAAATATGGTAAATGAAAATATTCACACTCTTGTTTTTTTCCAGATACGTGGACTCAGTTTTGGACAGTATTGAACCAGACTCTCACATATTGATGAAAAACAATAAAAGAAATAAAATAAACCTCTGTGTCAAATTCCTTGTAATACAATACAAGTAAATAACAATGGATAATGCTTCCACACAAAGTATTGCAATCAGTAGTTCAAATACTTCAAAATCAAATCAAATGAACAATCAGTTTGATTCAGTTCACAGAATGAAATTCAGAAATTTCACTTTCAGTTACAAACAAATTACTTTCTCTTTAAACTTAATAGTCTGTCCAATGTGAATCAGAGACTCAAGATTTGACAATTAGATTCGGTTAACCAGAGTTCGTAACTCGGTCGATGGGTTCAGAGAACTGTTGATTCTTTTAGAATGAATCAGAATCACAATCAATGTCTTTTGTTGGAAAATCAAAAGGAAAAATAGAAAGCAAGATGATCTCAATGAGTCCAAGTCCCGTTTGTCCAATAGTAAAAGAAAGAATTCTCCTACCAGTTTGATGGCTCAAAAAACACAGTTCAACAGAAAATATGGTTCCGGTGGCTCGCCATTTACAATCTGCACCTCGTGCGTCCAGCACGAATCAGGGAATCATCACAGGAGAACTTGAATCTCACAAAAAAACCCAGCCTTGTAAAACACAAGGCAGAACAATAATTAATCCACAGTTAAACAATATCATCGTCAAAACACATGTATGCACTTCAATCAACACATTAAACATAACACTTTAACACTTAATAGCGTACTTCATTAGCTCATTAGCATTCTCACACGTGCGTCAGCTTTAGCCCATGTGCTATCCACTTCGGCTCGCACAGTCTATATGACACTGTTTTGAATCTCTATCAGATCCGCAGCACATTTTTATATAAATGTCAAGTTAATGCTTGGGTTTTAACTCACCAAGGCGATGAATTTATATATATTTCCTACAAGGAAGTTAATTTGTGGCACATTGATGTTCCATCCATCTGCATCGATCTGTTTCACTAGCCTCCGTCTCATCCGCGTCTTACTCTGGCATCAGCTCCTTCATATTATAGCATCAGTTCAGAAATCCTGTTTTCTGTTGTATTTGATCACTTTTCTCTGAGTTAATCACTTACATGAGGGGTCTTGAAGATCGCTCCGTGTAGCTGCCTCATCTCACTCGCCCGCTAGTACAGATGGGCGGGGCTTAGCGCACTCCCGCACTTCCTCTGCTGCTAGCTCTTAAAGAGCCCATCACCTCATTTGATATGTGATTTCTTTGTTTCTTTCTTACTTATTTTCTGCTTCCATATTATTTTTTTAGTAGCCTGGATTACCCGGGTTACACTCTCCCGCCTTGAAGATATGCAGGTCCCACTGCATCGTCCGGGCTGTGCAATTACAGCAGAGGGAGATCCAGCTTTTATTCCTTGAGGGGTTTCCCAAAGACAGTCAGACTCCTCCAGTGATGCTGTGAACGCTGTACTGAGTCCCCGCAGTAAAGATTGCATGACCAAGGAAAGGGGATTCCCTAATTGAGGGTACTGTAGCCTTTTTGGTGGCTCATGGAGTCTCTGCGAACGCCTTAGGATACTTTCTCCAGCCTGGTCAACTACTGCCTGATCACTCTGAGGGTTTGCCCGATCGTCTACAATGTCTTGCGGCAGGACATCAGTCCTATTATCCTCCGTGGAGATCTTAGGTGCCGACTCATCTGACTCCTTTCTCTGCTCTACCAGTCCTGGGTCATCTCTAACAGGTAAGTCACTCAACATATCTGCTGTTACGGGATCCATCACCCGCACATCCTCTCTCTCAGGTTCATCCAGTGGAATTCCCTCCCAGGCATCATGTAGGTTAGGCAAGCTTACTTGCAATTTCACTGGAGTAGGTTGCTCAGGGTCTGTATTAATCACAGTTCTCATTTCAGGAGAAGCTTCTGCCGTCTCTCCACCAATTGACTGCTTTTGAGGTCTGGAATTGGAGAGAATTCTGTTTCCAACACTTTGCAAGTGCCTGGGTGCATAATAATCCATACAATCATTTTCTGATTCAGAGTCCTCAGTCACACTTTCGGGATCTTCTGTACCAGGGTTTGCTCGAGTTCTAGGCTTCCGGGGTATCTTTGGTCTTACTGGTTCCTCAGGTGTGTTTTCTCGCAAGTATCCACAGGGTAATAGCAAATCTCGGTGCAATGTGCGAAGCGGCCCATCTTTGCCCTCTGATTGAACGGTATAGACTGGCAAGTCAACGGCTTTCTCGATCACAATGTATACCTCTTTCTCCCACTTATCTGCCAACTTATGCTTTCCCCTCAACTTGACGTTTCTTACCAGGACCCGATCTCCAATTTCAAGGGATGAGGCGACCACTCGCTCGTCGAATCTCCTCTTATTGCGTCTTGCCACTTTTGAGGCGTTCTCACTTGCTACTCTGTAGCTCTCCTGCAAGCGATCTTTCAAATTTTTGACATAACTTGAATGAGATGGGAACGACTTGGCAGGTAAACCGAAGGCCAGATCAACCGGTAGCCGAGGCTGCCTCCCGAACATTAACTCATAAGGTGAGAATCCCGTCGAGTCGTTACGAGTGCAATTGTATGCATGGACTAACGGTTTCACATGGTCTTTCCAACAGGTCTTCCTCTTCTCATCCAGGGTTCCTAGCATCTGGAGCAGCGTCCTGTTAAAGCGCTCAACTGGGTTGCCCCGGGATGGTAAGGTGTTGTCCTTACTTTACGGATTCCTGCTATTCCACATAGTTCCTTTATCAACTTTGACTCAAAGTCGGGTCCCTGGTCACTGAGGATTTTCTCTGGAAACCCGTAGTGGATGAAGAAGTTATCCCACAGGCATTTGGCCACAGTTTGAGCCTTCTGGTTCCTAGTGGGTATTGCCACGGAATACTTGGTGAAGTGATCAGTTATCACTAAAATATCCTAATATTGCTGCGATCAGGCTCCAGCGACAAGTAGTCTATGCAGACTAGCTCGAGAGGTCTGCTGGTTGCTATGTTCACCAAGGGTGCGGCACGCTCGGGAAGGGTCTTCCGTCTCACACAACGCTCACAGGCCTTTATCTTCTCCTCCACAGTCATTGCCATCCTTGGCCAGTAAAAACGGGACCTAGCCAGATCCAGAGTCCTTTCAATTCCGAGATGGCCCATGTCGTTGTGCAGGCTTGTCAAGACCGTCTCCCGCAGATCCACAGGTAACGCCAACTGATACAGCACATCTCCTCGATCTTGTCTCCTTCTAAATAACACACCATTCCTGAACTCAATCTGTTCCACTCTCTCAGCCATAAGGCTATCTTTACAGGTACAAGCTTTCCTTCAGATTTTTGCCCGCATCAAGGTACTTAATGACTTCTTTGAGTTCTGGATCAGCCCTTTGACGTTCTCTCAACTCTTCTTCAGACATTTGGGAAAGGATCGGAAGGCCGTGGGTATCTTCTTGCTGGAACTCCAGTGGTACTGCATTAGTATTAATACACAGTGACTCAAACACAGTGGGTTGGAAACATGACAAGTCAGGATCATCACAGTTCTGATAGACTTGGTGTCTCTCACAGAGGGCTTTCACTGCTGCTGGGAGAATTGTTGGCTGCTCCGATTCCGCTAAATGGTGAAGAGTGAATTGTTTAATTCTTTCACGCTCTTTTTGGGAGGTAAGGTCATCCACGGGCCTTCCATGAGGACGTCTGGAGAGTCCATCAGCGTCCAAGTTTTGTTTGCCTGCACGATATTGGATCTTGAAATTGAAGGTAGACAGGGCGGACAACCACCTATAACTGGTCGCGTCAAGTTTGGCAGATGTTAGGATGTAGGTGAGCGGGTTGCTGTCCGTTACTACAACAAACTCTCCTCCATACAGATAGTCACTGAATTTTGAGTGACCGCCCACTTGAGCGCGAGGAACTCCAATTTGTGCGCAGGGTACTTTGTCTCACTTTGGTTAGGCCCCTGCTCGCAAAAGCAATAACTCTCATTTGACCCTCCTGCTCTTGATATAGGGCAGCCCCAAGTCCTGTTATACTTGCATCAGTGGTCAACACGTACGGAAGTCTGGGATCAGCAAATCCAAGGACTGGCGCTGAAGTCAGGTTCTCTATGATGCTATCAAACGCCTGCTGGCATGCATGGGTCCACCGGTCCCC
Organism: Pimephales promelas; assembly: GCF_016745375.1. The sequence goes on from NW_024121754.1 coordinate 659,835, forward strand.
AAACTGCTCCTTGGGATCCCGGTACTGCACACTTTTCTTTGGGTCTTGCCTTTGGTTTTTCTGCAGAGGGGGATATCCAATGGTAAGGTCATTAAGAGGTCTTATGATCTTAGAGAAGTCTTTAACGAACCTTCGGTAATATCCCGCAAACCCAAGAAAACATTTGAGTTCTTTGAGATTTCTGGGCCTTGGCCAGGTCTTGAGAGCCTCAGTCTTGGCCGGATCCGTCTCGACTCCGTTCTGAGATACTATATGGCCTAGATATCGGACTGACGTCTGAAAGAACTTGCATTTCGTGGGCGAAAGTTTCAGTCCATACTCTCTCAACCGCTTCAATACTTGCAAGAGTCTGGTTTCGTGCTCCTCTAAAGTTTTAGAGAAAACTATGAGGTCGTCAACGAAGACTAACACTTCCCTCCTGTTAAGATCGCCCATGCACCGCTCCATTAGTCTTTGAAATGAGCTCGGCGCATTCGTGACCCCTTGTGGCATTCGGTTGAATTCATAGAAGCCTAAAGGACAGACGAATGCCGTTTTGTGTTTATCCGCCTCTTCCATCTCAATCTGATAGAAGCCTGATTTCAAGTCGAGAACTGAAAACCATTTGGAGCCAGTTAGAGCTGAGAAGGCTTCTTCCAAATTTGGCAGAGCGTACGCGTCCTTTATGGTCTGTGAATTCAATTTCCTAAAGTCAATGCAGAGACGTACATCATTGTTCTTCTTCTTTACCACTACTATCGGAGAGGCAAAGGGTGATTCCGATTCTCTAATGACACCTGCATCGAGGAGTTCTTTGAGATGCCTTCTCACTGCATCGACATCTTGAGGATGGATAGGCCTAGACCTTTGCTTAAAGGGTGTGTTGTCACTGAGATTGATGTGGTGTTTCACCTTATCGGTCCGACCGTAATCCAAATCGTGCAGTGCGAATACATCTGACATGGAGCTCACTAGATCAGTTATTCTCTCCCTCCATTCACTTGATAAAGGAGAGTCACCAAAGTCAGGGACAATCTTTGCTTGTGCAGGTCTCACAACTTTACACACAGGAGAACTCACAGGGTTTCTTCCCTCAATCACACTTCGGACAGTGTGCACTTCAGCCAATACTGCTCTAGGAGGAATTGTTAAGTCAACCTGAGTCTCGTTTTTCAACACTACTGGAACCTGGATGTTGCGCTTTGGAGGTAGGGAATGCAAACAACTAGCCACTAACAGTCCGCCAGGCAAAGACGATGATGCTGATGGCTCCACGGTTACCCAAGTCTCTGACACTGGCCCGACGATATTGACACAGCCGTTTAGAACCACTGTGCTTCCAGCAGCAACCACTTCAGGCATTTCTCCTTTCACTTTCACTTGGCCTAAGACACTCACACTAGCTTGTTGCCGTCTTGCTTCTAGGATTCTTATAACAGCTCGATATCCATGGTAGCATGACTTGGCTTTGTGTGTAGTTTCTTGCAGGTAATCAGCATATAAGACATCCAGAGTGTTAGTGCCAATGAGGATCTGGGGCACATGTGTCAGGTCTGGAACTACTAAGGCCAATGTTGGAACTTCAGCTTCTGCTCCTAAGAACTCTTGAGGAAACTTCAGAGCTAATTCAACGTATCCCAGGTAAGGAACAGCCTGGCCGTTTGCCCCTTCGACTTCCAACAGGCGATTCAATGGCTGCAGGGGGTGGTGCGACAAGTAACTGTTGTAGAAGGACAGAGGGATTGTCGTGACCTGAGACCCTGTATCTAACAGGCAGTTTACTTCCTTCCCTTCGACTCGGACTTGCGCTGTGCACCTCATTCCTATTAATCCATCTGGTAGCTTCAAAGAATTTCCGTTGTCGACATTAGTCACTGGTTGCTGCTTAGGGCTTTGTTTCTGACTTCTAGTCCCCATCCGCCCTGCGACAGAGACTGATTTTAGTTTAAAGGCGCCGTCACGGTTCCATTTTGAAAGTCCCACTCAGCTTGTCTCTCCTTCAGCTTCCGCCTCTTCTCCTCAACTCTAGGTGGGTTGGGTGCATTCTCACAATCAGCAGCTCGGTGACCGTCATCTCCACAGCGAAAACAGTACCATGGCCGAGGACGATTGGATCTCATCTCAGTGTACTTCGGTCCTTCATTCTCCTTTCTGCTGACTTCACTGAACTTCGATCTGCTCAGACTACTTCCGAGGAGAGGGAATCTTACAGGTTGGTTCGTCTGTGTACTAGAGGCAGCAACCTGAACTTTAAGCTCCTTTATCTGGCTTTTCAACTCTTCAAACTCATTTGTCTCAGTACACGTCCCTTCTTTCTTCTTAGTGTCTGCTTTCATGGCGGCGATTTGCCTTTGAAGGCCGGCAATTTCTTTCCTTAAGATACTCACTTCCGACACGTCAGGACACTGGACTTTGCCTTTCTGCTTAGGTGCCTTCTGCTCTGCATTTTTAGGATCTGGGGTCTCTGCAACATCCTCTAAAAATGTGCTGAATGGGTAAACAGACTGTTGGTGCGAAGCCGTTCTCAGTTTGAGGGGAGCTGATGGATACTTGCTCACACCCAAGTGCTTCCTCATTCTCTCCTCCTTAGAGGCCTGTTTGTCCTCAGCTGTGCGAATGAGTGTCGCTAATTCAGCAAAAGGAGGTGGGTCTACCTTCCTCTTTTCAAGCTGCAGGTCAGCTATAAGGGTGTTGTCCCAACAGCCACGGCAGAACTGCTTCAACAAACATCGGTCTCGCTCACCTTCCGCAACACCATCACGTCTGATGGTAGCACTCAGGATCACATGCAATCTGTGGAGGTAGGCAGATGATTTCTCACCGGGATTTTGCAGGGTGCTGATGAACTTAGCCAATAATTCGTCTCCATCCTCCACCGAACCATAGACGGACTCTAGCAGCTTAAGGCACTCTGACGATGGAGCTGTTGGATTCACATGTTTAATGATGTCGGAAGCTGGTGGTAACAGGCTATCTAGAATTCTCCGTGTCTTGTGTGACTCTGGAAGGCATGGATCGTTCAACAGGTAGTCAACACTTGCTCGCCAGGTGTCAAAATCAGGCTCATTGCTTGGGCGGGGGCTCCTCCCAGAGAAAGCTCTTAGGCGAAACGGAGTATTGTGTGGGGACAAGGAGTCACTCGTTCTTACAATGTGTTCCATCACCACTTTCTGGATACCTGGAGGGTGTACAGCAGTCATAGGGAGTTTCAGTGATACCGTCTCAGTAGTGCTGTCGTCGAGATCTCTTGAGCAATGCGGTGATGTAGCGCTCATGGCTTCCTTGACTGGGTTTTTGAGTTCATCATTCTTCAAAGGGCAAGTCAATGTCTCTGCAGCGAATTCCGTTCTCCGTAGAGGTAGCGATTCACACACTGGATGCTGAGGAGTGCTGGTGGCATGTGTCGGAAAACTCGATTTACCAGGATGGTGCTCTATTTCAGGCTCTGTTCTGGACGACGCGTCGACTGGAGTTCTAATCTCACTTATCATATTCAATTCTCGTTGGAGCACGTCCTGAAGGGATTCTCCACTGGCATTCGCTATTGCCTGTAACTTCGCCAAATATCCTGCGGTGGCGCTAGTAGCGGTAGGGGTGTATACGCTACTCAAGGCGCGCACATGAAACACTGTGTCCGCATCAGTGGGACTTACGATGGTTGCGGGTAGCTGAGGCTTGAGGTTGGACATGGCGGAATTGGATGAGAACTCTATTACTGCATTATGATGAAACTCAGAGCATGCGTCATCAATTAGTACGTTTTGTCGAATAGAGCCAAACTTCTGCAAATAAGCCTCAAGAGCCTCATCTAGTTCAGTTAGTGTTATGCCACTGACAATTACTGCATTTTGCACATTGACATTTTCTCGTTCTACAACATCCATTTTGTCTGATTCACTGTATGCGCTATTTAAATTGATTATTCACCTCAGCAGAAACTGCGTCCTCTCTCCTGGCTGGCTCGCCAAACTGTAGCGTGTGACACGTGGTTAGCGCGTCTTACTAGCGTAACATTCAATAGGCCAAATGATCAGAAGAAAAGTGCGACTACTGGAGAGAGGAAGACAGCACAACAGGTGAGTGAACAATCAATACAAAGACTTCTTTATGATTCAGTTTGGGTTTTGTATTAAGAGGAAATATACTTTTACATAAAATGTGTGGATTACAAAGATAACAAATCAAATATGGTAAATGAAAATATTCACACTCTTGTTTTTTTCCAGATACGTGGACTCAGTTTTGGACAGTATTGAACCAGACTCTCACATATTGATGAAAAACAATAAAAGAAATAAAATAAACCTCTGTCAAATTCCTTGTAATACAATACAAGTAAATAACAATGGATAATGCTTCCACACAAAGTATTGCAATCAGTAGTTCAAATACTTCAAAATCAAATCAAATGAACAATCAGTTTGATTCAGTTCACAGAATGAAATTCAGAAATTTCACTTTCAGTTACAAACAAATTACTTTCTCTTTAAACTTAATAGTCTGTCCAATGTGAATCAGAGACTCAAGATTTGACAATTAGATTCGGTTAACCAGAGTTCGTAACTCGGTCGATGGGTTCAGAGAACTGTTGATTCTTTTAGAATGAATCAGAATCACAATCAATGTCTTTTGTTGGAAAATCAAAAGGAAAAATAGAAAGCAAGATGATCTCAATGAGTCCAAGTCCCGTTTGTCCAATAGTAAAAGAAAGAATTCTCCTACCAGTTTGATGGCTCAAAAAACACAGTTCAACAGAAAATATGGTTCCGGTGGCTCGCCATTTACAATCTGCACCTCGTGCGTCCAGCACGAATCAGGGAATCATCACAGGAGAACTTGAATCTCACAAAAAAACCCAGCCTTGTAAAACACAAGGCAGAACAATAATTAATCCACAGTTAAACAATATCATCGTCAAAACACATGTATGCACTTCAATCAACACATTAAACATAACACTTTAACACTTAATAGCGTACTTCATTAGCTCATTAGCATTCTCACACGTGCGTCAGCTTTAGCCCATGTGCTATCCACTTCGGCTCGCACAGTCTATATGACACTGTTTTGAATCTCTATCAGATCCGCAGCACATTTTTATATAAATGTCAAGTTAATGCTTGGGTTTTAACTCACCAAGGCGATGAATTTATATATATTTCCTACAAGGAAGTTAATTTGTGGCACATTGATGTTCCATCCATCTGCATCGATCTGTTTCACTAGCCTCCGTCTCATCCGCGTCTTACTCTGGCATCAGCTCCTTCATATTATAGCATCAGTTCAGAAATCCTGTTTTCTGTTGTATTTGATCACTTTTCTCTGAGTTAATCACTTACATGAAGGGGTCTTGAAGATCGCTCCGTGTAGCTGCCTCATCTCACTCGCCCGCTAGTACAGATGGGCGGGGCTTAGCGCACTCCCGCACTTCCTCTGCTGCTAGCTCTTAAAGAGCCCATCACCTCATTTGATATGTGATTTCTTTGTTTCTTTCTTACTTATTTTCTGCTTCCATATTATTTTTTTAGTAGCCTGGATTACCCGGGTTACATAAGCTTTATATAGTTTACTACCCTAATGTTCTAACCATTCAAATAGCCCAATTTTGGCAGCAGGTTTCGCTTAC
>NW_024121754.1:690439-692741 GCF_016745375.1 Pimephales promelas
GGAAGCTAAGCAGGGTCGGGCCTGGTTAGTACTTGGATGGGAGACCGCCTGGGAATACCAGGTGCTGTAAGCTTTATTGTTTAAAAAAAAAAAAAAAAAAAAGAGTCAATGAAATGGTTCAAAAATCCAAATTGTCTTTTTTTTCCCTCGAAATGCCTGAAATATTCTCTGAGTTTCTTCAGAAAGCCTGAAAGAGTCTCTTTTTTTTCTTCTTCAAATAGCCCAATTTTGGCAGCAGATTTCGCTTACGGCCATACCACCTTGAGAACGCCCGAACTCGTCTGATCTCGGAAGCTAAGCAGGGTCGGGCCTGGTTAGTACTTGGATGGGAGACCGCCTGGGAATACCAGGTGCTGTAAGCTTTATATAGTTTACTACCCTAATGTTCTAACCATTCAAATAGCCCAATTTTGGCAGCAGATTTGGCTTACGGCCATACCACCTTGAAAACGCCCGAACTCGTCTGATCTCGGAAGCTAAGCAGGGTCGGGCCTGGTTAGTACTTGGATGGGAGACCGCCTGGGAATACCAGGTGCTGTAAGCTTTATATAGTTTACTACCCTAATGTTCTAACCATTCAAATAGCCCAATTTTGGCAGCAGATTTCGCTTACGGCCATACCACCTTGAAAACGCCCGAACTCGTCTGATCTCGGAAGCTAAGCAGGGTCGGGCCTGGTTAGTACTTGGATGGGAGACCGCCTGGGAATACCAGGTGCTGTAAGCTTTATATAGTTTACTACCCTAATGTTCTAACCATTCAAATAGCCCAATTTTGGCAGCAGATTTCGGCTTACGGCCATACCACCTTGAAAACGCCCGAACTCGTCTGATCTCGGAAGCTAAGCAGGGTCGGGCCTGGTTAGTACTTGGATGGGAGACCGCCTGGGAATACCAGGTGCTGTAAGCTTTATATAGTTTACTACCCTAATGTTCTAACCATTCAAATAGCCCAATTTTGGCAGCAGATTTGGCTTACGGCCATACCACCTTGAAAACGCCCGAACTCGTCTGATCTCGGAAGCTAAGCAGGGTCGGGCCTGGTTAGTACTTGGATGGGAGACCGCCTGGGAATACCAGGTGCTGTAAGCTTTATATAGTTTACTACCCTAATGTTCTAACCATTCAAATAGCCCAATTTTGGCAGCAGATTTCGCTTACGGCCATACCACCTTGAAAACGCCCGAACTCGTCTGATCTCGGAAGCTAAGCAGGGTCGGGCCTGGTTAGTACTTGGATGGGAGACCGCCTGGGAATACCAGGTGCTGTAAGCTTTATTGTTTAAAAAAAAAAAAAAAAAAAAAGAGTCAATGAAATGGTTCAAAAATCCTAAATTGTCTTTTTTTCCCCTCGAAATGCCTGAAATATTCTCTGAGTTTCTTCAGAAAGCCTGAAAGAGTCTCTTTTTTTTCTTCTTCAAATAGCCCAATTTTGGCAGCAGATTTCGCTTACGGCCATACCACCTTGAGAACGCCCGAACTCGTCTGATCTCGGAAGCTAAGCAGGGTCGGGCCTGGTTAGTACTTGGATGGGAGACCGCCTGGGAATACCAGGTGCTGTAAGCTTTATATAGTTTACTACCCTAATGTTCTAACCATTCAAATAGCCCAATTTTGGCAGCAGATTTGGCTTACGGCCATACCACCTTGAAAACGCCCGAACTCGTCTGATCTCGGAAGCTAAGCAGGGTCGGGCCTGGTTAGTACTTGGATGGGAGACCGCCTGGGAATACCAGGTGCTGTAAGCTTTATATAGTTTACTACCCTAATGTTCTAACCATTCAAATAGCCCAATTTTGGCAGCAGATTTCGCTTACGGCCATACCACCTTGAAAACGCCCGAACTCGTCTGATCTCGGAAGCTAAGCAGGGTCGGGCCTGGTTAGTACTTGGATGGGAGACCGCCTGGGAATACCAGGTGCTGTAAGCTTTATTGTTTAAAAAAAAAAAAAAAAGAGTCAATGAAAATGGTTCAAAAATCCTAAATTGTCTTTTTCCCCCCCTCGAAATGCCCTGAAATATTCTCTGAGTTTCTTCAGAAAGCCTGAAGAGTCTCTTTTTTTTTCTTCTTCAAATAGCCCAATTTTGGCAGCAGATTTCGCTTACGGCCATACCACCTTGAGAACGCCCGAACTCGTCTGATCTCGGAAGCTAAGCAGGGTCGGGCCTGGTTAGTACTTGGATGGGAGACCGCCTGGGAATACCAGGTGCTGTAAGCTTTATATAGTTTACTAACCTAATGTTCTAAACATTCAAATAGCCCAATTTTGGCAAGCAGATTTGTTACGGCCATACCACCTTGAA
>NW_024121754.1:700741-880747 GCF_016745375.1 Pimephales promelas
GTAAGCTTTATATAGTTTACTACCCTAATGTTCTAACCATTCAAATAGCCCAATTTTGGCAGCAGATTTCGCTTACGGCCATACCACCTTGAAAACGCTAGGGGGAGCCTTTGAGCGAAAGGAAGTGAGTTGGCATTTTGATGTTTGTAGTAGGTGAGACAGGCTCACCATTTTTCGTTTATTATTTTGTTAGTTTATTGTACTTAAATACAGTGTTAATTTTTTAGTTTTGTTTTGAGTTTTCCTCCCAACAGCATTTGCTGTTTGGGGGGTGCTTAAGCATTTTTTGTTTAAAATGGATGGACAAATGGCATCGACCACAGCAATGGCAAGAGGAACATCAACTGGCAATGAAACTGGACTGGAACAAAGACGACGAGATGGACATGGAAAGGATAAAGAAGCAAGGAAAGAAAGCATGAAAAGAGTGTACGCAAAGGAAGCAACAGTTACAGTGGATTTAACGGAGGTGAGAGGAGCCAAGGCGGAGGATATTATTAAAGCAGTGACAGAGAAAATAGGAGTGGGGAAAATCTTGGCAGTTAGACCTAAACAAATGGATAACTATGAGGTGACGTTGGAGAAAGAAGAAGACACAGAGAAACTGATGGATGGACTAATTATAAATGGGAAAAACTGTGAGATACAAAAATTGAAAAATAGAGACTATGTGGTTTCAATAATGCACCTGCCTGCTTATTTGGACGATGAGGACATTTTAAAGAAACTGGAGGGATGGGGGGTTTTTCCCCTTTCTAAAATAAGAAGGAGAGTTTATCCGGGCACAAGCATAGAGGATGGAACAAGGTTTGTTAAAACCAGGTTCCCTAAGGAAGTGATCTCACTACCATATAGCACAAAGTTTGAGACGGAAGAAGGACCACAATTTTTTCGGGTGATGCATAGCCATCAGGTGAAGACCTGCAGGCTGTGCACGAGCCCGGACCACATTGTGAAGGACTGTCCGGATAACAAATGTTACAGGTGCGGTGAGATGGGTCACTTTGCAAGGGACTGCAAAGCAGTAAAGTGCCCGGATTGCAAGGAGGTGACCAACAAATGTGTATGCGGGATGAGAAATGAAGAGGAAGAGGAAGAAGAAGGAGTAAGCAGGCAGGTGTATGAGGGAGACAATGAAAAGGAACAGGAGGAAGGAACAACGATAACACAAGATGCAACAGCAGAAAAGGATGAAGGAGAATCCAGAGGACAATGTAACTTTCAAGGAGAACAAGAACAACAAGAGGATCAAGTAGAAATGCAAATAGACATGCCTGGAGTTTGTGGACTTTCAATGGATAAAAGGGAACAGTCGAAAAGTGAAAGGGATGGAATGATCTCTGAGAGTGAAGACGAAGAGGACCAAACAGAGAAACAAATGAAGAGAAGGAGATCAATTAAGGTAAAACCATGTTTGGCGGCTGCAAGAAAAAGAATTGTTAATGAGGACACCTTGAGAAGCGTGAATAGGTATGAACTGCTAAAGGACATGGGGGAGACGGAATGAATAAATGAACAGTTACAAGTATGTTTTTCTTTGCATCATGGTTTTAAGGCTTGTGACTTTTAATGCAAGAGGTCTTTTAAATATAAAAAAATTTGATAAAGTAAAACAAATGTGTAAACAAGAGGATATAATTTTGCTACAGGAAACAAACTGGAGAGAGGGGTGTATAAATGAAATGAGAGGAAATTGGGAAGGAGAATTTTGGTATAATAATGGAGATGGAAGGTATGGCAGAGGGGTGGCTATTTTAATAAGAGAAAATAGTGGAATAAATGGTAAAGAAATATATAAAGACAAGGTTGGGAAATGTATGGCAGTGGAAATTACTTATGAGGAGAAAGAAATGTTGTTGGTTAACATACATGCACCAAATGAAGAAAAGGAAAAAAGAGATTATTTTAACATGGTGAAGAGTTTTTTAAGGAATTATAAAGATATTATTATGATGGGAGATTTTAACACTGTTTTTAGCAAAAAAGATATGGCGGATGGTATGGTTTTTAAAAGGGACACGGGAAGAAAAGAACTAAAATCATTAATGGAGGAGAACAATATGATAGATGTGTGGAGGGAAAGACATGAAAAGAAAAGGGAATTCTCTAGAAGACAAATTGTAGGGAATTTTATGTGTCAAACAAGGATAGATATGATTTTATGTACAAGGAATATAGAAGGGTTTATAGATAAGTTAAGGTATGAAGGAACAAGTTTGAGTGATCATAAGGCGTTTTATGTACAGTTGAATGGGAATACAGAGAAAAGAGGGCCAGGGGTATGGGTTTTAAATACGGACGTTTTAAAAGATGAACAGTATGTTCTAGCAATAAAAGAGATGATTGAAAAAGAAAAAGAAAACGGAATGTATGTAGAAGACAAAAGAATTTGGTGGGAGAATGTAAAATTTTTAGTGAAAAAACAAACTATAAAGTATTGTACGTTAAAACATAAATGTAAGAAGAATAAAGAAAAAAAGATAAGAGAAAGACTGGAGAAGCAAATTGATGAAAAAGTACAAGATGTACAGAAAATCAAAGAAATACAAGACGAATTGAAAGAGTTTGAAGAAAATAAATATAAAGGAGCAATGTTGAGGAGCAAAGTGAAATATATGGTAGAAGGGGAAAAGTGTACAAAATTTTTCTTCGATTTGGAAAAAAAAAAAGGAAGATCAGAAATGATAAAAGAGTTAAAAAAGGAAAATGGTGAGATAATAGAAGCTAATGAGGAAATTTTAAAGGAAACAAGAGTTTTTTTTGAAAAGCTTTTTAGTGCAGAAGAGGTAAAGGAGGAAGAAAAAATGGAACTAATGGAATTAATAAAAACAAAAGTAGGCAAAGAGGAGAGCGAAGAGTGTGATAGAAGCATAAGTAAAGAAGAGATAGGAAGAGCTATAAATGACTTGAACAAAAGGAAAAGTCCAGGGATTGATGGTTTAGGAAGTGAGTTCTATGTAACTTTTAAAGATATTTTAACAAATATTTTAAGGGAGGTTTATGAAGAGATTTTTGAAAAAGGTGAAATGATGGTAAGGATGGGGATGGGTTTGATGAAGCTTATATATAAGAAGAAGGGAGAAAAAACAGAACTAAAAAAATATAGACCTATCACAATGCTTAATACTGATTTAAAGATTTTAGCAAAAATTTTAGCGAATAGATTGAAAGAGATAATGCCAAAGATAATTACAACAAACCAGGCATATGGAGTAAAAGGAAAAGACATTGCAGATACAATACTGAGTATAAAAAACACGATAAGATACATGAGAGATAAAAAGAAAGAGGGTTACATAATTAGTTTGGACTTCGAAAAAGCTTTCGACAGGGTAGATCATAAGTATCTCTTTGATGTTTTAAAAAGTTTTGGGTTTGGGGAGAATTTCATTAAATGGGTTCGTATTTTATATAAGGGAGCGGTGACAAGAATAAAATGTAATGGTTTTTTAACAGAAGGTTTCAGAATAAAGCGTTCAATAAGACAAGGTTGTCCTTTATCAGCACTTTTATACTCTTTGGTGGCAGAACCACTAGGACTAGCAATAAAACAAGAAAAGACGATAAAAGGAATAGAAGTGGAAGAATACATCGAGGATAATAAAATATTTCAATATGCTGATGACACAACATTTATTGTTAGAGGAGAAGAAAGTGTTAAAAAAATAATGGAAATAGTACAGAGGTTTTGTAAGGGGTCAGGAGGAAAAGTGAATGAAGAAAAAACTGTGTACATAAGATTTGGAGAGGCAGGGAACTTAACAGAGAATTTTAAATTTAAGGAAGTTAAAGAAATGAAGATTTTAGGAATTTTAATAGGGAAAGATGAAGACAAAGTGAGAGAAAACATGTGGGAAGAAATAGTGGAAAATATTGAAAGAAGAACAAACTTATGGAAATTGAGGACACTTCATTTAAAGGGGAAGGTTTTAATCCTGAATGTTTTAATGTCATCGAAATTATGGTTTTTTTTATATGTGACATCAATGCCAGTATGGGTGGAAAAAAGGTTGAAAAGATGTTTTTTAGATTTTTTATGGGAGGGCAAACCAGCAAGAATTGCATATAATACTTTAATTGGGGTGGTAGATAAAGGAGGTTTGGGTTTAATGGATGTAGAGCAAAGGAAAAATAGTCTAAGAGTTAAATTGGTCGGAAAGTATCTGGACGAAAATAATAAAGTAGAATGGAAAACAACAATGGAGTATTTTTTAAACAAATGTGGGGATTTTAATCTGGGGGATAATATTTTATGGATGAAAACAAAAGAGTGGATGACAGTGGGGCTGCCAAAATTTTATGGAGAGGTTTTAAGGGCTTGGGGAAAATTTTTGGTAAATGTAAGGTACAATTTACAAGGAAGAGAAAGCGTTTTAAATCAGCCTTTATTCCTAAATACTGGCATTTTAAACCAAGGGAAGGAAATTTATTTTAGAAAATGGTTGGAAGCTGGAATAGTTAAAGTGAGAGATGTTTTATATGAATATAAAGAAGGATTTTTACCGATACAGTACATAGTTGATGTAATGGAGGAAGCAAAAGAGGAGTTCAGCAGACAAGAATTAAAAAATAAGTACGATATTATAAAACATGCAATACCTAAGCAATGGATAACAAAAATTGAAAATATGGAAGATGAGAATAATGAAAAGGATGTAAAAGTAATATTGGGAGAGAAAATTTGGCTATTTAAAGAATGCACACTGAAAATGGTTTATGCCTTTTTTAGAGAGGCTATTTTTAAGAAACCAATTATAAATGAGTTTTGGCAAAATACTTTTGAAGGTTTGAAAGTAGAAAATATTTGGAACAATATGAAAGGAAGATTATTGAAACCAAACTAGGAAATTTGGAGTTTTTTATTAGACATAGAGTGATTTTTACTGATACAATGCTAAAGAAAATTGGGTTTGAACAAAGTGCGACATGTAAGGTATGCGGTGAGGAATATGAAAGTTTTTTACATCTTTTTCTATATTGTAAAGCTTTAAAAGTTTTTAAGGAAAAATGTGAGAGTATTATTGGAAAATTAGAAGGGGAGAAAGAAGATACAGAAAAGGATAAGATTATAATGGTAGGGTGTGACAAAAACATTAAGAATGAAAAGATGATCAATCTGTTTGTAATGTTGATGAAAAGAGCAATATGGGAAAGAAGAGTAGTTGCAAAACAGGAAAAAAAAGTATTGGATGTATGGATGATGTTTAAAAGACATTTGGAAAAATATATAGAATGTTTGTACTACTATTTTAAACAGGAACAGAAAGAGGATGATTTCTACAAGATCTGTACGCCTGAGATTTACACAGTGTTTAATGATATTAATGTGGAAATGCCAGGAAAGGAATGATGTATTTGACTAAATGATGATAACTTTAATTTTTTTATCTTCCTGTTTGTGAAATGGACTTTTTTTTCTTCTCTTCTGTATTGGGGGAGTTTTTTAATGTTTTAATTTAAGAGGATTTTTTATATGTGGAATGATGATTGCAAATGGTTTTCTGTGACATGAAATTTTAAATAAAAAAAAAAAAAAAAAAAAAAAAAAAAAAAGAACGCCCGAACTCGTCTGATCTCGGAAGCTAAGCAGGGTCGGGCCTGATTAGTACTTGGATGGGAGACCGACTGGGAATACCAGGTGCTGTAAGCTTTATATAGTTTAAAAAAAAAAAAAAAAAAAAAAAAAACGCCCGAACTCGTCTGATCTCGGAAGCTAAGCAGGGTCGGGCCTGGTTAGTACTTGGATGGGAGACCGCCTGGGAATACCAGGTGCTGTAAGCTTTATATAGTTTACTACCCTAATGTTCTAACCATTCAAATAGCCCAATTTTGGCAGCAGATTTGGCTTACGGCCATACCACCTTGAAAACGCCCGAACTCGTCTGATCTCGGAAGCTAAGCAGGGTCGGGCCTGGTTAGTACTTGGATGGGAGACCGCCTGGGAATACCAGGTGCTGTAAGCTTTATATAGTTTACTACCCTAATGTTCTAACCATTCAAATAGCCCAATTTTGGCAGCAGATTTCGCTTACGGCCATACCACCTTGAAAACGCCCGAGTGGTACGATCCAGGAAGTTGTGTGGCAGTAGTTGGGAGAGGAAGGCTCTCCTCCATTTTGTTTTCGTTTATTTGTGTTTGTTTTGTGAGTTTTATTACTTTAAGTTAGTTTTTTTTGTTTTTTTGTTTTTTTAACCACCTAACAGCAGCTTTTGCTGGCTGGAAGGTGGTTATTTTTATTTTTTCTCAAAAATGGATGGATTAATGGCAAACGACACTGGACCAGGAAGAGGAACACGAACGGCAAACGACTCTGGACTGGCTCGAGGAACACGCACGGCAAAAGACACTGGACTGGATAGAGGAACACGCATGGCAAACGACACTGGACTGGCTGAAGAGAAACGCTTGGCAAACGACACTGGACTGGATTATCGACAACGAGCTGGACATGATGGGAGAGACAAGTTTGCAGGAAGGAAGTATTTAAAGGAGGCGACGATCATTTTGAATGTGGAGAATGTCAATGAGGTGAGAGCGGCGGATATTATCAAGGCAGTAGTGGATAAATGTGGACATGGCAAAATTCTGGCATTAAGACCAAGACAAGGTAAAGAATATGAACTAACAATGGAAAATGAAGAAACATGTGAGGAGTTGATGGATGGACTGAACATAAAAGGAGTAAATTGTGAAATTAAAAGACTGCAAAATAGAGACTATGTTGTTTCCTTCATGCACCTGCCCGTCTACCTGGAGGATAGAGAAATTATTGAAAAATTGGAGGGATGGGGAGTTGATCCCATATCAAAAATTAAAAGAAGATGCTACCCGGGCACCGAAATCGAGGATGGAACGAGGTTCCTTAAAGTAAGGTTCCCGAAAGAGGTGGCATCGTTGCCCTACAGCACAAGGCTGGAAACGGCAGAAGGGCAGCAGTATTTTAGGGTGATGCACAGTCACCAGGTGAAGACCTGTCGGCTGTGCATGAGCCCAGACCATCTGCTAAAAGAGTGCCCAGATTTTAAATGCCACAAATGCGGAGAAAGAGGACACTTTGCAAGAGACTGTAATGCAGCCAGGTGCCCGGAGTGTCAGAAAATTTTAAAGAAATGTGTGTGTATGGGGGAGGAAGAGGAAGGAGGTAGGGAGCATCAGGTGGACGGACAGGTGCATGAAGGAAACAACGAGGAGGAAAGACAAACTGATGTGGTACAAGAGGAACAAGTTATGCAGCAAAAAGAAATGGAAGAAGGAACGAGCAACAGAGAGGAAGAAGGAGAGCAAGAGAACAATAAAGATAAAGAACAAACAATGGAACAGGACATGCAATGGTCCGCAATGGGAACATCGGACAGTGGTAAAAGGTATCGGGATGAGATGGAGAAAAAAGAAATTAAGATGGACAACATGGAGAACAACAGAGAAGTGAGAGGACAAATAAGAAGAAGATCATCAAAGTTTGAGCCAAATTTGGAAAATGCAAGAAAAAAGACTACAATAAGGAGCAGAGATGGAAGTACAAACAGATATGACGTGTTAAAGGACCTTGAGGGAGAAAATGGAGACTAATGGTTTTTAGGTATTTATTTTTCTTTTTTTTAATGGTTTTAAGCTGTGTTACTTTTAATGCAAGAGGACTGATGGACATGGGCAAATTTGAAAGAGTGAAAGAAAAGTGTAGAGGAGAAGATGTCATTGTTTTACAAGAGACAAATTGGAAAGAGAGTGTGATGATGGAATATAAAAAGAAATGGGAAGGGGATATTTTATATAATAATGGGGAAGGTCGGCTTGGAAGAGGGGTGGCGTTTTTAATGAGAAAGGATGCTTTTAATACAACCAGAGTGGTATACACAGATAAGATTGGGAAATGCATGGCTGTGGAAGTAAATTACGAAGGATGTAAATTGATTTTAGTAAATGTACATGCACCAACGGAGGAGAAGGAAAAGAAAGAGTTTTTTAATATTTTAAGAAGTATTGTAAAGGACTATAAGAAAGTGATAATGATGGGGGATTTTAACACGGTTTTTAGTAAACAAGACATGGCAGAAGGAATGGTTTTTAGAACAGATACAGGGCGAAAAGAATTAAAAGCATTAATGGGAGAAAATAATATGATAGATGTGTGGAGAGAAAGAAATGAAAAGAAAAAAGAATTTTCAAGAAGACAAATACTAGGGCAGTTTGTGTGTAGGACAAGAATTGATTATGTTTTGTGTACAAGGAATATGGAGGATTTTATTGAAGACATTAAGTATGAAGACACAAGTTTCAGTGATCACAAGTTTTTATTTTTTAAAATAGACGGGAATAAAGTGCAAAGAGGGCCAGGAATATGGGTTTTAAATACAAAAATGTTAGAAAATGAAGACTATATTTTAAAGGTTAAAGAAATTATAGAAAAAGAAAAGGAAAATGAAATATATGAAGAAAATAAAAGAATATGGTGGGAGAACGTAAAGTTTTTAATAAAAAAATTCTCGATAAAGTATGGTAGTATAATACGCAAATGCAAAAAATACAAAGAAAAAGAAATAAAGGAAAGCCTAGAAGAAGAATTGAATAAAGGAAATAAAGATGTACAAAAGATAAAAGAAATGGAGGAAAAACTGAAAGAAATAGAGGAAAAAGAATATGAGGGAGCGAGATTAAGAAGCAAAGCTAAATATACGGTGGAGGGAGAAAAATGCACAAAGTTCTTTTTTGATTTGGAAAAAAAGAAAGGAAAAGCAGAAACGATAAAACAGATAAGAGGAAAAAATGGGGAAATTGTAGAAGGGAATGAAAAGATTTTAGAAGAAATAAAGGATTTTTATGAAAATCTTTTTACTACAAAGGGTGTAGACGAAAACAAAAAAAGGGAATTGTTGAAGCAGATAAAAGCAAAAATTAGCGAGGAAGATAAAAAAGAATGTAATCAAGAAATCAGAGAAGAAGAGATAGAAAGAGCAATACAGCAGCTGAATAAAAAGAAAAGTCCAGGAATAGATGGTTTGGGAAATGAATTTTACATATGTTTTAAAGAGATTTTAACCAAAATATTAAAGGAAGTTTTCAAAGAAATTTTTGAAAAAGAAGAAGTCAATGAAAGAATGGGGATGGGGATAACAAAGCTGATATATAAAAGTAAGGGAGAAAAGGTAGATTTAAGAAACTACAGACCGATCACAATGCTGAACACAGATTTTAAAATCTTAGCAAAAGTTTTAGCAAACAGGTTAAAAGAAGTAATGCCAAGTATAATCAAAACAAACCAAGCGTACGGAGTAAAAGGAAGAGATATAGCGGATACGACAATGAGCATAAGAGACACAATATGGTACATGAAAGAAAAGAATGAAAATGGATATGTAATAAGTCTTGATTTTGAAAAAGCTTTTGATAGAGTGGAACACGGGTATTTATTTGATGTTTTAAAGGAATTTGGTTTCGGGGGAGATTTTATCAAATGGATTAAGATTTTATATAAGGGTGCTTTAACAAGAATAAAATGTAATGGTTTTTTAACAGAGTGTTTTAAAATCACAAGATCAATAAGACAGGGTTGTCCGCTTTCAGCATTATTATATTCACTTGTATCAGAGCCGTTAGGATTGGCGATAAAGCAAAAAGAAGAAATAACTGGTATTGAAATTGAGGAAAAAAAAGCAGAAGGGAAGGTTTTTCAATATGCTGATGATACAACGATAATAGTAAAAGGAAAGGAGAGCGTCAAAGAAGTTATGAAGTGTGTAGAAGACTATTGTAAAGGATCGGGAGGGAAAGTAAATGAGGATAAGACAGTATATATGAGATTTGGTGAAGCAATGATTTTAAGGGATTGTTTTAAGTTCAAGGAAGTAGAAGAAATGAGGATTTTAGGAATTTTAATGGGGAAAAATGAGAAGAAAGTTAGAGATGAAATGTGGGAGCAACTGGTCACAGAAATAGAAAGAAGGTTAAATTTTTGGAAATTGAGGAATTTAAACTTGAAGGAAAAGGTTTTAATATTGAACGTTTTAATGGTTTCTAAGCTGTGGTATGTTTTATACGTGTCGGAGATGCCGTTGTGGACAGAAAAGAGGTTGAAGAAATGTTTTCTTGACTTTTTATGGGAGGGGAAGCCAGCGAGAATAGCTTTTAACACGATTTTAGGGGCAGCAGACAAGGGGGGTTTAGGGTTAATGGATGTGGCACAAAGGAAAAATAGCTTGAGAGTGAAAACTGTGAAAAAATATCTACAAGAAGAGGGTAACGCAGAATGGAAAAAGACAATGGGATATTTTTTAAACAAATGTGGGAATTTTAACATGGGGGATGGAATTTTATGGATGAAAACGAAGATTTGGATGACAGAAGGGCTACCAGGTTTTTATAGAGAAATGTTTAGTGCGTGGGGAAAATTTTTAGACAAGGTCGAGTATGATCCACATGGGAGAGAAAACATTTTAAATCAACCTCTGTTCTTAAACAAAAACATTTTAAAGCAAGGTAAAGAAATGTTTTTAAAGAAATGGATGGAAGTGGGGATAACAAGGGTGAGAGATGTTTTATATGAATTCAAAGAAGGCTTTTTACCGACTCAATTTATTGTGGATTCAATGGAGGAGGCAAAAGAGGATTACAGTGAACAAGGAATAATTAACCAATTTGAATTAATTAAAAGTGCAATACCGAAAGAATGGATAAAAAGAATAGAAGGTATGGAAGGGGAGCCAAAAGAGAAATGTATTAATGTGAAATTGGGCGGAAAACTGAATGATCTTAAGGAATGTACTGTGAAAATGATTTATTGTTCTTTTAGAGATGATGTTTTTAAAGAGCCGATTGTTAATGCATACTGGATGCAGCATTTCAAAGATTTAAAGAAAGAGAGCATATGGAGAAACATGAAGGGAAGATGTGTGGAAACTAAATTGGAATGTTTGGAGTATTTTATAAGGCATAAAGTTGTTTTTACTGATGCAATTTTAAACAAAATAGGAATTGAGCAAAATGCTATGTGTAAAGTGTGCCAGGAGAAGGAAGAGGGGATTTTACATATGTTTTTATATTGTAAAGAGCTGGAGGAATTTTTAAAGAAATGTAAATGTTTAATTAAGGATTTGACTGAGGAGTGGGATGAAAATGGAATGGAATGGAACAGAGTTGTGATGTTTGGGTGGGGAAAGAAGTGTCAAAACAAAAGTTTTATTAATCTGTGTGTCATGTTAATGAAAAGTGCAATATGGGAGAGAAGAACTGTGGCTAAAAAAGAAAAAATCATGTTGGATGTTTGGAGTGTGTTTAAAAGGAAAGCTGAAGTATACTTTGAAAGATTGTATGTGTATTTTAAAGGTGAAAATATGTTGAATTCTTTTTATGATGTTTTTACACCAAAAGTTGTTTATGTTTTAAAAGATCTAATGTGGAAGCTGCCGGGAGAAGAAGTCTTTTAAATGATGTACAAAAGCTAAAGATATGTAATGTAGAGATGTTTGTTCACATGATGTTTGGAAAATCTGTATTTTTTTAGTGTATTTCATTATTGTATTTTTTATTGTATTTTATTGATTGAAACTTCTTAATAAAAAAAAAAAAAAAAAAAGAACGCCCGAACTCGTCTGATCTCGGAAGCTAAGCAGGGTCGGGCCTGGTTAGTACTTGGATGGGAGACCGCCTGGGAATACCAGGTGCTGTAAGCTTTATGTAGTTTACTACCCTAATGTTCTAACCATTCAAATAGCCCAATTTTGGCAGCAGATTTCGCTTACGGCCATACCACCTTGAGAACGCCCGAACTCGTCTGATCTCGGAAGCTAAGCAGGGTCGGGCCTGGTTAGTACTTGGATGGGAGACCGCCTGGGAATACCAGGTGCTGTAAGCTTTATTGTTTAAAAAAAAAAAAAAAAGAGTCAATGAAACGGTTCAAAAATCCTAAATTGTCTTTTTTCCCCCTCAAAATTCCTGAAATAGTCTCTCAGTTTCTTCAGAAAGCCTGAAAGAGTCTCTTTTTTTTCTTCTTCAAATAGCCCAATTTTGGCAGCAGATTTCGCTTACGGCCATACCACCTTGAGAACGCCCGAACTCGTCTGATCTCGGAAGCTAAGCAGGGTCGGGCCTGGTTAGTACTTGGATGGGAGACCGCCTGGGAATGGCCCATGACCCCTCCAAGTCCTTGTCCTGGGTCCTGATCACCTTGGAAAAAAAAAATGTAAACAGATCGAGAGGGGAGGAGAGAGGGGAGGAGACCAATGTTTTCACACTTCAGGACATCAAGTCTTGTTTACTGTTCTTTTTTATGTTTTTGTGAATAAGACCATTAAGACTAAAATCTCTGACTTTATCTTTTATTAAGTATAATATGTCTGTCACGTAATGTAACAAACATAATGCTTCAATTAAAGCAATAAAAAACAAGTAATGTAACAAATGTGTTTGCTCTTATCTGTTTGAAGTATGAATGGATGCACTTTACAAATAAACTTGAGACTTTTAGTTACAGTGTTTACAAGATCACTGAAAAAATCTAAGAAACTATATTAAGCTTCTTGAACAAAGTGTAATTTGCTCATATCTGAGATATATTATTCACTCTATAGGCCCTATTCACCCTGTATGGAGCATGTAAAATGTACACATAAAAGGGCCTTAATGGGATTTTAGAAAAAGACTTTACCTTTAATTCAGCCTCTGTTATACTCAATACAGTTTCATGTGAAAGTCTTTACCTCTATCTATTGGACAAATGGGGAGGAATCATATATTTGGAAACATTCTTTTTTTATTATTTGTTCAACAATATATATCTACATATCAGAAATAAATAAACAACAATAATAACAATAACACAAGTAACAAGGTAAACAGAATAGAATTACCATTAATTATTAAGTAATTTAGCAGAAAATATAGTAGAATAGGTACTAATAAGTTATTATTTATAGGATTTGTTCAACAATATATATCTAGATATCATAAATAAATAAACACAACAATAACACAGGTAACAAGGTAAACAGAATATAATTAACATTAATTATTAAGTAATGTAGCAGAAAATATAGCAAAATATGTACTAATAAGTTATTATTTACAGGATTTATATATATATTTACAAGATTTATACATGTACACATTGAGCAATATAAAATATACGTACAATATATACAAGGGGATGAGTATGCAATGTTAAGCAGATACTTACATTCACTAAAAACACATCTTTTTTCCCACTGTCTGATTTGATGGCAGACAATGAGAAAATAGGTATGTGTTTTATAGATGGTGTATAATGAATCTGTATAAGAGGCGGATATTGTAGCCAATATGACTTATTATATTTTAGCCTTATTATGAGAATATAAATAACATGGCAAATTAAATTACGTTGTAACGCACAAAGTGCAAATAATGTTGAGGACGTGTAAATGTCTGTGCACAGGTAATTCTGACTAACCCACACCATGTCTAAATCAGGACTAAATTACAACCCCAATTCCAATGAAGTTGGGACGTTGTGTAAAACTTAAATAAAACCATAATACATTCATTTGCAAATCCTTTTCAACTTACATTTCATTTAATATACTACAAAGACAAGATACAGCTTTTTTGGAACATGTTGTAGGCATCAAATTCAAATGGAGGGAATATTTGCAAAAAAAACAATAAAGTTTATCAGTTTGAACATTAAATATCTTGTCTTTGTGGTGTATTCAATTGAAAATAGGTTGAAAAGGATTTACAAATCATTGTATTCTGTTTTTATTTACGTTTTGTTTTTATTTACGTTTTACACAATGTCCCAACTTCATTGGAATTGGGGTTGTAGGTAAGTACAACTGGGATTGAACCAGGTCTAAATCATGTCCAAACTAGGGCAAAATCTAAACTAGGTCTTATCCAGGTCTGAACCAGGTCCAAACCATACCCCAGAAATCTGCTATTGTGATTTGGGGGATGTAGTTGCAGATGTGGCTGGCTCTCTACTTGTCATTATTTTTTTTATTTTTTTTAGTTCCTCGTCTACAACACTTTTGAAGTGTTCAAAACTGTTGAACACAACACCTTCAAAACCTGAAGTGGTGGACTTCCTAGTTGCTGGGCAATAAGTAAATATTTTTTGGCTACTTTCAGCTGCCTTGTCTTTGGAGGGCGTGTATCTCTTACGCTGCCCACCACACTGGGGTACTTGGCAGGCCCCACAAGGCTTCATTGATTTATGAGGCTTGATTGGTCTGGATGTCAGCGCAGGAGGCGGTGCGAAAGGTATGAAGCCTTGACTTCTGGATGCCCCACAGAGCATCATGGAGGGTCCCTGTGGCTGTGCAGGAACCACTACCAGGACAGGTGCTGCTGACGCTCTCGGTGGGATGTACACAGGGGGTTTAGGTTGAATGGGCCGGTTCACAAGCTCCGGCTCTTCCACATCTACCCTGCAAAAATAAATCATACATGCGATATAATTCATGAGAAATAATTTATACGACTATCAATTCACATGGTTTGTTGTGTTTAAGTTTAAACCATTCAGCTGATAAATTCAGACATGTTCACATATTGTAATAAAATAGTAAAGTCACATACTTGTGAAATGAAGAACTGAACAACTTACCTCCGCTTCTGACCATGCCTTTTCCCAGCAGTATGACGTAGGCTCTGGTACTGAACCTGAGGTCGATCTGGAGCTGGTAGGGATTCTGGCAGAGTGGGAGCTGCTGGCATTGGTTCTTCTGACAGCACTCTTTGGTGGGGTTTCACCTTTGGCATTACTGTTGCCCTGTAGTTAGCCTTCTTCTCTTCCCGTGCCATGAATGTAGAGATGGACTTGGCATTCAGATTGGGCAGAGGAATGGAGAGACCGTTGAGGATGGGATCGTCTGACCACAGTGCCCTTCTGCACCCAGCCCCCGAACAGATTCTCCAGGAAGGACGAACCACTGTCACTGAAAGAATATAAATTCAGCATGTGTTTTCTTCTTTTTTTTAACATTAAATTAATGACACATTTTATCAGGGTATATGGATGTGTTATAACCTACCGACAACAGTTGTTATCTGCATATATGGCAGTTGGTGCAGGAGCCCTAGCTCGTTCAAAGCGGGCCATCAGACCTTTGGCCATACGTCTGTAGCACCCCTCAGACTCAGCTGCCACCACCACCGTGGTCAAGAACTGGCCCCACTCGTTCAGCACACTGGTGACATACTGCATGGTGCCCTGGCCATCACCATATATCTTCTTAAGGACCTGGAAAATACAAAGCAGAACATTCATTTGATAGTTTCTATCAATAACCTGTCTGCCCAATATTATTTATATTTATTATCACATCACATTTGAAAGCTGAACAGTGAGGCCAAAGTCTCTAATTCAAAACAATAAGCTGGCTCAAGTCACTTTAAAGTGACTAAGTAAATATTAAGTCTGCGTAACTTCATGAATTGATACAATACACATACCTTTTTTGTACCATCAATGCAGAGGATTTCTCCAGTCACACTGAGGATTGAGGCTCTGTACACAGGCATCTTCTCCATCTCCATGATCATGTGTGCACGCCTCAGCACACGGGCAGAAGGAAGGGGAGTCCGGGGCAGAGGAGGGGTGTAAGTACCAGCAGCTTTGACAAAGGACAGGACGCTCTTCTGAGACGATGCAGATCCAGCTGTGTGGGCTTCGTACAAGAGAGTCTGGTACAGGTCACGGCGCTCCACATACCACTCATCATGTCCCTGCTGCAGCAGTCTCTGGACTTTGCTCATGGACACACTGTTGACCCTGTCATTCAGAAGAGTAACCACGCCTTTGTCAATAGCACGCTTCCCACACAGTATGGCAGGAAAAATGCTTCTGATGGCAGGGGCCAAGTTCATCAGGATCTTGGGACTGTGTGCCAGCCAAATGTACTGCTGAACATGATGACTGTCCTCATCTTCACTGTCTGCGTCACTATGTGTCTTACTCACTTCCCGCCTCATCTTTTCACAATGTGAACACTTCAGCTTCTCTGTCAACAAGGTGTAATTGTACTTCATCCCACACACTTGCCTGGCATAACTACCAAAACCTTTCTTCTCAAGGTATTCACCTGGTGGTGCAGGGCAGTTGGAGCTAGGGCAGCGGATCTTGGCTTGCATCACACCAACTGGGCGCCAGAAGAAGACAGGGGTTGTGAAAAAGGCCATCATGTTGGGCAGTCCTCCCTTGACAGAAGTAGGAATTGGGGGTGGGTGGAACTCCATCTTCTCCTTTAAAAGCATTCTCTCCACAATCTCTCCTTTGGCATTTTTGTACTTGGAAGGTCTCTCAAACAGACCATACATCTCATCATATTTCAGCCACTTGATGTTAGGAGGAGCTATACCATTGGCTTGTGTAGATGGAGGTGGATGCTCCCAGTATTTCTGCCAGCCCTCCAGCAAGAAGCCAGAGGCAGAGGTGTCTACAGGGGAAGAAGCTCTTCCCTGAGATGCGCTGAGGCTGTGGGAAGAGTCCTGACTCACAGCCGGTGTGAGCTCTCCCCAGGTGGTCAGCTGTGTGGAGACCGCTACCTCAGACTCTTCAAGGACAGTCTCTGTAGAAAAAATCAGACAAAATGTATTGAGCACACTGCTTAAGATGTAAATATAATGACAAACACAAGCATTATCACAATAAACAAAGTTTGTTTCTATTTTCCATGTTATCAGATCGTATTTTAGAAAACACAAATTATATTTGATACAAACATTTTAGTATACATTAGAGTTGCTACAAAAATATAGGCAATAGTTAAAAAAAATATTGTAATATAATAAAAAAAAAATCCAACATATCACATCTACAAATTAAATTGATTTTTGTATGTGTTATCTAAATGCCAACAAATCATTTAGACATTAAATCTGTTAGACTGAAAAAGGGCAGCTAGCTTGATAATATCCCTCATCCTGCTGAAAATGAAAGTGAAACACTAAACCTACTGTCGTCATTATCAGTGCCATACAATGTGTGATATTTGTGTATGCAGTGTATTTAATCAGATGTCTGAAATACATCAGTAAGAAAGAAAATGCTCTATGAATTTTAAAATAGAGTTATGGTGTGTTAATTACCAGCAGCTGCCAACAATTCAGCATCACTGGCATAGTCAGGATCCTGCTGGAACTTAGAAAGGGTAGATTCAGCCTTCTTTCCTTTGTCTTTCCTTGACTCCTGTTCATGCAGAAAATAAAGAAAGTGTAGAAAAACACATACAAAGTTGTATTGTACCACATAAACACAAATACTTATACTGTTACCTCTTCCTATGTCTAAAGCACAAGCTTTTGTGCAGAGTAAACATTGATGATTTTACTATTGAAGGTGTGTTACATGTGCCTTACTGATTTACACATGCACTCAATTTTTAATAAACAAAAATATAAATAAATTAAATATAAAAAAGGTAAATATTATTTAATCTCAGTTAAAGGGTCAAAGTTACCTCCATGCGTTTGTCAAGATGGAAGGTGACAGGCGGAAACTCTCTGGCATACTGCAGCAATCGCTCCTTTTGCCACTTTAGGAGATCGTTCTTCTCACCCTTCTGACAATATTCAGACAGCAGCCATATGACCCAGCCCACATCATTTTCAAGCAGCCACCTGAAAGACTGGCCTGCATATTTGCCGAATGTGACAACTAGCTGGCCTTTCCACATTTCCCCTCCAGATTTCTTTGCAGCAGCCTCCACCTTTTCTGAATCCAGACAGCTGGGGTCTACTGCTTTGCTGGGGCCCATTGCCACACTCTTAGCTGCATCCGTACACTGCAGCTTGGCCTCTCCCTGCCTGTACAGACGGATGCATGGGTACAGGTGCTGTTTTTGGTGGCTGCTCAGCTGCTGTTTCAGTGAGAAGCTTTTCCCACACACTTCACACACATGTTCCTCGTTCGGACCATGAAGCTGCATGTGCCGAGTCAGGTTGGACTTCACTGAGAAACTCCTGTCACATACACTGCACTTGTGTCCCGCCAAATCCATGCTTTTTATCTGTTGTTATAAAACAGAAACAGATTCAGATTAGTTTCTTCTTTCCAAACTGCACAGGGGACTAAACACTGGAAGACCAGGAGATGCAAAACATGTACACAAGTAATAGTACTGCTATTACTATTGCTTAGAAGTAAAAATGTGTGAAATAATAAATAAAAAAAAGAAGTACTGTAATCTTTATGGATGTTATCTGAACTACCTTTTAATGTGATATTTAATGTGATTAGCTGAAAGTTCAAAAGGTAATGGTTTTATCATTTTAGACTATATTTTTGCTTGCCTTGTGTTTTCAGTGTTTTAACATGTTATTGACTGTTAATGGCTTATCAGTTACTATGAGACAAAATAGTTTAGATTAGTGGAGAGGATAGCTGGACAAAACAGGCCTATTAAGCTATTTAAATGTACAGTATGTAGTCAATTGCAACAGGACAAACTGGTGACCTATAGCGTTACTAGTCATAGGTAACATCTAACGTTACCTGTATTTGGATAGTAATCCTAATGCCCAGCCCTGGTTGTGTTTGGGTATTTTCAAAGCATTTACTTTTTTAGTAAAACATTACAAAGACTATACATAATTACTACAGTTTACTATTCATGTTAGTAGATGCGCGATTATATTTTCCCTATTAACGTTAATGCTTTTTAAACTTTAACAGTTAATAACTTTGTAATTACTGCACGTAAATCCATGCAGAAAAAGAACTGTTAGAAAGCATATGAATATACTGGAGAATATACTGAATTTACCTCTTGTTTGCTGTCACCGATCTCAGTCCACTGATGATAGCAGCGATTGTTTACTCTTGTCACTCCGATTATGCATTTGACACGGTCAGTCAATGAGGCCATCTGATTGGTGGGTTGAGGAAGCAGCCTGCTCAACGGCGCTCAATGATTGGTTGATTGAGCTCCTCAACTTGCTCAACGGCACTCAATGATTGGTCAGTATAGGGACTTAGAGGAGAGTGCGCCTGGGAATACCAGGTGCTGTAAGCTTTATATAGTTTACTACCCTAATGTTCTAACCATTCAAATAGCCCAATTTTGGCAGCAGATTTCGCTTACGGCCATACCACCTTGAGAACGCCCGAACTCGTCTGATCTCGGAAGCTAAGCAGGGTCGGGCCTGGTTAGTACTTGGATGGGAGACCGCCTGGGAATACCAGGTGCTGTAAGCTTTATTGTTGGATGGGAGACCTAGTAAGCTTTATATGGTTTACTACCCTAATGTTCTAACCATTCAAATAGCCCAATTTTGGCAGCAGATTTCGCTTACGGCCATACCACCTTGAGAACGCTAGGGGGAGCCATTGAGCGAAAGGAAGTGAGTTGGCAGTTTGAAGTTTGTAGTAGGTGAGACAGGCTCACCATTTTTCGTTTTTTATTTGTTAGTTATTGTCCTTAAATACACTGTTTATTTTTTAGTTTTGTTTTGAGTTTTCCTCCCGACAGCTTTTGCTGTTTAAGCATTTTTTGTTTAAAATGGATGGACTAACGGCATCGACCACAGCAATGGCAGGAGGAACATCAACTGGCAATGAAACTGGACTGGAACAAAGACGACGAGATGGACATGGAAAGGATAAAGAAGCAAGGAAAGAAAGCATGAAAAGAGTGTACGCAAAGGAAGCAACAGTTACAGTGGACTTAACGGAGGTAAGAGGAGCCAAGGCGGAGGATATTATTAAAGCAGTGACAGAGAAAATAGGAGTTGGAAAAATCTTGGCAGTTCGACAAATGGATAACTATGAGGTGACGTTGGAGAAAGAAGAAGACAGAGAAACTGATGGATGGACTAATTATCAATGGGAAAAACTGTGAGGTACAAAAACTGAAAAATAGAGACTATGTGGTTTCAATAATGCACCTGCCTGCTTATTTGGACGATGAGGACATTTTAAAGAAACTGGAGGGATGGGGGGTTTTTCCCCTTTCTAAAATAAGAAGGCGAGTTTACCCGGGCACAAGCATAGAGGATGGAACGAGGTTTGTTAAAACCAGGTTCTCTAAGGAAGTGATCTCACTACCATACAGCACTAAGTTTGAGACGGAAGAAGGACCACAATTTTTTCGGGTGATGCATAGCCATCAGGTGAAGACCTGCAGGCTGTGCACGAGCCCGGACCACATTGTGAAGGACTGTCCGGATTACAAATGTTACAGGTGCTGTGAGATGGGTCACTTTGCAAGGGACTGCAAAGCAGTAAAGTGCCTGGATTGCAAGGAGGTGACCAACAAATGTGTATGCGGGATGAGAAATGAAGAGGAAGAAGGAGTAAGCAGGCAGGTGCATGAGGGAGACAATGAAAAGGAACAGGAGGAAGGAACAACGATAACACAAGACGCAACAGCAGAAAAGGATGAAGGAGAATCCAGAGGACAATGCAACTTTCAAGGAGAACAAGAACAACAAGAGGATCAAGTAGAAATGCAAATAGACATGCCTGGAGTTTGTGGACTTTCAATGGATAATAGGGAACAGTCGAAAAGTGAAAGGGATGAAATGATCTCTGAGAGTGAAGAAGAAGAGGACCAAACAGAGAAACAAATGAAGAGAAGGAGATCAATTAAGGTAAAAACCATGTTTGGCGGCTGCAAGGAAAAGAATTGTTAATGAGGACACCTTGAGAAGCGTGAATAGGTATGAACTGCTAAAGGACATGGGGGAGACGGAATGAATAAATGAACAGTTACATGCATGTTTTTCTTTGCATCATGGTTTTAAGGCTTGTGACTTTTAATGCAAGAGGTCTTTTAAATATAAAAAAAATTGATAAATGTGGCGAGGGGTGCGTGGTTTGGCGAGATCTGCAGCGGGAGAGCGAGGGCGGAGCCAGGCGGTGAGTAAGCGGGTCAAGTTCAAATGACGAACACCTGTCTGTGATTGCAGTAATTGGCGTGAGGAGACCGTATATAAGCAGCCCTGGCAGACAGCACTTTTGAGAGAGACTGGGAGCTCGTGCACGGACCGGCCAGACACGACGAGTGACGTCTTCATTGAGATTGAGCCGAATGCGAAGCTGTAGCCAGCGGGAAGAGTTCATTTTGCCTATTTACTTTCTGTTTGTGATTTGTTTCTGAGTTACGTTATTGTGAGCGCGGAGTGCGCTGTGGAAAGAGTGAAAAATAAAAGTGCACGAGCCCCAGATATCGCCGACCCTGTGTCTCCTTCCATCACCTACACTTCACACAGAACCTGATCTGTATCACACTGATGCCGAAACCCGGGATGGAAGGGGAAGCCGCCGCCAGACAGTCCATGCCAACCCCATTTGCGGAGGTCATCCACGCGCTCGCGGGCCTCCACCAACAACATCAGAAGGCGTTGCTCAAGCTGGAGGAGCAGCAACAGCGCCGGTTCGAGGCGCTCCTCCAGGGCCAGAAGGAGGACCGCGAGCAGTTCCGGAGCTGGTTGGACCGGGAGGTTCGAGACCCTACCGCGGCCGCAGCCATGCCTCTCCATAAGATGGGTCCCCAGGATGACCCGGAGGCGTTCCTGGACCTCTTTGAGAGGACGGCTACGGCCGGGAAATGGCCATCAGCGGACTGGCCCATGCGGTTGATCCCGCTGTTGTCAGGCGAAGCCCAGATCGCCGCTCAACAGCTGCCAGTCCAGAACCTCCTGGTCTTTGAAGACCTGAAGCGCGCCATTCTCCAGCGGGTCAGCGCGCAAAAGCTCCGGGACGCCTGCCGCAAATGGCTGGTGACCGAGGGCCGGGACGTCGAGGGAGTCGTGGAGCAGGTGGTGCTGGAGCAGTTCGTGACACGACTCCCGAAGAAGACCTCCCAATGGGTCCAGTGCCACCGCCCGACGTCGCTGGACCAGGCCATCCAGTTGGCAGAGGACCAGATGGTGGCGTGCCCGGGGGTCGGCGAACCCTCATCTCTCTCTCTCTCTCTCCCCCCCCCTCTCTCTCTCTCGTCCTGTTCCTACTCCCAGGTCCCGAGGCGGCATCCCACCGAGACCGGCTCCCAGATGGAGAACTGGACCGGGACAGGACCAGAGCTGGAGGACCCGTACCCTACCTTGGGAAATTGCTCCCTCCTCCAGCGCCGCAGAGGGCCCTGGGCCCGCGCTCTCCTCACGCCCGTTACCTGACCCGCTTCCCGCCACCGGGGTGGCGGGGAAGCCTGGGCCGGCCTGCTGGCGGTGTGGGGACCCCGGGCATTTCATTGATCGGTGCCCCATGATGGAGATCGGGACGCTGATCAGGGTCCCCGACGAGCCGCGGGCCGCCCTCGACCAAGCAGGGTTATACCAGATTCCAGTAAGTGTAAAGGGGGGTAATTATCAGGCTTTGGTGGATTCAGGTTGTAACCAGACCTCCATCCACCAAAGCCTGATCCATGCGTCGGCATTGGATAAGAGCCGCATGGTTAAGGTGCGGTGTGTGCACGGGGAAATAGTGGGTTATCCCCTGGTGCCAGTCACCATTCAATTTCTGGGCCAAAAGTTGAGTTGGCAGTTAACCAGCACCTCCAGCACCCGTTGATTTTGGGGACTAATTGGCCGGGGTTTAAATCCTTATTGGCGTTTCTGTGCACGGGTGCTCCGGGGGAGTATAAAAAGCCGGACGGGGGAGCGTCGGTGCAGGCTGGGGAGGCTGTCCCGGGGACCTCGGGTCCTGCTCTGGAGGAACGGAGCGTGTCTGAAGAACTAATTTTTTCAGAGCGCGAGGATTTTCCTCTAGAGCAGTCCCGGGATGACACGCTACAAAACGCGCTTGAGCAGGTCCAAGTGATCGACGGGCAGGCTGTCCATCCAAACCAGCCGCTCTCCTATCCATATTTTGCTGTAATCAAGGATAGGTTGTATCGGGTGACCCAGGACCCACATTCAAAGCAAGATACAACTTAATTGTTAGTTCCAAAGAGCCGCCGGGAAATGCTTTTCCAGGCGGCTCACTCTAATCCAATGGCTGGGCATTTGGGGCAAACAGCTACACTAAATCGTATAATGACCCGATTTTTTTGGCCAGGCATTCACGAGAATGTGCGCAGGTGGTGCGCCTCTTGTCGCGAATGTCAGTTGGTAAATCCACCGGCCAACCGAAAAGCACCATTGTGCCCGCTCCCTTTAATAGAGGTCCCCTTCGAACGAATTGGCATGGACCTCATCGGGCCATTAGAACGATCTGCACGGGGGCATCGCTTTGCATTAGTCCTGGTGGATTATGCAACGCGATACCCCGAAGCAGTGCCGCTCCGCAACATTTCTGCTAAAAGCGTCGCGGGTGCACTGTTTCAATTAATCTCCCGGGTGGGGATCCCGAAAGAGATTCTCACCGATCAGGGCACGGCGTTTATGTCACATACTATCCGCGAATTATACGAATTGTTGGCCATTAAATCGATTCGCACCAGCGTCTATAACCCACAAACAGATGGTTTGGTGGAACGGTTTAATCGCACATTGAAATCCATGATTCGTAAATTCGTGCAGGAAGACGCCAAAAATTGGGATAAGTGGCTAGAACCCCTCTTGTTCGCTGTACGGGAGGTCCCCCAAGCCTCCACGGGGTTTTCCCCCTTTGAGCTGCTCTATGGACGCCAGCCCCGCGGGGTACTGGATGTCCTTAGAGAGGCTTGGGAGGACGGACCTTCAAATAGCAAGAACGAAATTCAGTATGTCCTGGACCTGAGAACAAAACTCCACACATTGGGGCGGCTCTCTATGGAGAATTTGTTACAGGCTCAGGACAAACAAAGTCGGCTGTACAACAGGGGGGCTAAACTACGCAAATTTGCACCGGGAGATAGAGTGCTTGTATTACTTCCCACATCCAGCTCTAAATTACTCGCCAAGTGGCAAGGACCCTTTGTGGTCACACGGCGAATTGGGGATCTTAACTATGAGGTTCTTCGATCAGACAGGGACGGGACACATCAGATTTATCACCTCAACCTCCTAAAGAAGTGGAGTGAGGCGGAGTCTGCGATGCTGGCGACGGTAGTGAGTGGGGAGGAGGATCTCGGGCCAGAGGCGAATATAAAGTCTCGATCCGCTACTCTGGCCATTTGCGGAGATCACCTCTCACCGTCCCAGATCGCGGACATTCAAAATTTGCAAACAGAGTTTGCTGATGTGTTCTCGCCCCTTCCTGGTCGCACGAACCTCATACAGCACCATGTTGAGACCGACCCGGGTGTGGTAGTGCGCAGCCGGCCGTATAGATTACCTGAACATAAAAAGAAAGTGGTACAGGATGAATTGGAAGCGATGTTGGATATGGGGGTAATAGAAGAATCCAATAGTGACTGGGCGAGCCCGATAGTTTTAGTGCCTAAAACTGACGGCTCCGTGCGGTTCTGTGTGGATTATCGCAAGGTGAATGCTGTATCGAAATTCGATGCATATCCAATGCCGCGGGTGGACGAATTGCTTGATCGGCTCGGCACTGCTCGCTTTTATTCGACACTGGATTTAACGAAGGGCTGTTGGCAGATCCCCTTATCTCCAATGTCTAAAGAAAAAACTGCTTTCACGACGCCGTTCGGATTACACCAATTTGTTACGCTTCCTTTCGGTTTGTTCGGCGCACCGGCTACCTTTCAGCGTCTGATGGACAGAATCCTCCGGCCGCATGCTGCATATGCCGCGGCATACCTGGATGATATTATCATCTATAGTAACGACTGGCAGCGGCATATGCAGCACCTGCGAGCTGTCCTCAGAACGCTGCGAGGGGCTGGGCTCACGGCCAACCCAAAGAAGTGTGCAATTGGGCGCGTGGAAGTTAGGTATCTGGGCTTTCACTTGGGTCATGGACAGGTGCGTCCCCAAATTGACAAGACGGCAGCGATTGCGACCTGTCCGAGACCTAAGACCAAAAAGGAGGTTAGACAGTTCCTGGGGCTAGCAGGATATTACAGAAGGTTTGTACATAATTATTCGGACCTTGCTAGCCCGCTGACTGATTTAACTAAAAAGGAGGCGCCAGATACCGTTCAGTGGTCGGAGCAGTGTCAGCAGGCTTTTACCCAGATAAAGGCAGCCCTGTGTGGTGGCCCGCTGTTACAGGCTCCTAACTTTTCTCTCCCTTTTTCCCTGCAGACTGACGCATCGGACAGGGGGCTGGGCGCCGTCTTGACCCAGGAGATAGAGGGTGAGGAGCGGCCGGTGCTGTACATTAGTCGCAAGCTCTCGAAGAGGGAGACCATGTACAGCACCATTGAGAAGGAGGCTCTCGCCATTAAGTGGGCTGTTCTCACTCTCCGCTATTATCTCCTGGGCCGAGAGTTCACCCTCTGTTCGGACCACGCTCCCCTGCAATGGCTCCACCGAATGAAGGATACCAACGCGCGGATCACCCGTTGGTATCTAGCGTTACAGCCTTTCAAGTTCCAGGTGATCCACAGGCCGGGTGCACAGATGGCTGTGGCTGACTTCCTCTCCCGCAGGAGGGGGGGGGGGGGGGCTGCAGGCCGGACGGCTCCCCGGCCTGAGTCAGGCGGTGGGGGTATGTGGCGAGGGGTGCGTGGTTTGGCGAGATCTGCAGCGGGAGACCGAGGGCGGAGCCAGGCGGTGAGTAAGCGGGTCAAGTTCAAATGACGAACACCTGTCTGTGATTG
Organism: Pimephales promelas; assembly: GCF_016745375.1. The sequence goes on from NW_024121754.1 coordinate 726,305, forward strand.
CAGTAATTGGCGTGAGGAGACCGTATATAAGCAGCCCTGGCTGACAGCACTTTTGAGAGAGACTGGGAGCTCGTGCACGGACCGGCCAGACACGACGAGTGACGTCTTCATTGAGATTGAGCCGAATGCGAAGCTGTAGCCAGCGGGAAGAGTTCGTTTTGCCCATTTACTTTCTGTTTGTGATTTGTTTCTGAGTTACGTTATTGTGAGCGCGGAGTGCGCTGTGGAAAGAGTGAAAAATAAAAGTGCACGAGCCCCAGATATCGCCGACCCTGTGTCTCCTTCCATCACCTACACTTCACACAGAACCTGATCTGTATCACAATAAAGTAAAACAAATGTGTAAACAAGAGGATATAATTTTGCTACAGGAAACAAACTGGAGAGAGGGGTGTATAAATGAAATGAGAGGAAATTGGGAAGGAGAATTTTGGTATAATAATGGAGATGGAAGGTATGGCAGAGGGGTGGCTATTTTAATAAGAGAAAATAGTGGAATAAATGGTAAAGAAATATATAAAGACAAAGTTGGGAAATGTATGGCAGTGGAAATTACTTATGAGGAGAAAGGAATGTTGTTGGTTAACATACATGCACCAAATGAAGAAAAGGAAAAAAGATTATTTTAACATGGTTAAGAGTTTAAGGAATTATAAAGATATTATTATGATGGGAGATTTTAACACTGTTTTTAGCAAAAAAGATATGGCGGATGGTATGGTTTTTAAAAGGGACACGGGAAGAAAAGAGTTAAAATCATTAATGGAGGAGAAGAATATGATAGATGTGTGGAGGGAAAGACATTAAAAGAAAAGGGAATTTTCTAGAAGACAAATTGTAGGGAATTTTATGTGTCAAACAAGGATAGATATGATTTTATGTACAAGGAATATAGAAGGTTTTATAGATAAGTTAAGGTATGAAGTAACAAGTTTGAGTGATCACAAGGCGTTTTATGTACAGTTGAATGGGAATACAGAGAAAAGAGGGCCAGGTGTATGGGTTTTAAATACGGACGTTTTAAAAGATGAACAGTATATGTTCTAGCAATAAAAGAGATGATTGAAAAAGAAAAAGAAAACGTAATGTATGTAGAAGACAAAAGAATTTGGTGGGAGAATGTGAAATTTTTAGTGAAAAAACAAACTATAAAGTATTGTACGTTAAAACATAAATGTAAGAAGAATAAAGAAAAAAAGATAAGAGAAAGACTGGAGAAGCAAATTGATGAAAAAGTACAAGATGTACCGAAAATCAAAGAAATACAGGAAGAATTGAAAGAGTTTGAAGAAAATAAATATAAAGGAGCAATGTTGAGGAGCAAAGTAAAATATTTGGTAGAAGGGGAAAAGTGTACAAAATTTTTCTTCGATTTGGAAAACAAAAAAGGAAGATCAGAAATGATAAAAGAGTTAAAAAAGGAAAATGGTGAGATAATAGAAGCAAATGAGGAAATTTTAAAGGAAACAAGAGTTTTTTTTTTTGAAAAGCTTTTTAGTGCAGAAGAGGTAAAGGAGGAAGAAAAAATGGAACTAATGCAATTAATAAAAACAAAAGTAGGCAAAGAGGAGAGCGAAGAGTGTGATAGAAGCATAAGTAAAGAAGAGATAGGAAGAGTTATAAATGACTTGAACAAAAGGAAAAGTCCAGGGATTGATGGTTTAGGAAGTGAGTTCTATGTAACTTTTAAAGATATTTTAACAAATATTTTAAGGGAGGTTTATGAAGAGATTTTTGAAAAAGGTGAAATGATGGTAAGGATGGGGATGGGTTTGATGAAGCTTATATATAAGAAGAAGGGAGAAAAACAGAACTAAAAAACTATAGACCTATCACAATGCTTAATACTGACTTAAAGATTTTAGCAAAAATTTTAGCGAATAGATTGAAAGAGATAATGCCAAAGATAATTACAACAAACCAGGCATATGGAGTAAAATGAAAAGACATTGCAGATACAATACTGAGTATAAAAGACACGATAAGATACATGAGAGATAAAAAGAAAGAGGGTTACATAATTAGTTTGGACTTCGAAAAAGCTTTCGACAGGGTAGATCATAAGTATCTCTTTGATGTTTTAAAAAGTTTTGGGTTTGGGGAGAATTTTATTAAATGGGTTCGTATTTTATATAAGGGAGCGGTGACAAGAATAAAATGTAATGGTTTTTTAACAGAATGTTTCAGAATAAAGCGTTCAATAAGACAAGGTTGTCCTTTATCAGCACTTTTATGCTCTTTGGTGGCAGAACCACTAGGACTAGCAATAAAACAAGAAAAGACGATAAAAGGAATAGAAGTGGAAGAATACATCGAGGATAATAAAATATTTCAATATGCTGATGACACAACATTTATTGTTAGAGGAGAAGAAAGTGTTAAAAAAAATAATGGAAATAGTACAGCGGTTTTGTAAGGGGTCAGGAGGAAAAGTGAATAAAGAAAAAACTGTGTACATAAGATTTGGAGAGGCAGGGAACTTAACAGAGAATTTTAAATTTAAGGAAGTTAAAGAAATGAAGATTTTAGGGATTTTAATAGGGAAAGACGAAGACAAAGTGAGAGAAAACGTGGGAAGAAATAGTAGAAAATATTGAAAGAAGAACAAACTTATGGAAATTGAGGACACTTAATTTAAAGGGGAAGGTTTTAATCCTGAATGTTTTAATGTCATCAAAATTATGTTTTTTTTTATATGTGACATCAATGCCAGTATGGGTGGAAAAAAGGTTGAAAAGATGTTTTTTTTAGATTTTTTATGGGAGGGCAAACCAGCAAGAATTGCATATAATACTTTAATTGGGGTGGTAGATAAAGGAGGTTTGGGTTTAATGGATGTAGAGCAAAGGAAAAATAGTCTAAGAGTTAAATTGGTCGGAAAGTATCTGGACGAAAATAATAAAGTAGAATGGAAAACAACAATGGAGTATTTTTTAAACAAATGTGGGGATTTTAATCTGGGGGATAACATTTTATGGATGAAAACAAAAGAGTGGATGACAGTGGGGCTGCCAAAATTTTATGGAGAGGTTTTAAGGGCTTGGGGAAAATTTTTGTTAAATGTAAGGTACAATTTACAAGGAAGAGAAAGCGTTTTAAATCAGCCTTTATTCCTAAATACGGACATTTTAAACCAACGGAAGGAAATTTATTTTAGAAAATGGTTGGAAGCTGGAATAGTTAAAGTGAGAGATGTTTTATATATAAAGAAGGATTTTTACCGATACAGTACATAGTTGATGTAATGGAGGAAGCAAAAGAGGAGTTCAGCAGACAAGAATTAAAAAATAAGTATGATATTATATACCTGGCCATATTGTGAGAGAATGTCCAAGTTTTAAATGCTTCAAGTGTGGCAAGCAGGGACATTACGTGCGAGAATGCACTGGTGGAAACTGCAGCGTGTGTGCCAGGGAGGCTGCGTTATGTGTGTGTAAAACTAGAGGAAGAGGATGAGTCTTCGGATCTGTATAGCAATCATGATGAGGAGGAGGAGGGGGAAGAAGAGGAGGGTTCTGAGGAGGAGAAAGAGGAGATAGAGGAAACTTGGATTCAAAGTGAAGCAACAACAGAACGGGAGGACACTGGGAAGGAGAACCATCGAGAGGAGGCTGTCCAGGGGCAAGTGTTGACGAAGAGAGGCAAAGGAAGGAGGGGAGAAAAATTGTGCCCAAGTAAAGAGACAAATTTAGGAGCTGGTAAGGTGGAAATTGCAGCGGAGAAGATGTCTGAAAAAGGGGATGGAGGGCCAATCAAGAGTCAAGGTATTGGTCCGGACGGTGGCAGCAAGAAAGGGCAAGGATCAGTTGGAGTAGGGGGAGAGAAGATGGTGTTAGAGACTACATCTGGGGTGACATGGACACAAATGAAGGAAATTTCATACAGATGAAACGGAAAAATATTGAAATGGAGGAGAACAGTGGAAAAAAGTAAGACTGAATTTTATTCCTAATGATTTTGTTTTTTTTCTCATTAATGTAATGCAGGCTATATGTGATGCAATGAGCATTGCCTGTTTGAACAGTAATGGACTTCGAGAGATAAATAAGTTTGAGCAGGTGATTGGAATGCTAAAAACAGATGTAATCCCAGACAGCAAACTGACATTGAATCAACGTGGAAACGACGTCTCTCATGACATTGAAACAACGTTGATTTGCTCATCGAATTAACGTTGAACCAACGTCAGACGCGGCATTCTTCAAAGCTAAATGAAATCGAAAATTGGTTTGCTTTCATAACGTTGAAACAACGCGTTGATTTCAGGTTGATTTTCCGTTAGTTTTGAAAGAATGACGCATCTGACGTTGGTTCAACGTTAATTCGATGAGCAAAACAATGTCAGATCAACGTTGTTTCGATGTCATATTTCCACGTTGATTCAATGTCAGTTTGCTATCTGGGATATGTCTGCAAGAGACTCATTGGACTGAAGATATAATGCCTAATATAAAAAAACATTGGGAAGAAGATATTTTTGTCAATCATGGTAGTCAAAGAGCCTGTGGTGTGGCAATATTGTTAAAAGGTGGAAGAATGCAGAATGTAAAACAAATATACAGTGATGGTAAAGGAAGATTGCTAGTTATAGAATTTGCTTGGTGCAATGAATTGTTTAGATTGATTAATTTATATGCACCTAATGTTGAAACTGAAAGGGGCGTCTTTAAGCAAATGAAGCCACTATGTACAGGCAAATGTATAGTAGTGGGGGATTTTAATGTGTGGTGTACAAGACTTGATGCGTCAAGCAGCGCAAATTATAAATCAGATGTGTCCAGAAAATATTTAAATGATATGATGCAAAGTGAGGACATGGTTGATGCCTGGAGAGAGGAGAATCCGTTTAAAAGAGAGTTTTCAAGAAGACAAATGGTGCTGGGAAGTTTAAAACAAAGTCGAATAGATTTATGTTTAATTAAAAGAGAAATGCTGAGTTATGTGAAAAACGTAAAAAAAACAAGTTTTTAGGTATTAGTGACTATGCTGCCATGACAGTAAGGATGAGTTTAAATATGGAGGGAAGAGGCCGAGGACTGTGGTGTTTGAATGCATCTCTGTTGAAGGAAGAGGCATACAGGGAAAAAAATTAGTAGATGCATAAGATATGAAATGGAAAATCCTTTGTACAAGGAAAACGTGTGAGTGGTGGGAAAAAATGAAAGGGAACATTAAAAAAAGAAGTATAAGATATTCAAAGCAAAGGAATTTTATGAGAAAGAGTAAAATGGATGCTCTGAAAGGTGCTTTGGAAAAAGAAGCAGATAAAATAGAAAAGAATCCTGACCATGGAAAAGAGCCTTTCTTTCAGATAAAAACAGAAATAGATGAGTATGAAAAGGAGAAGTGTGAGGGTGCAAAAGTGAAAGTAGAATACAGTATGCAGTGGATGGAGAAAGATGTACAAAATTCTTTCTGAATCTAGAGGGGAAAAAAACAGAGGAACAATTATATTACAGAATTGATAAAAGAAGAAGGTGAAAAGATAACATCTCACGTAGAGATAATGAAGGAAGTAGAGTTGTTTTATAAGAAACTATTTAGTAGGGATGGTATAAAACAAGAATGTGTGGATAAAGTTTTAAATACTGTAGATGCTAGGTTGTCCGAAGAAGACAGAAAGATGTGTGATGGGGACATAAGTATTGAAGAAATAGAAGTGGCGATTAAACAAACAAAGCCGAACAAGAGCCCAGGATCAGATGGCTTAACACATGAGTTTGATAAGACTTTTGTCAATTTTAGCACCAATAATGCTGAGGCTTTATAGAAGTATGGAAGAGATAAGGGAGGTGCCAGATTCAATGGGGTTAGGGGTAATTACTGTTTTGTACAAAAACAAAGGTAGTCCATTCAGTTTGAAAAATTACAGACCTTTAAGTCTTTTAAACTCCGATTATAAGATTCTGACAAAAATTTTAGCCAACAGGATAAAAGAAGTAGCAGGGATAAAACCGAATCAAGCATACAGTATACCGGGAAGGGACATAGCAGACACAATTTGTACAATAAGAGATGTGGTGGATAGTCTGAATAAGGATGGGGAAGGGGGGATAGTATTATGTATGGATTTAAATAAAGCGTTCGACAGGGTAGAGCATAGTTTTGTAGAACAAACAATGAGAAAGTTTGGGTTTGGAGAGAGGATTTTAGGGTGGATAAATTTGTTATATAACAATGCAAACAGTTGTGTAAAGGTTAATGGAGCTCTATCAGACCCTTTTCCATTAGAAAGGTCAGTAAGGCAGGGATGTCCTCTGTCTGCTTTGTTGTACTCAATATCAGCTGAACCGCTGGCAACATTGATAAAAGGGGATAAGGAGATCAGAGGGATTCCAATTCCATATGGAGGGTTGAGTGTTATTCATCAATATGCAGATGACACAACATTCACAGTAAGAGATATGGAGAGTGTAAATAAAATAATGAAACACATGGTAAACGTATGGAAAAGCATCAGGTGCAAAAATAAATATTGATAAATCTGAAATAATGAGTGTAGGAGGAGTGGATATAGGAGGGTGTGATATTCCTTTTAAAGTCCCAACAGAACATATGGTGATTTTAGGAGTGAATATGGGGGTAAATGCAAAAGAAGCTAGGGATGCGACGTGGACTAGAATTTTGAATAAAATAAAACAGGTTTTGCAGTTTTGGAGATTAAGAGAATTAAGATTGAGGGGTAAGGTAGTAGTTGTAAATTCATTATTGCTTTCCAAATGTAATTATGTTATTGGAGCACTTGATCTACCAGACTGGGTACTAAATGCAACACAGTCTCATGAAGATGCGTATCTATACCACGAGTGTCATTTCTCGTGGCATTTATATGCCAAAAGTGTTTTTTTCGTGTATATGGTACGCACTAAAAAACCCTGGGTTAGGTTTGGGGGGAGGGGGTTGGGGAGTTCGTGCGTATTATACGCAAAAAAGTGCGTATCATATGTACGCGAAAATCACGTGCCATATACACGCAAAAACTGTTTTTGGCGTATAAATGCCACGAGAAATTACATTCGCGCCATAGATACGAACTTTCATGAGATCGGGCTGACTAAATGAGATGAAGGAGGTGGTGAATACTTTTTTGTGGGGAGGGAAAGGGGTAAAAATATCAATGAAAACATTAATAGCAGATTTTAAAGTAGGAGGTTTGAAGCTGATTGATTTAGGTGTAAAAAGAAAAGCAATAAGAGTGAAAACAATAAAGAAGTATTTATATGATAAAGGTGATTGTGGATGGAAAGGTTTTTTTAAAGATTATTTGAACAAAAGTAGTGGATGTGGAGAAGAAGGGTTGTTCATGGCATTGAAGAAGCTGAATACTGAATAGGGCTGGGCAAAAAAATCGATTTTTCGATTAATCGTTTTTTAAAATCTGGTCGATTCAAAATCGATTCTCAAAGGCCAAGAATCGATTTTTTCATATTTATTTCCGCAAACATTGAAGATTAACGTTAATGTAATTACTAGTCTTTTCCACTAGATGTCACCCTCTTATTTGCCTTGCGTGTTGTTACAGAGGAGCGAGAGGCGAGCCAGCCTGTCAGTCATTCATTCATTCATTCAATCGGTGCTTAAAATGGCGGTTTCAGGTGCGTTGTCGACGTTAATTCCTTCACATAAAAAGTCAGAGGTATGGAAGCATTTTAGATTTCGCAAGCAAGAAGGTGAGGATAGTGTGGTGGACAAGAACAAAGCCATATGCCTGATGTGTAATGCTGAGGTGAAATGCTGTAGTAATACTACAAATCTGCGGAACCATTTGATGAGACATCACCCAGACGTGCAGGTTGCAACACCCACACACCACAGCAGAGCACACAACCGAAGATTTCAAATGCATTCACAAGCAAAATTCCTCACAATTCTCCTCGTGCACAAAAGATCACTGAATCAATTGCATTTTTTATTTGCAAAGATATAAGGCCATATAGCGTAGTCGAAAACGACGGATTCCGATACATGTTGAATGTCCTGGAGCCACGTTATTCCATTCCTAGTCGCAAACGGATGAGCGAAGAGATTATCCCAAAACTGTACAATGAAGTGAAGCAAAAGATTACTCTGTCCCTAACGACAGCGGACAGAGTAGCTCTCACATGCGATGGTTGGACGTCAAGACATCAAGACACATATGTCACAATTACCTGCCACTATTTAGATGACTGGGTTCTCATTTCAAACGTGTTGCAGACCAGAGCTATGCAGGATAGTCACACAGGAGCAAATATATGTGCATTGCTTTCAGATGCGTTGGAAGAGTGGGGGCTTACTAAGAAAGACCCGATCATTGTGACCAACAACAATGCTACCAATATGATACGTGCCGTGGAGATGATGGAGCTGCTCCATATTGGCTGCTTTGCTCATACAATAAATCTAGCATCGCAAGCTGCGCTGAAACTTCCGGCCATCTCTCGCTTGCTAGGCCGAGTTAGGCGCATAGTGACATTCTTTCACAGGAGCGCAAACGCCAACAAAGTTTTCAAAGAAAAACAGAGGCTGCTGAACTTGCCCTGTCGCAAACTGACAATTGACGTGGTGACCAGGTGGAACAGCGCGCTGGACATGCTCGACAGATTTTTGGAGCAGCAACCGGCAATCTCAGCCGCACTTCTTTCTCCTGAAGTACGTCGGAGCGAAAAGGATCTTTGTGGGATATAACTGTGGGAGAGGACATCGTGAAAGCTCTTCGTCCGATGAAGAGTGCAACTCTGGTGATGTCTGGGGAGAACTCCGCTACCCTCTCTATTATTGCACCATTGCACGCACAGCTCCTTGATGAGATGCGCTCGACTGCCGGTGATTCGACTGTCATTAAGGAACTCAAATCTGCCATACATGACAACTTGAGGTTTAGGTATGTTTAAAAAAACAGATAGTATTATCTTTATAAAAATTAAACATTTGTGTGGATGTTACAACAGATTACATTATTGTTAATTTTAACATCGATTATGTTGATGGCATAAGGTAATTTCAATGTTATTGTCTGATCTTTAAAGATATGCAAATCTTAAAGAGAAGCTGTATGTTGCATCTGCCCTGGACCCTCGTTTCAAGACTCTTCCTTTCATCTCTGATGAGGAACGTGAGGACACATTCACAACATTGATCAGTGAGATTGTCACTCTTGAGCAAGTTAAGGTATTGAATAAAGTTTTAAAAATGAAAACAAACAAAAACTTAGTATTTATATTTGCATATAAATATAATTAAAGTAAAATAATAAAATGGGCAAAATTAAATTCAAATGTAATTTTAATTGACATTTTCATTTTTTCTAACTATCAGCAGCAAGGATCTGATAGTGCTGGTAATGGAGGCAGTGCACCTGTCCAGGAGCAAAAATCCCTTAGTGAAGGTGATAGTGACCCCTCCCCAGCCCCACCAAAGAGGTCAAAAGAATCCTGTGCTCTGTTGGATCTGCTTGGGGCAGCATATGTCTGTGCTCCAGTTGCTGACAGAGCACGAGAAGAAGTTGGCAAATACAGAGAAGTTACACCTATACCTCTCTCAGATGATCCACTTAAGTGGTGGTGTAAGCATGAAGGAGTGTACCCACTTTTGTCCCTCCAGGCAAAACGCTACCTTTGTGTTCCCGGGACCAGTGTCCCTGCTGAAAGAATTTTCTCCACAGCTGGAGACATTATTACAGCTCAAAGAAGTTGCCTTCTGCCAGAGCACGTTGACCAACTCCTTTTCTTGCAAAAAAATTACAGTTTCCAATGAGGCAGTGTTACTATACTTTGAGCCTACTGTTGGTAGAGTCCAAGTGTTAGTTTTATGTGAAAGTGTAATTTATGGATGTATTCATCTATGAATTTCTTTCTTCTGTTAACACAAAAGTTGACTTCCATATAGTATTGAAAAAAAAAGTTAATGGAGACCAAAAACAGTTTGGTTACCCATATTGTTAAAATCTTTTTATTTTTTTTGCTTAACAGAATTGTTTTTATATATATACACGTGATAAATACATAGATAAATGATGACACAATTATTTCATTTTTGGGTGAACTATCACCAATAAGCCAGTATTAGTTGTCCTACATTGTTCATCAGCCTCCATTTTACAGCTAATGTTGTAATATTATCTTAAAAATTAAATAACCTGATCCTGTTTGATCAAGGAATGGGACTGTTCTGACTTTTTGATCTTGCATCAAAATAAAATAAAAAGTTTAATATACAGGTTTGTGGCTCTTAATTTCTTTTTATTAATTATCCACTTATAAACTTAAATTCACTGTTCTTTTTTATTAATTGTATAAGCATTAAATCGATTTTCATTGAGTTGAATCGAGAATCAAAATTTGAATCGAGAATCGAAATCGAATCTAGAATCGAAATCGAATCGATTTGAGAGCTTGAGAATCGAAATCGAATCGAATTGGAACATTGAATCGATACCCAGCCCTAATACTGAAGCTGATTTCTGAATTCTAAGATACAAATGAAAGGGAAAATGTTCTATGATAGATTGTTTATGAAAGCTGGAGTCAGACAAGTAAAGGACCTCGTGTATGAATATGTAAAAGGTTTTCTACCAAATAGAGCTATTTATGATTGTGTTGTGGGATGGGATGATGAGATTGAAAAGTCAAAAGTTGATTGTGTATGTGAAAACATAAAAACCAGTCTGCCCAGGAGATGGGTGGAGATGATAGAGAGAGAGGTTACTAAAATGGGGGACTGGGGATTTCCAGATATGTATTTTATGAAAAATGAAAAGAAGAAATATTTGTCTGATTTAACAGTGAAAGAAATATACAGAATATTGGTGGAAAAGGAAATTAAATTGCCTGCTTCAGAAAGTGTATGGCCAAAACTGTTCCCAGAATTTAATGTAAAGGATATATGGACAAATTTAAGTGTGAAATATAATGGGATGGATTGTGAGAATTTAGATTTTAAGCTCAGACATAATAGAATATATACGAAGGTGGTGATTCATCAAATGAATAAAAACGTAAATAGGGAGTGTGATGTATGTAAGATGTATCCTGAAACTCTGATGCATATATTTTTTGAATGCAAAGAGCTTGATGGGTTCCATGACAAAATGAAAAAAATGGTCAAGGATGATTGGGGGAAAGATGTAACGGGAAACGAATGGAAAAAATTGTTTTTATTTGGTGTAAGCACAAACTGTAAAGATCCAGGAGTTAACCTATGTCACTTTATTCTGAGTCATGCGAGGTACGCAATATGGGCGAGGAGAAATTTGGCATATTTTGAAGGGAGAAAAGCCCAGGTCTAGATGGCTTAATTGGAGAGTTCTATAAAGCCTTTAAAGATGTTTTAGCACCAGTATTGTTAGAGCTATATCATTATATGGAAGACAAGCAGGTAATGCCAAAGACAATGGCAGCTGGGGTTAACTATTCTCTTTAAAAATAAAGGGAGTAGATTACGATTAGAAAACTATAGGCCAATCAGTCTCTTAAACACTGACTATAAAATATTGGCGAAAATCCTAGCAAATAGGCTGAAAAATGTAATAGGGAGTATTGTGGCCCCAACACAGGCTTACAGTATACCGGGCCGAGATATTGCAGACATTATAAGTACAATCAGAGATGCGGTAGCTTATATGAAGGGGAAAGGAGGTATTTTGTTAAGTGTGGATTTAAACAAGGCTTTTGACAGGGTGGAGCACCAATTTTTAGGGAAGGCTTTGGAAACGTTTGGGTTTGGTGAGAAATTTAGATCATGGATAAGATTGTTGTATATGAGTGCACATAGTGTAGTTAAATGTAATGGGGTGTTAACGGATGAGTTTAATATTGAGAGATCGATAAGGCAGGGTTGCCCTTTGTCTGCCTTGCTATATAGTATAACTGTGGAGCCGCTGGCAACCCTAATAAAAGCAGATAAAGATTTAAAGCCTATTCATTTTGCAGATGAAGGGGTCAGGCTGGTTCATCAATATGCAGATGATACTACGTTTACCGTGGAGGATATAGAAAGTATAAATAGGATAGTGGAGCATATACAAACTTTTGGTAGGGCAGCGGGGGCAAAGATTAATATTGAGAAATCTGAAATTATGTCATTTGGAGAAGCTAAAATATCGGATTGTGATATCCCTTTTAAAAATGTCAAAGATTACATCAGGGTTCTGGGAGTGAATTTGGGTGTCGAGGCTATTAAAGCAAGGGATATAACCTGGTCAGTAATCTTACAAAAAATAAGGCAAACTGTGAATTACTGGAAATTAAGAGGTCTCACATTGAAAGGGAAAGTGACTGTTATCAATGTTTTGTTAATATCAAGATTTGTTCATGCATTGAGTGTGCTAGACATGCCAGAATGGGTTTTAAAAGAGGCAAATTCCATCATAGTAGATTTCCTGTGGAACGGGAAAAATGTGAGAATTTCAAAAAAGGTTCTGATAGCAGATAAAAAGGAAGGAGGTTTAAATCTGATGGACCTGAATGTAAGGAGGAAGGCGTTAAGACTTAAAGTTGTTAAGAAATATTTATACAATAAAGAAACATATGGTTGGAAACACTGCATGAGGGATTGTTTAGAGAAATTTGGGGCTTTAAGTGAAAGTAATTTGTTTGTGTTTAAGGGAATCTATGATAAAAGATGTACCACCATTTTATAAAGAGGTTCTTCAAGCTTGGGCCAAGTTTCTGCCCCAAGTGGATTATAAGTGTGATACGATTGAATTAGTGCTAAATCAGCCAGTATTTTTGAACCCTAAGATAACAGATAGGGGACATGTGTTGGAAAACAAGAAATTTATGAAGGTTGGGCTATACCAGATAAAAGACTATGTGTATGAAGTGGTTCCGGGGTTTTTACCTTCTCAGGCAATATTGGACATTGTAATGGAAGGGAATGAAAATATGTGGAAAGGTACAATTGTTAATGCTTTTGAAAAAAATCAAGAGTAGCATTCCAAAATCTTGGATTGCTTTAATAGAAAGACAAGAGGTTAAAACTAAGGAGTATACGTTTCCTGAAATGTATATTGAGCAGAATAATTGTAAAGTTGAGTTAGCTAAGATGCTTTTAAAAGGGTTTTATAGGATTATGTTGAAAAAAGAAGTTAAAAGGCCTACATCTGAAATATATTGGAGAAAGGTGTATCCAGAGATAAAGTCAGAGATGTTGTGGAAGAATTTACATATCAGGTATAATTCAATTGAATGTGAGCAGAATGATTTCATGCTCCGGCATAATAGACTATATACAAAAGAAGTCCTGCACCAAATTGACAAAAGTATTGGGAGAAAATGTGATGTATGTGACGGGGAGGTTGAAAATTTAATGCATTTATATGTAGAATGTCAAGGTCTTGAAGAGCATCATGAGATGTTAAAGCAACTAGTGAGGAAAAATTGGGAGAAAACACATTTTGTGGATGAGGAATGGAGTACGATTTTTCTGTTTGGAATAGTAAGGGAAAAGAATGTGAAAGGGAACTTGCATCTCTTAAATATGGTACTAAGCTATGCAAGGTATGCTGTAAGATTGAGGAGAAATGTAGCTTATTTTGAAAAAAGAAAGGAAATATGTGGTGTATCTTCAAAGCCTTGTTAAAACAGCACATAAGAATGATTTATACATATATGAATATTGATTTTTGTGTTCTTTTTGTTGATGGAAGCAAATTTATTTCTGTAGCAGCATCGAATGAACTTGTATTTAATTTCTGAGAAAATTTAAATAGAAGGCTGCTGAAAAATGTAATGTTGAAAATGATGATGTTTGTACTGTAAAATTTTTTGTTAATAATAAAAAAAAAGAAAAGAAAAAAAAGAACGCCCAAACTCGTCTGATCTCGGAAGCTAAGCAGGGTGTTGGATGGGAGACCTAGTAAGCTTTATATGGTTTACTACCCTAATGTTCTAACCATTCAAATAGCCCAATTTTGGCAGCAGATTTCGCTTACGGCCATACCACCTTGAGAACGCCCGAACTCGTCTGATCTCGGAAGCTAAGCAGGGTCGGGCCTGGTTAGTACTTGGATGGGAGACCGCCTGGGAATACCAGGTGCTGTAAGCTTTATATAGTTTACTACCCTAATGTTCTAACCATTCAAATAGCCCAATTTTGGCAGCAGATTTCGCTTACGGCCATACCACCTTGAGAACGCCCTAGTGGTACGATCCAGGACGTTGTGTGGCAGTAGTTGGGAGAGGAAGCCCATTTTGTTTTTGTCAATTTGTTTGTTTTGTGAGTTTTTGTTACTTTAAGTTCGCTTTTTGTTTGTTTTTTTGTTTTTTAAACCACCTAACAGCAGCTTTGGCTGGCTGGAGGGTGGTTTTTTGTTTTTGTTTTTTGCAATCATGGACGGAGTAACGGCAAACGACACTGGACTGGTTGGAGGAACACGCACGGTAATTGACAATGGACTGGCAGGAGGAACACGCAAGGCAAACGACAATGGACTGGCAGGAGGAAGACGCACGGCATTCGACACTGGACTGGCAGGAGAAACACACAAGGCAAACGATAATGGACTGGATAATCGACCACAAGTGAGAGATGGAAACACCCGAGATTCGTCACTGCCATATAGCACTAAGATGGAAACAGCGGAAGGGCCACAGTATTTCAGGGTGGTGCACAGTCACCAGGTTAAAACGTGTCGGCTGTGCACGAGCCCAGACCATCTACTGAAAGACTGCCCTGAGGTCCAGTGCTATAAATGTGAGGAGAGGGGACACTTCGCAAGAGACTGCAATGCTGTCAGGTGCCCGGATTGCAGAGAAACTCTAAATAAATGTGTGTGTATGGGGGAGGAAGAGGAAGGAGGTAGGGAGAATCAGGTTGACGGACAGGTGCATGAAGGAAACAACGAGGATGAAAGACAAACTGATGTGATACAAGAGGAACAAGTTATTCAGCAAAAAGAAACGGAAGAAGGAACGAGCAACAGAGAGGAAGAAGGAGAGCAAGAGAATAATAAAGATAAAGAACAAACAATGGAACAGGACATGCAATGGTCAGCAATGGGAACATCGGACAGTGGTAAAAGGTATCGGGATGAGATGGAGAAAAAAGAAATAAAGATGGACAACATGGAGAACAACAGAGAAGCGAGAGGACAAATAAGAAGAAGATCATCAAAGTTCGAGCCAAATTTGGAAAATGCAAGAAAAAAGACTACAATAAGGAGCAGAGATGGAAGTACAAACAGATATGACGTGTTAAAGGACCTTGAGGGAGAAAATGGAGACTAATGGTTTTTAGGTATTTATTTTTCTTTTTTTTAATGGTTTGGCAAATTTGAAAGAGTGAAAGAAAAGTGTAGAGGAGAAGATGTCATTGTTTTACAAGAAACAAACTGGAAAGAGTGTGATGATGGAATATAAAAAGAAATGGGAAGGGGATATTTTATATAATAATGGGGAAGGTAGGCTTGGAAGTGGGGTGGTGTTTTTAATGAGAAAGGATGCTTTTAATACAACCAGAGTGGTATACACAGATAAGATTGGGAAATGCATGGCTGTGGAAGTAAATTACGAAGGATGTAAATTGATTTTAGTAAATGTACATGCACCAACGGAGGAGAAGGAAAAGAAAGAGTTTTTTAATATTTTAAGAAGTATTGTAAAGGACTATAAGAAAGTGATAATGATGGGGGATTTTAACATGGTTTTTAGTAAACAAGACATGGCAGAAGGAATGGTTTTTAGAACAGATACAGGGCGAAAAGAATTAAAAGCTTTAATGGGAGAAAATAATATGATAGATGTGTGGAGAGAAAGAAATGAAAGGAAAAAAGAATTTTCAAGAAGACAAATAGTAGGGCAGTTTGTGTGTAGGACAAGAATTGATTATGTTTTGTGTACAAGGAATATGGAGGATTTTATTGAAAATATTAAGTATGAAGACACAAGTTTTAGTGATCACAAGTTTTTATTTTTTAAAATAGATGGAAATAAAGTGCAAAGAGGGCCAGGAATATGGGTATTAAGTACAAAAATGTTAGAAAACGAAGACTATATTTTAAAGGTTAAAGAAATTATAGAAAAAGAAAAGGAAAATGAAATATATGAAGAAAATAAAAGAATATGGTGGGAGAACGTAAAGTTTTGAATAAAAAAATTCGCGATATTGTAGTATAATACGCAAATGCAAAAAATACAAAGAAAAAGAAATAAAGGAAAGCTTAGAAGAAGAATTGAATAAAGAAAATAAAGATGTACAAAAGATAAAAGAAATGGAGGGAAAACTGAAAGAAATAGAGGAAAAAGAATATGAGGGAGCGAGATTAAGAAGCAAAGCTAAATATACGGTGGAGGGAGAAAAATGCACAAAGTTCTTTTTTGATTTGGAAAAAAAGTAAGGAAAAGCAGAAACGATAAAACAGATAAGAGGAAAAAATGGGGAAATTGTAGAAGGGAATGAAAAGATTTTTAAAAAAATAAGGGAAGAACTGTGGCTAAAAAAGAAAAAATCATGTTGGATGTTTGGAGTGCGTTTAAAAGGAAAGCTGAAGTATATTTTGAAAGATTGTATGTGTATTTTAAAGGTGAAAATATGTTGAATTCTTTTTATGATGTTTTTTCACCAAAAGTTGTTTGTGTTTTAAAGGATCTAATGTGGAAGCTGCCGGGAGAAGAAGTCTTTTAAATGTACAAAAGTAAAAGATATGTAATGTAGAGATGTTTATTCACATGATGTTTGGAAAATCTATATTTTTTAGTGCATTTCATTATTGTATTTTATTGATTGAAACTTCTTAATAAAAAAAAAAAAACTCTTGCTGTTTGAGGATGGATACCTCTAAGAGCAAGGAAGTAGAAGTGGCTGGACAACAAGAGAAGGGAAGAGGACAAAGCATGCGGAAAATGAGAGGTGAAGAGCGCAGCTATGGCAAAGAGCTGACTGTGTTGGTGGAGATAGAAGGTGAGGACACAATCACAATGATGGAGCTATTGAAGAGTGCGAAAGAAGAATGCGGAGGAGTGGTTGGTTGCAGATATAAATCTCCAAAAGAGTATGAATTAACAATGGAAGATGTGAGGGCAAAAGAGAAAATCCTGGATGGTTTGAAGATCAGAAATAGTCGTGTGATGGTGAAAGAAGTGGATTGCATGGTCGTTTCTTTCTTAGGACTGCCCGTCTACATTCAAGATGAAGAAATTTTGAAGAAACTAAAAGAATGGGGAGTAACAGCGGTGTCTAAAATCAAAAGGAGAGTGTGGCCGGGAACAGACATTGTGGATGGGACAAGATTTTTAAAAGTTAAGTTCAGCAATGTCGTCAAATCGTTGCCCTAATTCAACAAAATTTGAGACGCTCAGTGGGATGGAACACTTCAGGGTCATACACGATCGACAAGTGAGGGTTTGCCGTATGTGTATACAGCCGGGGCATGTAGTGAGGGACTGCCCAAGTTTTAGGTGCTTTAAATGCGACAAACAAGGACACTATGCAAGAGAGTGCAAAGGGGTGAATTGTGACGTGTGTGGAATGCAGACAGGACTATGCGTGTGTGAAACACTGGCAGTGTTGGAAGAGGGGAACAGTGAGGATTCAGACCTGTACGACGCGGAGGAGAGCGAAGAAGACGAAGATGCAAGTGCAGAGGGAGCGGCAAAAGGGGAGGTCATCGAGAGCAACAGCAGCCAAGGTGATGCTGGAGATGAGAGGAAGGCGAAAAGCAACGACGAAGAAGGAGGCAATGCCAAAAGTCAGGAAGGAAAACTTCGGGAGGGAAAAGGAATAGAGAAGGATGAGGGGGGAGGAAAGGAGAAAGAAAAGCCAGGGAATTCTGAGATTAAAATGGAGGAAGACATGGACACGAGTGAGGGGAAATGCACCCTTAGGAGAAGAAAGAAGAAAATGGCAGAGAAGCATGAGGTTAAACGTAAGAGCTTGGTCTAATCTGAATGTGTTTAAACCTCTTTAAAAATGTAATAATGACTATGTGGGGTGTTATGCACATTGTGTGCCTGAACAGTAATGGGTTAAGAGACCTAGAAAAATTTGAGAAGGTGAAGAGACTGTCAAAAGCAGATGTGTTATGCTTACAAGAGACACACTGGACAGGGGATATAATGGATAATATAAAAAAGAGATGGGAGGGGGAAATTTATGTGAGTCACGGAAATGTAAAAGCTTGTGGAGTGGCTATATTGATAAAAAGAAACAGAGTGCAAAATGTGAAACAGATATATAAAGATGAAAGCAGGAGATTGTTAGGAATTGAGTTTGTTTTGCAATGCGCTGTTTAGGCTGATTAACATTTATGCACCGAATATAGAGGTGGCTAGAAAAGATGTCTTTAATGAAATGAAAAAAATACATAAAGGGAGGTGTATAGTGGTTGGTGATTTCAATGTGTGGTGCACAAGACTGGATGCTTGTAGCACTGCCAATTTTTAATGGAGTGGATGAGGAATGAGGATATAGTGGATGTGTGGAGGGAAGAGAATTTTCGAGAAGACAAATGGTGATGGGTAGCTTAAAACAGAGTCGCATAGATTTATGTTTGACAAAAAAATGTTAAAATGTGTTAAAAATGTGAAATGCAGAACCCGTTGTTTTAGGATAATGTATGTGAGTGGTGGGAGGGAATGAAAGAGAAAATTAAAAAAAGAAGTATTAGGTATTCGAAACAAAGGGATTTTATGAGGAGAAGTAAAGTACAATCATTAGAAACTGCATTGAAAGTGGAAGCGGAAAACATAGAAAATAATCCCGGGTATGGTGAAGAAAGATATTTGAAGTTAAAAACAGAATTAAGAGTATGAAAAAGAGAAAAGCAAAGGAGTAATAATAAGGAGTAGAGCTCAATATGCTTTGGAGGGAGAAAGGAGTACAAAGTTTTTCCTCAATTTAGAAAATAAGAAGCAGAGGAGAAAGCAGATAGTAGAGTTGGAAAATAAAAATGGTGATAAAGTTAATGATTTTGTGGGGATATTAGAAGAAGTGGAAGGTTTTTATAGGGATTTATTAAAGAAAGAGGGTGTAAAGCAAGAGTGTGTGGATGAAGTTTTGAGTGCTGTGAATGTGAAGTTAAGTGAGGAGGAGAAGAGTATGTGTGAGGGGGATATAGGGATTGAAGAAATAAAATGTGCTATAAATCAGACAAAAAATAATAAAAGCCCGGGTTTGGATGGTCTAACACACGAGTTTTACAAAACTTTTATAGAGATCTTAACACCATTACTGCTAAAGGTGTATAAGCATATGGAAGAGAGGTCGGAAATGCTGAAATCTATGGGTTTAGGAATGATAACAATATTTTATAAGAATAAAGGAAGCCCGATGAAGCTGGAAAACTATAGGCCTTTGAGTTTATTGAATTCTGATTATAAAATCTTAACAAAAGTTATTGGAAATAGAATGAAGCAGGTGGTAGGGAGTATAGTGTCGCCAAGTCAGGCTTATAGTATAAAGGGGAGAGATATTGTGGATACTATATGTACAATAAGAGATGTTGTGGATAGCATGGGGAAACATGGGGAAGGGGGGTTTGTTTTATCAGTGGATTTAAATAAAGCCTTTGATAGGGTAGAACAGTTTTATTGAACAGACGTTGAAAAAATATGGGTTCGGAGATACAATTAGAAAGTGGATAAAGGTGATTTATGATAATGCTAGAAGTTGTGTTAAAATTAATGGAGTATTAACTGATTCCTTTGCTTTAGAAAGGTCTGTTAGACAAGGGTGCCCATTATCAGCAATGTTATACTCAATAATAGCGGAGCCACTGGCTTCTCTGATTAAAAGGGATAAAAGCATAAGAGGTATTCAAATGCCATATGGGGGAGTAAGTGTCATTCACCAGTATGCGGATGACACAACCTTTACAGTAAGGGATATGGAGAGTGTGAGAAGAATTAAAATACAGATGGAAGTGTATGGCAAAGCCTCAGGTGCTAAGATAAATGTTGACAAATCAGAAATAATGTGTATAGGAGGAGGGGTAGATTTAGAAGGGTTAGATGCTCCTTTTAAAATAACGAAAGACTTTTTAGAGATTTTAGGAGTGTGAATAGGAGGAAATGCAAAAGAGGCTAGAGATGCTACATGGACAGGAGTTTTAAACAAAATTAAACAAGTGCTAAATTTCTGGAGGTTAAGAGATTTGAGATTAAGAGGAAAAGTAGTTGTGGCTAATTCTTTAATATTTACCAAGTGTAACTATGTGATGGGAGCAATTGATTTGCCGGACTGGGTCTTGAATGAGATAAAGGAGGCTGTGATAGCTTTTGTCTGGGGAGGGAAAGGTATTAAGATATCAACAAAAACGTTGATAGCTGATTATAAGGAAGGAGGTTTGAGGATGGTAGATTTAGAGGTAAAGAGGAGGGCAATAAGAGTTAAAACAATAAAAGTATGTGTGTGACAAAATAGAATATGGGTGGAAGGAGTATATGAGGGATTTTTTAAAAGAAGGTGGACGATGTGGTGAAGAAGGGCTGTTTATGGCCTTTAAGAAACCTATAACTGCAAAAATGCCATTGTTTTATCAGGAGGTTTTTAGTGCCTGGGCAGAATTTTTGGATAAAGTAGATTATGAATGTGATAATATAAATCAGGTGCTTAACCAGCCCTTATTTCTGAACCCAAAAATTAAGAGGGGAGGGAAAACGCTGTATAATAAATTGTTTATGAGGGCGGGAGTGAGAAAGGTGAAAGACATGGCATATGAGTATGTTACCGTTTTTTTGCCAAATAGGGTTGTATATGATTGTTTGGTGGGTTGGGATGATGACATTGAAAAGTCTAAAGTGGACTGTGAATGTGAAAACATTAAAACAAGCATTCCTGAAGGCTGGGTGCAAAGGATTGAGAACAATGATAAATGATGATAAAGTAGATATATATTTGTCGAGCTTAAGAGAGACCACATTTGGATTATGGGTTGTTTTTGGTTTGTGTTTTTTATTATTTATTTATTTGTATTTTATTATGAGTAATTTATGTTTGGTCTCGATTAATGCTAGAGGGTTGTCATCTAAATGGAAGTTTGAAAATGTAATTACTTTTAACAAAACAAAGTGAATTATATGCATTCAAGAGACTAGATGGAATGAAACAATAATAGATGATTTTAAAAAATGTTGGGATGGAGAAATATGGTATAATAATGATGTAAAAAAGAAAAAAGGTCTGGCAATACTCATTAGAAGGGGAGTAGTAGAATCAACAAATGTTCTATTTAAAGATAACCATGGAAGGATTTTAACTGTTAAAATTATGGATAGGGGGGAGGAAATAACAATATGTAACATACATGCTCCAAATGAACATACAGAAAGAGTTACTTTTTTAAAGAATTGAGTGTTTTAAGATTATATGGTGTACAGAGCTGATGTTGGAAGAAAAGAATTGAAATGCATGATGGATAAACATAATTTAGTAGATGTATGGAGAGATAAAAACACAGTTAAGAGAGAATATTCAAGAAGACAGTGGGTGAATAATAGTTTTAAACAAAGTAGAATGGATTTTCTTTTATGTGACAGAAGATTTGAGCATTTTATTTCAAGAATTTTTAATAAAATGTATAGTGGGAGTGACCATGATTTTTTATATGTAACAATGGATTTTAGTGGAGTAGAAAGAGGACCGGGTGTGTGGGTGTTTAACGTAGAACTCTTAAAGAATGATATTTATTAAATGGAAATGGAAAATTTGATTATTAATAGTGTAGATGACGTTTTATATGAAGAAGCAAAAAGTGTGTGGTGGGATCATTTAACATTCAAAGAAAATGCAAAAAATAAAGAAAAGAAATGAAAGATTATTAAATAAGGAATGGGAAGAATAAATGAAAAAAGTGGCAGAAGGAAGGATGGATGGGAATAGAATAGTGATAAAGAACAATTGAAAAAGATTGAAGAGGCAAAGTGCATGGGAGCTAAAATAAGAAGTAGAGCGAAAAATACAGTAGAAGAAGAAAGGAGTACCACATTTTTTATGATTTGGAAAAAACAAGAAAACAAGCAGAAATTATAAAAAGTATTTCAAAAAACGGAAAGGTTGTAAAAGGAAAAGAAGGTATTTTATATAAAGTGAAGGATTTTTATGCTATTTTATTTAAAAAAGAAGTAATAAATGAGGAAGATGAAGAGTTTTTATTGAATCAAATTGAAACAAAAGTAAATGAAGATGATAAGAAAATGTGTGATGAGGAAATAGAAAAAGAAGAAATAGATAAAGCTATAGATCAATTGTGTAATGGGAAAAGTCCAGGCCTAGATGGTTTACCTTCTGAATTCTATAAGGTTTTTAAGAATGTTTTAACGCCAATTTTGCATGATTTATTTATTGATATTTATAAACAGAAAAAGTTAAGTGAAAGTATGAAGAAAGGAATAATTAAGATAATATATAAAAATAAAGGTGAAAGAGAAGAGCTTAAAAATTATAGACCATTGAGCATGTTAAATACTGATTACAAGATACTGGCAAAGATTTTAGCAAATAGATTGAAAAAAGTGATTCCAAACATTATAAAAACAAATCAAGCATATGGTGTTTTAAATCGTGACATATTGGATATAGTAACAAGTATTAGAGATTTAATGTCGTATATGAAAGACAAAGGGAAAGAAGGATATTTGATAAGTATAGATTTGGAAAAGGCATTTGATAGAGTAGAGCACAACTATTTATTTGATATATTGGAAAAATTTGGTTTTGGGGGAATTTTTTTTGCATGGATGAAGTGTTTATATAATGATATTTTAAGTTGTATTAAAGTAAATGGGTTTAACAGATTTTTTTAAGATATCAAGGTCAATAAGGCAGGGGTGTCCATTATCAGCATTACTTTACACTTTAGTTGCTGAGCCATTAGGACTTGCAATAAACAATGAAAAACAGATAAAAGGAATAGTTTTGGAAAATGAGGAAGTACATCAGAAAATATTTCAATATGCAGATGATACCACTTTGTTTTTAAAAGATTTTAAGAGTATTGATAAAGCTATGTTAATATTGGGAAAATATTGTGGTGGAACAGGGGCTAAAGTAAATAATGATAAGACTGAATATATGAGAATGGGAAAAGTAGAAAGACAATGGAACTTTAAAAAACAGAAGAATGAACTAAAGATTTTAGGAATAATACTTGGAAGAGATGAAATTAGAACAAGAGACCTGGTTTGGGAAGAGATTATAGGGAAAATGGAAAAAAGACTAAACTTTTGGAAACACAGACAATTATATATAAAAGGGACAGTACTGGTTTTAAACTTTTTATTTTTATCAAAGATGTGGTATATTTTAAATGTGGTTAGTCTGCCAACATGGGTGTATAAAAGAATAAAAACCTTTACGTTCAATTTCATGTGGGATGGTAAACCAGCTAAAATAGCTTATGATACAATTATTGGGGAGGTAGAAAAGGGAGGTTTGGGACTGATAGATCCAATGATAAGAAAGCAAAGTTTGAGAATAAAGACTGTAAAAAAGTTTTTTAAAAAGGATGATTCAATTTGGAAAAAAATAATGAGTTTTTATATAAATAAGTGTGGAAAAATGGGGGATGATTTTATGTGCATGCATTTTAGGGACAATATGATACAGGGGATACCGGAATTTTATAAAGAAGTTTTAAAAGCATGGAAAGGTTTTAAAGAAAATGTATATATTGAGTTTAAAGGGAGAGAACAATTATTGAAGCAACCACTTTTTTAAATCAACATATCAGAATCAACAGAAACACCATTTTTTTTTTTTTATAAAAATTTGGTTTAATGCAGGACTAAAACAAGTTAAAGACATTTTATATGAGGTAAAACCAGGATTTTTACCTTTACAAGCAATCATAGACACATTAGAAGAAAATGAAGATATAGAAAATAAGAAATTGATAAAGGAGCAATATTTGAAAATTAAAGAAGCTATACCAGTAGAATGGATTAAAAGTATTGAAGACAAAGAAAAAGTGAATGAAAATTTGAAAGTATTTTTCAAAAATGAAAAAATGTTTCTTTTACTGATTGCACTTTAAAAATGTTTTATGGTTGTTTATGCAAGTCTGTTTTTAAAATACCAAAAGCAATAGAGTATTGGGGAAAACTATTTGATAATTTTGATGCATCCAATATATGGAAAAATGTGAGAATTCATTTCAAGAGTCCTATGTTGGAAAATTGTGATTATTTATTAAGACACAATTGTATAAAGACAGACATGATATTGTGTAAAATAGGGCTGATTCAAGATGAAAAATGTAAAGTATGTATGGAAAAAAAAGAAGGTGTGATGCATTTGTTTGTAAATTGAAAAAAGTTAAATGGTTTTATGAAAATATTAAAAAAGATAATAGGAGATTTTTTATTTGATAAAAGAATAATTTTAGAAGAATGGGAAACAACATTTTTATTTGGTTTTAATGGTAAAGCAAAAAACAAGTTTGCTCTTAATTTTATCCTAACAGTTGCAAGATTTGCAATATGGAGAAGAAGGAATATAATGAAACAAAAGAAAATGAACTTCCAATAAGTGTGTTTTATAAGCAGATTTTGAGTAATGAATTGAAAGTTTTATATGATTAGTTTAAAATGAACGAGAAAATGGAAATATTTGAAAATTGTATAATAAGAAGTAATGCGTATATTGTTAAAAATACTGATGGTTTTAAAGTTGTATTGCCTGAAAATGTGTAAAGATGATCTTTGCTTGTATTTTTTGTATATTTTCTGTTTCTTTGTACTTGTTTTTGTATGTGTTTTTGTCCTTTTTTTGATTTTAAATGATTGTTTTTAATAAATAAAAAAAATAAATTAATTAAAAAAAAACTCGTCTGATCTCGGAAGCTAAGCAGGGTCGGGCCTGGTTAGTACTTGGATGGGAGACCGCCTGGGAATACCAGGTGCTGTAAGCTTTATATAGTTTACTACCCTAATGTTCTAACCATTCAAATAGCCCAATTTTGGCAGCAGATTTTGCTTACGGCCATACCACCTTGAGAACGCATGAACTCGTCTGATCTTGGAAGCTAAGCAGGGTCGGGCCTGGTTAGTACTTGGATGAGACTGCTTGGGAATACCAGGTGCTGTAAGCATTATTGTTTAAAAAAAAAAGTCAATGAAATGGTTCAAAAATCCTAAATTGTCTTTTTTTTCCCCCTCAAAATGCCTGAAATAGTCTCTGGCTTTCTTCAGAAAGCCTGAAAGAGTCTCTTTTTTTTCTTTAAATAGCCCAATTTTGGCAGCAGATTTCGCTTACGGCCATACCACCTTGAGAATGCCCTAGTGGTACGATCCAGGAAGTTGTGTGGCAGTAGTTGGGAGAGGAAGGCTCTCCCCCATTTTGTTTTCTTTTATTTGTGTTTGTTTTGTGAGTTTTGTTACTTTACTTTTGTTTGTTTAAACCACCTAACAGCAGCTTTTTGCTGGCTGGAAGGTGGTTATTTTTATTTTTCTTAAAAATGGATGGATTAAATGGCAAACGACACTGGAGTGGGAAGAGGAAGACGCAGGGCAAACGACTCTGGACTGGCTGGAGAGAAACGCTTGGCAAATGACACTGGACTGGATTATCGACAGCGAGCTGGACATGATGGGAGAGACAAGTTTGCAGGAAGGAAATATTTAAAGGAGGCGACAATCATATTGAATGTGGAGAATGTCAATGAGGTGAGAGCGGCGGATATTATCAAGGCAGTGGTGGATAAATGTGGACATGGCAAAATTCTGGCATTAAGACCAAGACAAGGTAAAGAATATGAACTAACAATGGAAAATGAAGAAACATGTGAGGATTTGATGGATGGACTGAACATAAAAGAAGTAAATTGTGAAATTAAAAGACTGCAAAATAGAGACTAATATGTTGTTTCCTTCATGCACCTGCCCGTCTACCTGGAGGATAGAGAAATTATGGAAAAATTGGAGGGATGGGGAGTTGATCCCATATCAAAAATTAAAAGAAGATGCTACCCGGGCACCGAAATCGAGGATGGAACGAGGTTCCTTAAAGTAAGGTTCCCGAAAGAGGTGGCATCATTGCCCTACAGCACAAGGCTGGAAACGGCAGAAGGGCAGCAGTATTTTAGGGTGATGCACAGTCACCAGGTGAAGACCTCTCGGCTGTGCATGAGCCCAGACCATCTGCTAAAAGAGTGCCCAGATTTTAAATGCCACAAATGCGGAGAAAGGGGACACTTCGCAAGAGACTGTAATGCAGCCAGGTGCCCGGAGTGTCAGAAAATTTTAAATAAATGTGTGTGTATGATGGAGGAAGAGGAAGGAGGTAGGGAGCTTCAGGTTGACGGACAGGTGCATGAAGGAAACAATGAGGAGGAAAGACAAACTGATGTGATACAAGAGGAACAAGTTATGCAGCAAAAAGAAATGGAAGAAGGAACGAGCAACAGAGAGGAAGAAGGAGAGCAAGAGAACAATAAAGATAAAGAACAAACAATGGAACAGGACATGCAATGGTCAGCAATGGGAACATCGGACAGTGGTAAAAGGTATCGGGATGAGATGGAGAAAAAAGAAATAAAGATGGACAACATGGAGAACAACAGAGAAGCGAGAGGACAAATAAGAAGAAGATCATCAAAGTTCGAGCCAAATTTGGAAAATGCAAGAAAAAAGACTACAATAAGGAGCAGAGATGGAAGTACAAACAGATATGACGTGTTAAAGGACCTTGAGGGAGAAAATGGAGACTAATGGTTTTTAGGTATTTATTTTTCTTTTTTTTAATGGTTTTAAGCTGTGTTACTTTTAATGCAAGAGGACTGATGGACATGGGCAAATTTGAAAGAGTGAAAGAAAAGTGTAGAGGAGAAGATGTCATTGTTTTACAAGAAACAAATTGGAAAGAGAGTGTGATGATGGAATATAAAAAGAAATGGGAAGGGGATATTTTATATAATAATGGGGAAGGTAGGCTTGGAAGAGGGGTGGCGTTTTTAATGAGAAAGGATGCTTTTAATACAACCAGAGTGGTGTACACAGATTAAATTGGGAAATGCATGGCTGTGGAAGTAAATTACGAAGGATGTAAATTGATTTTAGTAAATGTACATGCACCAACGGAGGAGAAGGAAAAGAAAGAGTTTTTTAATATTTTAAGAAGTATTGTAAAGGACTATAAGAAAGTGATAATGATGGGGGATTTTAACACGGTTTTTAGTAAACAAGACATGGCAGAAGGAATGGTTTTTAGAACAGATACAGGGAGAAAAGAATTAAAAGCATTAATGGGAGAAAATAATATGATAGATGTGTGGAGAGAAAGAAATGAAAAGAAAAAAGAATTTTCAAAAAGACAAATAGTAGGGCAGTTTGTGTGTAGGACAAGAATTGATTATGTTTTGTGTATTGTTTATTTATTTATTTATCCTCGCAGAAAATTGTTCTGCACCTACAGTACGCCTGATACATATATACAAAGACAATTTTACATGACAGAATACAACATTCCCTCACCCCAACCACCCCCCACCCTCATCTCCACCACACCCCTACACATATCAGGACAGAAGACTCAAAGAAACCTAATTAAAGTGCTATTAGTGCTATTTAAAGTGCTAAATAGTGCTATGTAAAGTGCAGGTAACTTCTTGTTCATCAAAGTGATGCTAGTTGGAATAAATGATTTACTGGCTCGATTTGTCTGGAAATAAGGTAACCTAAACCTTCTCCCTGATGGCAACAGCTCGTATGCCCGGTGTAAGGGATGTGACGTATCTTTATTAATAGCTATACCTTTCTTCAACACTCTTCTTTCACAGGTAATAGCCATACGGTCTAGTGTATGCCCCGCAACCTTACTGGCCAGGTTAACTATCTTGCTCAATCTATTTTTGTTGGTCACTGACAAAGAGAAATACCATGCAACGCAACAGAAAAGTAGCATGCTCTCCACAGATGAGTGATAAAAAAGTAACATCATATCTCTGTCCACTCTAAACTGTCTCAGTGTCCGCATAAAGTACAGTCTCTGCAGCCCCTTTTTATAGATGGTGTCGGTATTACTATTCCACTGCAACTTATCATCTATTATTGTGCCTAAGTACTTGTGCTCTGCAACAATAGCCACATCCTCTCCATCTATAACCAAGCACTGGTGTGGCTGGCTCCCAGTTCTATAATCTATTATAATTTCCTTTGTTTTCTTTATGTTTAGAAGAAGACAGCTGGACCTGCACCAGTCTGCGACTGAATTCACCCAGGCCCTATAATTGGTCTCATCACAATTCTGTATTAACCCCACTATTGCAGTATCATCTGCAAATTTTATTATGAGATGCTCAGATGTATTACTTCTACACTTGTTGGTGTAAAGAGTGAACAATACTGGTGAGAGGACACTGCCTTGTGGGGATCCTGTGTTGGTCATAATCTGAGAGGACACAACTTCATTTACCCTGACACACTGTGTCTTCTCTCCGTTAGAAAGGACTCAACCCACCTGATTATATTTGGATTTACCCCTAACTGCCCCAGCCTCTCCATCATAATGTGAGGCCTGATGGTATTAAAGGCAGAGGAGAAATCTATAAAGAGAACCCGGGCATATCGTTTGGACTTATCCAGATGGCAATAGATATTATGAAGCATATACAGAAGTGCGTCATCTGTACTACGCTTATTCCTATAGGCAAACTGTAAAGGGTCGATATTACATTGCACATCATTTAGAATATGTCTCAAAACTATTTTTTCACTATTGATGTAAGGGCAACAGGACGATAATCATTTAAATCAGCTGGTCTTGCTACCTTGGGTACTGGTACAATGAGCAAGGACTTCCAGGCTTTAGGAATGTAATGTGTGTCTAATGACTCTTGAAAAAGCTGGCAGAAGATTAAGCTAAGTTGTTCACTACACTTCTGCAGAACCCTTCCACTTATTTGGTCAGGGCCTGGAGCTTTTTTAGAATCAATTTTGTTAAAAACTCTATGTACCTCATCTACTGTAATAGTCGGGGGGGGGGGGGGGGGTACCAAACTGTAACTGCTGTCTAATGGTATCACGCTCCATGAGAAAGTCTGATGTTTCGAATCGTGCATAAAAATCATTCAATTCATCTGCAAATGCTTGATCATCTCCATTTGTATCTATGTGCCTTTTCTTCTCTGCCTTCCCTATCATTGTATACATTCCTTGCCAGACATGTTTCAGGTTATTCCCCCTCATTCTCGCCTCAATCTGCAGTTTATATTTCTGTTTGCAACTAGTTGTTATCTGTCTAATCTCCTTCTGAATTGCTTTCATTTTTAGCCTGTCTCCCTGTTCAAAAGCTACTCTTTTCCTTTGCAGTGCGACTTTTAATTCTGTGTTTACCCAAGGTTTGTCATTTGGAAAAACTCTAAAAGTTTTTTCTGGGATTATACAGTCCACACAGAAACGAATATAGTCAGTCACCACTGAAGTCGACTCTTCCAAGTTCTTACAAGTGTTTGTGAAAATGTCCCACACAGTACAGTCAAAAGAGCCTCTAAGGCGTTCAACAGACTCATCAGTCCACTGTTTGACTGTCTTTATCTTGGGTTTGCTGGTTTTGAGCTTTTGTTTATACTGCGGGACGAGCTGGATTGCGTTGTGATCTGAGTCTCCAAGGGGCGGTTTTGCATAGCCCTTATAAGCGTCTTTAATGTTCCCAAAGCATAGATCGAGTGTCTTTTCCCTCCTTGTCGGGCACTTGACGTATTGATAATAATTGAGCAACAAGCTTTTAATTGAGCATCCATTGAAATCTCCGAGAACAAACTTCGGCGCATCAGGTGCCATGTCTTCTAATTTAGCCATTGTGTCGTATATCCTATTTGCCGCGACCTTAGTATTAGCGCGGGGATGAATATATACCACAGTGACAAACACCTGACCAAATTCCCTAGGTAGATAGTAAGGTCTTACCGAGAGCGACAATAGCTCAATGTCCTCCGAGCAATGAGAGTCTCTGACGGTGTAATTTCCACACCATCCCTCATTAATATAAACGCATACTCCCCCACCCATACTTTTGCCGGTTACCTGTACATCACGGTCCAGTCTAATCGGGTCGCTAAACCCTGTGATCCTGAGTGTTGAGTTATCAGTCGTGTCTTTAAGCCATGTTTCCGTAAAGCACAGCAGACAACTTTCCCGATACTCTGAGAGGTACCTCACAGCGTTCCGTAGCTCCGTAAGTTGCTTCACCAAGGAGCGGGTGTTAGCCAGAATGACCGTAGGTAGAGGTGTACCTACGGTCAACTGTACGCCGAACACCCCCACGCCGGCCTCTTTTCCTCGGTGCTGTGGATGTCCGTGTACACTCCTCAGGCAGATCGACTGGGAAGTTTCCGCTGTGCAGATCCCTTAGTTGCCAGAGTTGGTCCCGGGTGTAACGTAAAATCCCATATGTTGTGGCGGTGGCCGATGCATGGCCTCCCGGGCTCAGTGAGAGGACTGAATTCTACAGCAACAGGTGAATCGCCAGAACAATAGATAGAAACTGCGTAACAAAACGCATCTTGACTTTATATGCTCACTTCTGACTTAGCAACCCCACTTTACATGTAAACCATAAAACATAAAACAAACAAACAAACAAAACAAAACAAAACATTTTAAACGTGCTGTAGGCACTCGTCGCCACAGTGCAGCGCCGGAATGTACAAGGAATGTGGAGGATTTTATTGAAGATATTAAGTATGAAGACACAAGTTTTAGTGATCACAAGTTTTTATTTTTTAAAATAGATGGGAATAAAGTGCAAAGAGGGCCAGGAATATGGGTTTTAAATACAAAAATGTTAGAAAACGAAGACTATATTTTAAAGGTTAAAGAAATTATAGAAAAAGACAAGGAAAATGAAATATATGAAGAAAAAGAATATGGTGGGAGAATGTAAAGTTTTTAATAAAAAAAATTCTCGATAAAGTATTGTAGTATAATACGCAAATGCAAAAAATACAAAGAAAAAGAAATAAAGGAAAGGTTAGAAGAAGAATTGAATAAAGAAAATAAAGATGTACAAAAGATAAAAGAAATGGAGGAAAAACTGAAAGAAATAGAAGAAAAAGAATATGAGGGAGCGAGATTAAGAAGCAAAGCTAAATATACGGTGGAGGGAGAAAAATGCACAAAGTTCTTTTTTGATTTGGAAAAAAAGAAAGGAAAAGCAGAAACGATAAAACAGATAAGAGGAAAAAATGGGGAAATTGTAGAAGGGAATGAAAAGATTTTAGAAGAAATAAGGGATTTTTATGAAGATCTTTTTACTACAAGGGGTGTAGACGAAAACAAAAAAAGGGAATTGTTGAAGCAGATAAAAGCAAAAATTAGCGAGGAAGATAAAAAAGAATGTAATCAAGAAATCAGAGAAGAAGAGATAGAAAGAGCAATACAGCAGCTGAATAAAAAGAAAAGTCCAGGAATAGATGGTTTGGGAAATGAATTTTACATGTGTTTTAAAGAGATTTTAACCAAGATTTTAAAGGAAGTTTTCAAAGAAATTTTTGAAAAAGAAGAAGTCAATGAAAGAATGGGTAAGGGAGAAAAGTAAGGGAGAAAAAGTAGATTTAAAAAACTACAGACCGATCACAATGCTGAACACAGATTTTAAAATTTTAGCAAAAGTTTTAGCAAACAGGTTAAAAGAAGTAATGCCAAGTATAATCAAAACAAACCAAGCGTACGGAGTAAAAGGAAGGGATATAGCGGATACGACAATGAGCATAAGAGACACAATATGGTACATGAAAGAAAAGAATGAAAATGGATATGTAATAAGTCTTGATTTTGAAAAAGCTTTTGATAGAGTGGAACACAGGTATTTATTTGATGTTTTAAAGGAATTTGGTTTCGGGGGAGATTTTATCAAATGGATTAAGATTTTATATAAGGGTGCTTTAACAAGAATAAAATGTAATGTTTTTTTAACAGAGTGTTTTAAAATCACAAGATCAAAAAGACAGGGTTGTCCGCTTTCAGCATTATTATATTCACTTGTATCAGAGCCGTTAGGATTGGCGATAAAGCAAAAAGAAGAAATAACTGGTATTGAAATTGAGGGAAAAAAAGCAGAAGGGAAGGTTTTTCAATATGCTGATGATACAACGATAATAGTAAAAGGAAAGGAGAGTGTCAAAGAAGTTATGAAGTGTGTAGAAGACTATTGTAAAGGATCGGGAGGGAAAGTTAATGAGGATAAGACAGTATATATGAGATTTGGTGAAGCAATGATTTTAAGGGATTGTTTTAAGTTCAAGGAAGTAGAAGAAATGAGGATTTTAGGAATTTTAATGGGGAAAAATGAGAAGAAAGTTAGAGATGAAATGTGGGAGCAACTGGTCACAGAAATAGAAAGAAGGTTAAATTTTTGGAAATTGAGGAATTTAAACTTGAAGGAGAAGGTTTTAATATTGAATGTTTTAATGGTTTCTAAGCTGTGGTATGTTTTATGCGTGTCGGAGATGCCGTTGTGGACAGAAAAGAGGTTGAAGAAATGTTTTCTTGACTTTTTATGGGAGGGGAAGCCAGCGAGAATAGCTTTTAACACGATTTTAGGGGAAGCAGACAAGGGGGGTTTAGGGTTAATGGATGTGGCACAAAGGAAAAATAGCTTGAGAGTCAAAACTGTGAAAAAATATCTACAAGAAGAGGGTAACGCAGAATGGAATTTAATTTTATATAATTTTTAAAAATTTAAAAATTTAATTTTTAATTTTTATTTTGTATAGAATTTTAACATGGGGGATGGAATTTTATGGATGAAAACGAAGATTTGGATGACAGAAGGGCTACCAGGTTTTTATAGAGAAATGTTTAGTGCGTGGTGAAAATTTTTAGACAAGGTGGAGTATGATCCACATGGGAGAGAAAACATTTTAAATCAACCTCTGTTCTTAAACAAAAACATTTTAAAGCAAGGGAAAGAAATGTTTTTAAAGAAATGGATGGAAGTGGGGATAACAAGGGTGAGAGATGTTCTATATGAATTCAAAGAAGGCTTTTTACCGACACAATTTATTGTGGATGCAATGGAGGAGGCAAAAGAGGATTACAGTGAACAAGGAATAATTAACCAATTTGAATTAATTAAAAGTGCAATACCTAAAGAATGGATAAAAAGAATAGAAGGTATGGAAGGGGAGCCAAAAGAGAAATGTATTCATGTGAAATTGGACAGAAAACTGAATGATTTTAAGGAATGTACTGTGAAAATGATTTATTGTTCTTTTAGAGATGATGTTTTTAAGGAGCCGATTGTAAATGCATACTGGGTGCAGAATTTCAAAGATTTAAAGAAAGAGAGCATATGGAGAAACATGAAGGGAAGATGTGTGGAAACTAAATTGGAATGTTTGGAGTATTTTATAAGGCATAAAGTTGTTTTTACTGATGCAATTTTAAACAAAATAGGAATTGAGCAAAATGCTATGTGTAAAGTGTGCCAGGAGAAGGAAGAGGGGATTTTACATATGTTTTTATATTGTAAAGAGCTGGAGGAATTTTTAAAGAAATGTAAATGTTTAATTAAGGATTTGACTGAGGAGTGGGATGAAAATGTAATGGAATGGAACAGAGTTGTAATGTTTGGGTGGGGAAAGAAGTGTCAAAACAAAAGTTTTATTAATCTGTGTGTCATGTTAATGAAAAGTGCAATATGGGAGAGAAGAACTGTGGTTAAAAAAGAAAAAATCATGTTGGATGTTTGGAGTGTGTTTAAAAGGAAAGCTGAAGTATATTTTGAACGATTGTATGTGTATTTTAAAGGTGAAAATATGTTGAATTCTTTTTATGATGTTTTTACACCAAAAGTTGTTTGTGTTTTAAACAACAACAACAACAAGTTTATTTATATAGCACAATTCACTCCATCAAAGTACTTCAATGTGCTTTACAGAAAGTAAAAACATCATGAAAAAATACCAGATACAAAACATGCAAAAAAAAGATAATAAAGATTTAATAAAAAATAAATAGACAAATTTAAAACTACACAGTATAGCTAATTTTAAGATCTCAGTCATAAGCTTGTGAGAAAAGAAAAGTTTTCAACTTAGATTTAAAAATCAATACATTCGGGGCACATCTAATATCTTCTGGTAGTTTGTTCCAGTCTTGGTCCCAATTCTTCTTACTTTAGCTTTTCTTTGGCTGTTGTAACTGTTTGCATAACACCATTGATTGTGCAGAGAAAGCCAAGAAAATTAAAAATTAGATGTCTTCAGATGCTTGCTGATGATGACAAAATCATCTAAACTTATGTTTTTATATCTGAAATGTATAATTATTCA
Organism: Pimephales promelas; assembly: GCF_016745375.1. The sequence goes on from NW_024121754.1 coordinate 760,488, forward strand.
TCTCGTAGAACTGCATTATTTGGACCAGTAACTTTATAATGACCACTGCATACAATATGTTTTAAGAAATTGAAACACATAGTCACACACAGATATCAAGATTTTGCATATGATTCTCAACGACGGTGACAACCAAAACAAAAAAAGCCTGGGAATCGAGGATGTTTTGTACTATGAAAGCTACCCATCATGCATTGCGGCATGAAGCATTTTTTTATTTATTGTCACCATTTTTGTGAATCATATGCAAAATCTTGATGTCTGTGTGTGACTAGATGGAACATTTTCTCAAAACATTGTGTAAATTTGCTTTTTGTCCAACTACTAGGCCAAATAATGCAGTTCCACAAGATTGGTGGTTATAAACTCCAGATACAAACACAAAAGTCTAAACACAACGTTAAATGCCCACTTTATATTGATTTCATCATCATCATCGTCAACATCCGACAAGTAGCTGATGAGAGCCAATTTTCTTGGCTTTCTCTGTCACAACAATGGTGTTATTCAAACACACACAGTTACAACAGCCAAAGAAAAGCTAGAATACTAATTATTGGGACCAAGAGCCCAACTAAAGCAAACACTGATCACCACAATGGTGACTCAAAATGAAATAAATATCACCATCTAAACAATGTAAGGAAAAAAAATAAACATAAGTTCTAATTTAATGCATCCTGAGAGTTTTTATTTGGTCCAGAAACAGTATAAACCAGTATAGACCATAAATAATGTTGAGAATGGCCACATTTGAACTAGTTTTTAACCTTGCACGAAGGGTCCATTAACGTCTTTTTCAGATGTCCAGAACACGTCAAAAAAAGACGTCATAAAAACTTTCATTCTGGCCCCTTAGTGGAAGTCTTTTCAAACTCTGCCTTTTGTGACAAAGACATTGAAAAACATCTTTTGGACATCATTTTGCTTAGTGAGTTATGTCAAACCATAATCAGCAGCACCTGATCACCTTTTCTCTAAGCAAATAATGATCACCATTATGGTGACTTCGAAAATGAGATTTTTCTTCTTCAGCGATTCTGCCTGTGATCATCAGGTGTCTTCAATGATGGTCAATTATCACTAAATTAATCACTTAATTAGCTCATTAACTTTAACACTCTTGAGTGTTAATTTAACACTCATATTTTAACACTTTAACACTCTTGAGTCTGGAGTCAAATAAACTCCCACACAGTAAATTCCCTGGTGTTAAATTAACACCGCTCGGTGTTTATATGGGAACCACCAGCAGGGTGTTAAAAGTAACACTGAGGCAGTGTTAGAGTTAATAAGATAATTAAGTGATTAATTGAGTGATGATTGAGCATTATTGAAGACACCTAAAGCAGAATTACAAGGAGAAAACCTAACTTTCAGGTCACCGTTATGGAGGTGAGTGTTTGCTTTAGTTGGGCTCTTGACCCTTTTATTATTAACTTTACATTTGAATTGGCTGTTGCATCTGAGTTATACCTGCCAGATGAACAAAGAGACAATTTATATGATGGTGTTGGTCATATTATGACATTCATTTGAAATATATGTTCGTGGTTAATTTTGTAGGTCACAACATAACTGAGATTGTACATAAATATCCAGAATGTCAGATATAATATAATGGATTTCTACAAGTTGTTAAAAAAAAAACTTCTTATAGGCACACATAAACCTCAAAATTCAGTCAATGCTTCTCAACAATGGTGACGAGCAGAATATTCAATTAGGAAAAGTAAATTACATAGACAATTCAGATCATAATTTATTCATACCGCAATGCATGATGGGAGCCATTAATGAGTTGTGATTGGTGGAAACAAGGATTATTAATGTTACCATGGTTGAGATACACAGGCTGACTATTTATGTCTGTGTTTCTAAATAAAGATGAAAGTGATTTGATCAGAATAGTTGTTATTAAATATTTTCGGTTAAAAGAAAAATACGGATATGCTGCACAATCACTAAACTGTTACTAACAAGTTAAGCCAATTCATCTGAAAAGTTAGATTTTTCAGATCACAGCATGATTATGTGAAAACATAACCAACAATATCAGATCACAGTTTTCTTTGTTCATTTGACTGTTATAAATTAATAAAAGCAGACAAACAAAGTTAAAGTGAAAGTATAAGTGTCAAGAGCCCAACTAAAGCAAACACTGATCTCCATAATGGTGGCTTACAATTTGTGATTTTGTCCTTCAGTGATTCTGCTTGTTAACATCAGGTGTCTTCAATAATGCTCAATCATCACTCAATTATTCACTTAATTATCTCATTAACTTTAACACTGTATCAGTGTTACTTTTAACACCCTGCTGGTGGTTCCCATATAAACACCGAGCGGTGTTAAATTTAACACCGGGGAATTTACTGTGCAGGAGAGTTAATTTAACACTGGAGTTTTTGCTGTGTAGATGTCATAATGGATATGTAGTTTAGTTTTCCGCCACTTCCGTTCTGCTTTCCTACATTCTCTTTTAAGGGCATTTACCGGCATGGTGGTTCTCCATGGTGACTTCTGTTTGCTAATATTTCTCTTTACTTTTGCCGGTGCAATATGATCGATAACATTCAATATTTTAGTATTAAAATTATCCAGAAGTGCATCAACTGAGTCAGCACTTTTAATTGGGAGCCTGGCTATAGCTTCTGTAAACTGAACATTAGTTTTCTCATTAATGTATCTCTTCTTAATAGAAACGGAGTTCACTGGCAAGTTCAAAGTAATTAAAATTTCAAAAAAGACACAAAAATGATCAGATAGGGCTAAATCCTTAACCATAACAGATGGAATATCAAGACCTTTAGAAATAACCAGATCTAAAATATGACCATGAGTATGTGTACGCTCTTTCACATGTTGAGTAAGATCAAAAGTGTCTAAGAGTGCAAAAAGTTCTTTAACCTTATTATCTGAACTATTATCTATATGAATATTAAAATCCCCTGTAATGATAAACAACTTAAAATCAACCGATATAACAGAGAGTAGTTCAGCAAAGTCTTCAAAGAAGTCAACAGAGTATTTCGGCGGTCTATAAATCGTTAAAAACAAAATTTTGGGAGTACCCTTTAATATAAAACACAAATATTCAAATGAAGTAAAATGGCCTAATTTATTTTCTTTATGTAACCTCAGGGGGGGTCTATTGGAACCAAATAATCATGGCTAAGCGACCGTAAGAATTTCAAATGTTTACCAGCAGGCTATCCCAATAAAGGGAAATACAAAGAGAGAGAGAGAGAGACTGGAGTATTATAAAAATAGAAAATTTATTTATTTCCCCTTTTCTTTGGCTCAATGGACTCACAACATGAAACAGTATTCAAAGGACATTAGGCCTCTGGGCAACAGAGTCAGGGACAACAAAATCCAAAATCAAAGTGTTCAAATAACTCAAAAACAAAATACAACAAACTCAAAATTGATAAGGCACGTCACAAAATCACATGCACAAATATAACCAAAAAGAAAATAATTCACACTAGACAAACCAGTGGCCACACAACAAAATTGTTATCCCCCCCCTACCCAGGATATTGCACCAACCCAATGGCCTAAAATACACACATTACATAACACACAACATACATCAACACACCAGGGGGAGGCTCATAGGCAACCCAATACACGGTTCTTCCCCACGTACACGTACACACACACACACACACACACACACACGGAGCTGAATCCTAAAAACAAGAGCACAGGAAAAACAGTGGCCAGGACAGCATATGTCGCTCCTCCTGCAAAGAACAATTACAATGTTACATAATTATACAGGTCGGCATCACAACTATGCCTAATTTGTAACCTGTACACCAATGGGCTGGGAATTACTTAAGATGTAAAAAGTTAAGCTGAACAATCAGAGCGGGGCAAGAGGCTAAAGTAGCCTAAAACACTAACCTGTATGAACAGACCACAGCATCAAGCCAAAAGCTTGGTTATTTATAATACTGTAGCAGTCACTTTGCTCCGTCTGGTTTTTACTTGAACATTCCCAAACCAAACTATAATAAAGAAACATTGCAAATCAACAGAACTACATACATAAACGTTCCATGAAGATGTAAAAAACGTGAGGGAGAAAGGAAGCCAATAAACTTACGTTCTCAGCACAACAAACGCACTCGGCAAACTTGTACACAGTAAATTCCCCGGTGTTAAATTTAACACCGCTCGGTGTTTATATGGGAACCACCAGCAGGGTGTTAAAAGTAACACTGATACAGTGTTAAAGTTAATGAGATAATTAAGCGAATAATTGAGTGATGATTGAGCATTATTGAAGACACCTGATGTTAACAAGCAGAATCACTGAAGGACAAAATCACAAATTGTAAGTCACCGTTATGGAGATCAGTGTTTGCTTTAGTTGGGCTCTTGACACTTATACTTTCACTTTAACTTTGTTTGTCTGCTTTTATTAATTTATAACAGTCAAATGAACAAAGAAAACTGTGATCTGATATTGTTGGTTATGTTTTCACATAATCATGCTGTGATCTGAAAAATCTAACTTTTCAGATGAATTGGCTTAACTTGTTAGTAACAGTTTAGTGATTGTGCAGCATATCTGTATTTTTCTTTTAACCGAAAATATTTAATAACAACTATTCTGATCAAATCACTTTCATCTTTATTTAGAAACACAGACATAAATAGTCAGCCTGTGTATCTCAACCATGGTGACATTAATAATCCTTGTTTCCACCAATCACAACTCATTAATGGCTCCCATCATGCATTGCGGTATGAATAAATTATGATCTGAATTGTCTATGTAATTTACTTTTCCTAATTGAATATTCTGCTCGTCACCATTGTTGAGAAGCATTGACTGAATTTTGAGGTTTATGTGTGCCTATAAGAAGTTTTTTTTTTAACAACTTGTAGAAATCCATTATATTATATCTGACATTCTGGCTATTTATGTACAATCTCAGTTATGTTGTGACCAACAAAATTAACCACGATCATATATTTCAAATGAATGTCATAATATGACCAACACCATCATATAAATTGTCTCTTTGTTCATCTGGCAGGTATAACTCAGATGCAACAGCCAATTCAAATGTAAAGTTAATAATAAAAGGGTCAAGAGCCCAACTAAAGCAAACACTCACCTCCATAACGGTGACCTAAAAGTTAGGTTTTCTCCTTGTAATTCTGCTTTAGGTGTCTTCAATAATGCTCAATCATCACTCAATTAATCACTTAATTATCTCATTAACTCTAACACTGCCTCAGTGTTACTTTTAACACCCTGCTGGTGGTTCCCATATAAACACCGAGCGGTGTTAATTTAACACCAGGGAATTTACTGTGTAGTTATCACTCTAAACCCGGAACTAATAAACAAAACATTAAATCAATAAAAGCTCATTACAGCAAGTACCTAAAAAACAGAGAGACAAACGCTGCTCAATAAAAACAAGAGACTTACGTCCTCGTTGAAGCACGCCAACACAAATCGCAGCCGATGAGGGCTCGCAAAGACAGGACACTAGCAGCACCCACGGCACTGGGTAATCGCACAAACACCAGATGAGGCTATGAAACAATGTAATCGTCTGAATCAAAATCACATATGCCAACGAGGTTTGATCTCACAATACATTTAAACATGAACTCACGTCAACTCGTACACTCAGCCAAGAGCCCAAGGAAGCAACAGTCTGTGACAGCACAAAATCAGAAAAACGCCAGCTTGCTGGATTTAAAGGTGTAGCGCCAAACAACCCCCACCTGATTCAATCAAGCGCAATTCTCATGGAACACACCCCACTCGCTACATTTACACTGATATGTATCTCTAAATAAGGCGGCCACCCCTCCTCCTTTCCTACCGTTTCGACATGTTGTCATATATACAAATTTTTCAGGAGCTGTTTCATTAAGGATAGTTGCACTACAGTTTTCTGTGAGCCACGTTTCAGTGAGAAACATAAAATCTAGGTTATAAGATGATATAATATCATTTACTAGAAATGATTTTTTGGCAAGGGATCTAATATTAAGTAAGGCCAATTTAAAAGATATAATAGGGGATCCTAAGCTAATTGGTTGACATAGTACAGTTGACAGATTAGACAGATTTCTTTTGTTAATTACACGGTCATCATAATTTCTTCTATTTCCAATCATCACAGGAATAGAGAGACCGGGTCCTAGCTTATACTCAACACAGGCAGCATAGTTATTTCCACAATGACAAGGACCCGGAACATGTCACTTAGTGTTTTTTTGTGCTCTGTGTAGTCAATGGACAGGATGTTTGACGATGCGGCAATTGTCTAAGTGCTCGTTTAGTATACCGGGGCAGGGTGGGACAGGGAGAAGATTGAACTCTGCTCTCTTTGGTTAAAACTAACTCCCTAATAGGTGAATGCAATGAAGGAGAGGAGGGTGGATATAATTGCGGAGGATGTGGATGTGGTAGAGATGGTAATAAAAGAGGTGTGTGGTGTTGTGCCCCTTTTTTGGCCAAAGACAACTCCTGAGAGCATCGACTGATTGTAACTGGAGAAGCTGGGATAAATGAATGGATGCTCTGCCTATGAATACTGTGCTTCTTACTTGTCTTGTTTGAGAGAGGCATCCCAGCATCGTGATGTATATTAGCACCAAGCAAACGGCACCCCATGACATTTGGGTGTACCCCATCTGATCTAAAACGGTCCTTACAATTCCAGAAAACATTAAAATTGTCAATGAACTTTATCCCATGGTCGAGACAAGCCGATGTCAGCCACGTATTCAGACCGAGGAGTCTGCTAAAAGATTCACTTCCTTTTCCCAAAGTTGGAATGGGGCCTGAGATAGAGACTTCTTGTTGAAGATTTTCTATTTTCTTCAATAGCTTAGAGAAATCCTTTTTTAGGATCTCAGATCCAGTTTTCCTACGTAGAATGTCACAAGACCCAATGTGGATAATAACCCGCATGGTGGTTGGATATGTGGAAAGGACAGTTGGTAACAATTCAGTTAGCTCTTGAACCGATATATCAGGCATTGTCAGATTTTCAGTCTTTGCCATTCTGATATATTTGGTTATAGCATCCCCAATCAAGATCGTATCTAGTTTATCAGTCGTAAGGTTAGCAGAGTTTCTTCTTTTGCCCATACTAATATCAGTAATTTTGGTGCCATTTATTAGATTTTGTGTGCCCCTAAAACGAGGGCTGTAATTTGCATCCCTAGGTACATTTACAGACATTGCATTCTGAGTCAGGGGTTCGTACCTATTTTGTAGCACGAGTTCAGGCGGTGATCTGAAGACAGGCGCTCTCATTCTTGATTTCCCGTTTGACTTCCCCCTGCGTCGCACAACATAAGACCAGGTCCCCGCTGGAGTTGACGCCTTCGGTCTAGCCCCGTTCCTGTACCAACAGGACGAGCCACCGGGGAAGGCCGACCCGAAAGGCTCCCCAGCCAAACCAGTGGCATCAACACACGTCCTAGGAAGACCGTCGATCAAGTCCGCGACAGAGTGGTCCAGACTTGGAGCACCGGTAAGCTCCTGTATATCAACCTGGGTGTGTCCGTTGCTATCTAGTGGCTCGAGCCCTAGATTAGCTGCCACAGAGTCAATAAATTGTTCGCTTTCTCGAATTTCGATCTGCGTTCTCGACTCATTCATCCGTTCGCTCTGAAATAGTTCAGATTTATTCAGCAGTTTTATTGGGCTTTCTAGTCTTACGGTAGCGTGTTTTGCTATATTAGCATTAGCATTTGTTGGCACGCTTACTAGACAGGACCCATTATCCGAGCGGAGGAGCACTCTGTTGATTAGATCTTCTAGGCGGTTAATACGTTCCTCCAGCACCTGCTTTAGTTCCTCCATCGTAGATCTTCAATACCAATGTTCTGTTTAACCCGTAATGCGAGTGATAATGTGGCTCTGATATGGCTGCGCTCAACCTGTTGCTTCTTTGCTCTCCGCTCTTCTTTGCTGTTTAATATTAACTAATATTTGAATATTTTGAACGTTTAAAGGATCTAATGTGGAAGCTGCCGGGAGAAGAAGTCTTTTAAATGTACAAAAGTTAAAGATATGTAATGTAGAGATGTTTGTTCACATGATGTTTGGAAAATCTGTATTTTTTAGTGTACATTATTGTATTTTTTATTGTATTTTATTGATTGAAACTTCTTAATAAAAATAAAAAAAGAACGCCTGAACTCGTCTGATCTCGGAAGCTAAGCAGGGTTGGGCCTGGTTAGTACTTGGATGGGAGACCGCCTGGGAATACCAGGTGCTGTAAGCTTTATTGTTGGATGGGAGACCTAGTAAGCTTTATATAGTTTACTACCCTAATGTTCTAACCATTCAAATAGCCCAATTTTGGCAGCAGATTTCACTTACGGCCATACCACCTTGAGAACGCCCCTTCTGGTGTAACACAGGAAGTGTGAGGTGGCAATTTGGAGAGAAAGGCTCTCCTATTGTTTGGTTTACTTTATTGTTATTTTTTTGGATAACTATTTAAGTTATTGGTTTTCAATATTTATTTTGTTTTGTTTAAACCTCAGACAGGTTGTTTTCCTGTCTGAGGTTTTATTTTTTTTCTTCAAAATGACAGATACTACAGCTATGGAACAGGAACGGATATTAGACCAAGAGACTGAAGACAATGATTATACTGAAGGAAACAAGGAAAAAGAGAATGGAAAAGATAAAGTTGACAATGAAACATGGGCATCTGTGGTTTCGCGAAAGAAGAGAAGTGGAGTTGAAATGGTCAAAGGAAGGATTGAACAACAGAAGATACAAGGTAAAGAAAAAGATGATGGTGAAAAGAGAAAAGAATACAATCAAAAAGAAGATATGATAAATAAATTGAGAGGAAGAATGAGATATCAGAGAGAATACAAAAAGGAAACTACGCTGACAATGAATGTGAAAAACCCAGAACAACTAACGGTTATGATGATAATTAAAGCTGTGGAGGATAAAGCTGGAATGGGCAAATTATATGGACTAAGGAAAAAAAATGAATTTGAATATGAACTTACATTGGAGAAAGAAGAAGACCGTGAACAATTATTGAATGGATTACAAATAAATGGACAATGCTGTGAAATCACAAAACTTTGTGCAACGGAAAGGATGGTATCTTTTTTACAATTGCCAAAGTACATAAATGATGAGGATGTTTTACAAAAACTGACTAACTGGGGAGTTACACCGATACTTCCACTGAGAAGGAGGTATTACCCTGGGACAACTGTGGCGGATGGGACAGGGTTCATAAGAGTTACATTTCCAAAAGACGTGGTGTCACTGCCATATAACACAAGATTTGAAACGGAGGAAGCATGGCAGTTTTTCAGAGTGATTCATGACCACCAGGTCAAGACGTGCAGAATATGTGCAAGTGTGGATCACGAAAAGAAGGACTGTGCACAACTGATTTGCAGAGAGTGCCTGAGGCAGGGGCATTTTGCACGGGACTGTAAAGACCCGCAATGCCAAGGCTGCCAGAAGACGGTGCTAAGATGTACATGTGAGGGAAACGACGAGGAGGAGGGGGATGCAGTAATGGAAATACAAGAGGTGATTCAACAGAATCAAGAACAGAAAGAGAAACAAGAGGAAGAGGAGAACACGGGAATCGATGAGGATGGAGAACTAGGAATTGAGATGAGAGGAGGAGCGGGAAAAGAGGATGTAAACCTGATTGACTTTTCTCAGGACGATGTGGACACTAAAGGACTGGACTATGGGAAAGGACAGGACTATGAGAAAGGACAAGTGTAGTGAAGTTTTTTATTCTTCCACACAACAGACCAGGAGACTCTTGAGGTATCTTTCACGCAGACGTTCTTTATTGCGTAGCTGTAGTCATCTCAAGGATAGTCTAACTAAGGGAGAATATTCCCTTACAATTTATACATTTAGAGGGGTGGAGTTTACATTGAGGGGGGAGAAACTGAAATAAAGCATGCAAATGAATTAGGAACACACCCTACTCTGAGGCCATTACCAATCCGATTGAATCAGCATAACTATTCAAATGCTGATAGTGGCAGGAACTCTGGTTCCAAAGAGCCATCCCAGAGCCATTAAAGACAAAAGGGTTAAGTCTCCCTTATAGCTAATCCATTCAAAAACAGGACTATCGGGAAAGGAGACTCTCGCTGGAGACTTTATCAGTTTTTATACCATTGGAGTGGAAACCTAAATTAAACATTTGACAAATTTGTATTTCTCAAATTCCCCCTTTGGGATTTCTAAATAACTCCCACACTATATACAAATTTAAACAATTAAAAGTTCACTCTTGCAACTTTTGCTAGTTACAGGCACATACTCATGTTCTGTGTTTGCTTTTTCTGTAATTACATGCTGACACAGAAAACAAACATGCAATTAGGGTCTGTGAAGCTCTTACGGAAAAATTAAACTTCAGTTACATCTGGTGTAATTTTTGCTGAAAGATCAAGACTGTTTAACCATCATGTTTGTGCACAAGTGAGTCAATGCAGCCATCTTCGGCTGTGGCCTGCAAGGTTTCCAGCAAAAACAAGGATTGTGGAGTCTTCACTTTGTGCGATGTCCTGGTGGTTACTACATATTGATAATGTTGATGGATGACTGAAGGTTCCGTAAGTCTTTTCTCTGCGTTGTGTATTTTTTTTTCTTCTTCACTTTGGTGATAGTTGGCTCGGCAGTGGGTCTCGTTGTTTTTCTGGAAGTGGTGTCTTCATACGCAGGTGAAGATGTCTGTGCGTATGTTGTATCCTGCTGAGTAAACACTGAGTCTGCTATTGTTCCCTCTTTCCCTATTCCTTAATTCTTGACACCTAAAGAACACAGTGAGGTGAGGATGGACTAAATGGATGGGGAAAGCCTATGAGGGAATCTTCGCCCAAGGGGTGACCCCCGACGCATATGGCATTTCGGTTCTTCCCTTGGGTTCCTCACTTGTTCGTGTCCTTTCATGTCCCTGTCAGTGGGCAGAACTTTGCAGAACACTTTGCAATGTGACAGAACACTTTTCATTGTGACACATGATACCAAGTTTATTTTCTTTCTTGACACAATACTGCAGCTGCTGTAATCAACATTACTTGATGGGGCACATGCCACTTAGGCTCTAATGGCTTGACCTGTCCTGTGACATGTGTTCTTTGATCTGCGTAACCCAATCATGAGTTATTTTTCCTTCATCCTCTAACAAAACATCAGTCGTTGTAGACATCATACGTGAGAATGGGTGAGGGTAGTTAAACCAATTTCCCCAATGGGAAAAGGTGACAAAATTTTACTTTTGCCTCATTCATTATTGCGGACACTGCATATGGGCATTTACAGTCTGACCTAACACTATTATTGATGAAAGGCCTGTGCTGTAGAATAACATTTAAGGCTGTGAGTTTACTTAAAGCAGTCCCCCAAAGGAAAAAAAGCTGAGACAGTCACTTTCCTTTTGTTCCGTTAAACAAACATAAGTCTTTTTATCTCTGTTGTAAGTTACTGGGGAAATTAAGCACTCACAGTCATTGTGTAATGAATAGGGGCTGCACTTTGTAAATAACTGGCATCTGTTTTGGGAAAGACCGAGACTGTACAGCACAGATGGTCTCCATCCCAGCCGAATCGGAGCGGCTGTGCTGTCGGACAACATTTCCAAGACATTACGCACCAGATGACTAATGAGTCAAAGTCCAAATTACAGCCTTTGCGGTCCAAACTTAACTAATAAGCATAGTGTGGAACACTATATAGAAACTGTGTCTATTCCTCGTTTAGTGAAGCCAAACAATAAATCTAGTGTAGGATCTAGCAAAAATCTTATTGTAATTAAACCAGAAAATCTAAATATCAGTCAACAAAAACAATTTCTAAAGCTAGGTCTCCTAAACATTAGATCGCTCACACCTAAGGCGGTTATCGTAAATGAAATGGTCACAGACAATAACTTCGATGTTCTGTGCCTTACTGAAACCTGGCTTAAACCAAATGAGTATTTCAGTCTAAACGAATCTACTCCGCCAGGATACTGTTATAAACATGAGCCTCGTCTGATCGGTCGTGGCGGCGGTGCTGCAACAATCTATAAAGATATTTTTAATATTACTCAGAAAACAGGTCACAGGTTTAATTCATTTGAAGTACTTGTGCTAAATGTTACGCTCTTAGATGTAAGAAGGAAATCTATATTATCTCTAGCCCTGGCTACTGTATATAGACCTCCAGGGCCATATGCTGAATTCCTAAAAGAGTTCGCAGACTTTCTCTCGGATCTATTGGTAAATGTCGATAAAGCAATAATTGCTGGAGATTTTAACATACACGTAGATAATACAAATGATGCTTTAGGGGCTGCGTTTACAGATTTATTAAACTCCTTTGGGGTCAAACAAAACGTCAGTGGTCCCACTCATCGTCTAAATCATACACTAGATTTAATTATATCATATGGAACCGATCCAACTGATATAGATATTATACCGCAAAGCGATGATGTCACTGATCATTACATGGTGACTTGCATAATACGTACTGCTGAAATATGTCATGTTGCGCCACGTTATAGACCAGGCAGAACAATCCTTCCAACCACTATAGATGGATTTTCAAATAGCTTACCTGATCTATCTAAGCTGCTAAGTGAACCCAAACAAACAGATGAATTAGAGGAAATGACTAGCAGTTTAAGCACCATTCTTACTAGTACATTAGATATTGTTGCGCCAATTAGATTAAAAAAGGTTCGAGAGAAAATTAAAGCACCGTGGTACAACAGTGCTACGCATGCTATCAAGAGAGAAACTCGCAACTTAGAGCGTAAATGGAAACAAACTAATTTAGAGGTCTTTAGAATCGCGTGGAAAGACAGTATGTCACGTTATAAAAAGACACTAAAAACAGCCAGGGCTGAGCATCTCCGCAAACTAATCGAAAATAACCAAAATAATCCAAGGTTTTTATTTAACACCGTGGCTAGACTAACAAATAAACAGACATCACCAGAGCAAAATATACCTTTACAGTTTAGTAGTAATGATTTTATGAATTACTTCAATGCGAAAATAGAAAGCATCCGAAACAAAATTATAAATGTACAATCCGCTATGGTGTCTTATGATTCAGCTTCAATTATGGACCCTCTAGAACAACTAAACCGCTTTACAACGATAGGACAGGAGGAGCTAAATAAACTTATCATTGCATCTAAACCAACAACTTGTTTATTAGATCCAATACCCACTAAACTACTGAAAGAACTATTACCTGTAGTGGAAGAGCCTCTCCTCAATATTATTAACTCGTCTTTATCTTTAGGTCATGTCCCAAAAATATACAAGCTGGCTGTAATAAAACCGCTCATTAAGAAACCGCAATTAGATCCAAATAACTTGGCAAATTACAGACCCATTTCAAATCTTCCATTTATGTCCAAAATACTTGAAAAAGTAGTGTCCGCTCAATTGTGCTCTTTTTTGCAAGAAAATGATATCTATGAAAAATTCCAGTCAGGATTCAGACCGCATCATAGTACAGAAACTGCGCTAGTTAAAATTACAAATGATTTACTTTTAGCTTCTGACCAAGGCTGTATCTCAATACTAGTCCTACTTGATCTTAGCGCTGCGTTCGACACTATAGATCATATAATACTCTTGGATCGACTACAAAACTTCACCGGTGTCCAGGGACAGGCATTAAGCTGGTTTAGATCGTACTTTTCGGACCGTTCTCATTTTGTCTGTTTAAATGGGAAAAAATCAAAGATAACGTCAGTAGACTATGGAGTACCGCAAGGATCAGTTTTAGGCCCTCTGCTATTCTCAATATATATGCTGCCACTTGGTAATATTATAAGAAAACATGGAATTAATTTCCACTGTTACGCTGACGACACTCAATTATATATTTCATCACGACCAGATGAAAACACTAACTCATCTAAAATGACAGAGTGTCTCAAAGATATAAAATGCTGGATGACGCGTAATTTCCTGCTATTAAATTCAGATAAAACGGAGGTATTACTTATTGGTCCAAAAAACTACTCACAAAACCTCTCACAATACAACTTTAATATAGACGGATGTCCTGTTACTTTATCCACAACAGTAAAAGACCTGGGTGTTATACTAGACCGCAACTTGTCGTTCGAAAATCATATTTCATATGTTACAAGAACAGCCTTTTTCCACCTTAGAAACATTGCTAAGCTACGTAACATGCTATCTATTTCTGATGCAGAAAAATTAGTTCACGCATTCATGACCTCGAGACTAGATTACTGTAATGCTTTATTAGCCGGTTGTCCTGCATCCTCAATAAACAAGCTACAGTTAGTACAAAATGCAGCTGCTAGAGTTCTTACTAGGTCAAGAAAATATGATCATATAACACCGATTTTATCATCTCTACACTGGTTACCTATTAAGTTCCGCATCAACTACAAAATACTACTACTGACCTATAAAGCCCTAAATGGTTTAGCACCTATGTACTTAACGGACCTTCTTTCGCCCTACAATCCACCGCGTTCCTTAAGATCACTAAATTCAAGGCTTCTGGTCATTCCTAGGATATCGAAGTCCAGTAAAGGAGGGAGGGCGTTCTCGCATTTAGCTCCAAAACTCTGGAATGGCCTTCCCGATACGGTCCGAGCCTCTGACTCGCTGACACAGTTTAAAACTAGATTAAAGACGCATCTCTTTAGTCAAGCATTCACATAATGCTTACCTTCTAGTCCTCTGTTATGCCATACGGAACCGTTTGCCACTGAAACTGCTTAACGCACCAGTGGGGCTCGACAGCCTCTTAGACAAACGGGTCGGCGCGTATGGTTGGGTTGCGGAGAGTTCGGGTTACGGAGAGTTTGGGTTACGGAGAGTTTGTGAGTTATAACGGAAATTATTATGAACATCAGCTATGCTAATTATTTCCCATCTGCCTTTCTGCTGTTATCTCGGGACGCTTGTCCCGAGAAAAATGGCGTTCGTCAGGTCCAGTTTTGTGTCCAGCCTCTCACGGGGATTTCGGATGCCCCAACGCCTGTGATGAGACGACTCAACGCCTGTGATGAGACGACTCAACGCCTGCGATATGTTATGGCGCCGTTTGATTCATAAACAATATTTATATTTAATATTTATATTTAAACAATATGAATGTAAGCTAGAGGAGAACTGGCCCCCGACTGAGCCTGGGTTCTCCCAAGGTTTTTTCTCCATCCAATCTGATGGAGTTTGGTTCCTTGCCACTGTCGCCTTGCTTTTGGCTTGCTTTGAGCTTGCTCAGTTGGGGTTATTTAGTGTTTAGCAATGTTGTTGATCTGTGTTGTGCTACTTACATGTTATCACTGTGAAGCTGCTTTGATACAATCTGTATTGTGAAAAGCGCTATATAAATAAATGTGACTTGACTTGACAGTCCAAATGGTTAACACGTCAAAAAGCTGCCCCACCCGTTTAAAGATGTGGGGAATGGCGGCTTCAGAGTAGCAAGCAAACTGAGAAGTTGGGCAAAAAGGTGGACTTCTTTAAAGTTCTTTCTGCTTTTTCTACACTCTCTGCTCCAATGTCCCAGCTGACCACAGTAATAACAGCTGCCCTCTCTCTTCGGACATTTACGTTGGTGTGGGTTTTCTGTGCTGACCTTAAAAGAAGCTGCTGCAATTTGTACTCTTGCCTTAACATCAACATCTCTTTCCCAAGCAGTTAACCTGTCCAGGTTACTTCTAAGAGTTCTGTGAGACCAAGTCAGATCCAAAAATGGCAAAGCTCTTCTGTAGTCAGCTATGAGGCCATCTGACCAGATGCGGACCAGCGGTCCTTTGTCATTGAGTACACTTTCAGTATCATCCACTATTCCACTGTACCTTACAGCTGACTGACAAAACCTCTCAGTATATTCATTCACAGTTTCTTCTTTCTTTTGTACACAGTTAGTAATTCTAGACCAATCTATCTTGGGTCCTAGGATATTCTTTAGGATTTTCAAAACACCTTCTCTCAATTCATCTTTTCTGGCATGCTGCAGTTCAGAAGTAACAGCAGGCTCAAAACTGTTGAATTCAGATTCAGTTAGAATTTGAGACATTAACTGTGTGACTTCTGTTAACGACATGTCGTAGAGACGCATTTTGCTGACCAATGCTCTTCTAAATTCAGTGAACTGTATTTGTGCTGGTGGTAAACTCTGTGACAATCTCTCTATGTCTCTAGGTCCGAGCGTTGTAGCAACAGTTTGGATTTGAACAACAGAAGCACTGGAAGGAACACTTTCTGACTGTTCAATTCCCTGCTGTCTTTTTCTAGCAGCACACACCTTCACTGAATTGACATGCTTATCTGTTACTGATGGGATGTCTACATTTTTTTCAATGCTTGTAAGTCAGGAAAAGTTTCATCTGACTGCTGGTCTTCAGAGTTACATTTGGCTGAGGCCTGGTTATTGCCCACCTTTGTCTTGAAACAGGACAATTGAGTCTGCAATTGTTTGTTCTGTTCATTTAACTTAGCAATACACCTAGCTTGTTCTTGTGCAATGGATAAACTGTATTCTTTGTGACAACAGATAATGGCTTTCACATTGTTCTTGCGAATACTTGCTCCTAGCACTTTTTTTCACTCATCTATAGACCATACTTTTTCTAGGTGTAAACTGAATTTCTTTGTCAAATTCACTCTGACTGACTGAGTCACTATGGAGTCCATGTGCTCTCCTAACAATGACTTAAATTCACTATCTGACCACAATGGAGTGGCAAGGCCACTTTTCTCAGTTGTAGGAACCAACCTAGCATTCGTCACAACCATTTTGTGAGTTTCTTTGTTATCACACAAAACAACTAACTTTCTCTGATCAACAGAGGCTACACTTGTTTACACAGATCGACTGTTGTAAACATTCTTTGACAGAGCAATGGAAATCCACAGTATTACTAGCACTTTATGCTAATACTTCCCTGTTTGTACAGAGGTTCAAACTTTCATCTCTAAAGTAAATTTTTAGAGGGTAACACCACAAAACAACAACAACAAAAAAAACACAAACTATTAGCATGTTATGCTAATCTTCCCTGAAAGAAAAAGGAAAGGATCTTTCACCTTCCTAAACTTTTAGAGGATGACTAAAATAACTAGCACAAAAATGCTAATCTTTCTCTGTGAACAGAGGTTATCACCAAATATTAACACGTAATGTTAATCTTCCCTAAGTTTAGAGGATACCTTCTCTAGCAACGTAGAGGCACTATTCCGTTCTGACTTCTGACTTATTCAGAGGATATCTTACAACTTCCCTGACTTATTCAGAGGATCCCAAAATATTAACATTTAATGTCAATCTTCCCTGCCTGACAACAGAGGATATCTATCATCTTTAAAAGACAACTTTTAAAGGATTACTTTAGTTAATCAAACACTACAGCTTGTCTGATAACTCTCTGACGGCGCAGAGGCACAACTTTGGTACCGGTCTGGTTCTTTGAATAGAGTGAAAACTCACCGAATTGTTGCTTGTATGAAAAGATTCAGTTTTTGTTCTTGTTCTGGAACTCAGTCCGCTTTGTTAATCTTGTTCTGGAACTCAGGTAAGATTTCTCTGTTGAAATCTTTTGTTGCAGTTCTTGATTCAGGTAAGATTTCTCTATCCGGGTCACGGCACCATCTGTAGTGAAGTTTTTTATTCTTCCACGCAACAGACCAGGAGACTCTTGAGGTATCTTTCATGCAGACGTTCTTTATTGCGTAGCTGTAGTCATCTCAAGGATAGTCTAACTAAGGTACAATTTATACATTTAGAGGGGAGGAGTTTACATTGAGGGGGGAGAAACTGAAATAAAGCATGCAAATGAATTAGGAACACACCCTACTCTGAGGCCATTACCAATCCGATTGAATCAGCATTACTATTCAAATGCTGATAGTGGCCAGGAACTCTGGTTCCAAAGAGCCATCCCAGAGCCATTCAAGACAAAAGGTGTAAATCTCCCTTATAGCTAATCCAATCAAAAACAGGACTATCGGGAAAGGAGACTCTCGCTGGAGACTTTATCAGTTTTTATACCATTGGAGTGGAAACCTAAATTAAACATTTGACAAATTTGTATTTCTCCACAAGGAACCGGAAAAGTGGAGGAGAAGGGAATAAAGATACTGACTGAGGTAAGAGGAGCTGACAATGGTGGAGGGAGTCATAGAGACTAAATAGAGGCTTAAAAGCAAAAAAAAGGGGGCCTAGACATTCAACAGGTTCTTAAAAAGCAGAAGATAAGAAGAGAAGAGCTGAAGGGAATGCTGGAGAGGAGAAAAAATAATTAAATGGATTGAATGTTTTTTTTTTTGCCTATTTAATATTTTCTTTGATGGGTTCCATACGTATATATATAAAAATATTCCAAATATTATATCACTGAATGCAAGAGGATTATCCAAATGTCAAAAGTTTGAAAGATTAATGTGTCTGACCAAAAAATGTGATGTGATATGTCTACAAGAAACTAAATGGGAAGATAAAATAAGTGATGAAATAAGAAAATTATGGAATGGAGAAATATATAGTAATTGTGATAAGGAAAGGAAAAGAGGGGTAGCTATTTTAATAAGAAAAGGGATTTTTGAAGAAGTAGATATAGATTATACAGATGCATATGGAAGAATAATAATTGTTAGATTTTTGTGTAATGGAAAAGAAATGAAAGTGTGTAACATACATGCACCTAATGATGAAAGAGAAAAATTTACATTTTATAAGGATATGAATGAGTTAATAGGAAAACATGAAAACATTATGGTGATTTTAATACTGTATTACAGAGAATTGATGTAGATGATTCAATGAGTTTTAGAAGGGATAGAGGGAGGAATGAAATACACAACATAATGGAGAAATATAATATGGTGGATGTGTGGAGGGAGAGAAATGGTATGCAAAGAGAATATTCAAGAAGACAAATTGTGGACAGAGTTCTAAAGCAAAGTAGAATAGACTTATTTTTATGCAAAAAAGGGGACGCTTTTTTAAAAAAAATTATAGTGAGAGTGATCATGATTTTTTATGGATATCAATGAACTTTGATGAGGTTGATAAAGGACCTGGGGTGTGGGTACTAAATACAGAACTTCTAAAAAATGAAATATATAGAATGGAAAAAGAAAACATAATAATACATAGTTTAAATGATGATATGTATGAAATAGATAAAGGGTATTGGTGGGATATTCTAAAAAATAGAATAAAACAATTCTCAGTGGATTATTCAAAAAAGTTGAATACAGACTACAAAATATTAGCCAAAATTTTAGCCAATCGATTGAAAATAGTAGTACCAAATATCATTACTACAAATCAAGCATATGCCGTTCTAAAAAGAGATATTACTGATGTTATTAATAATATAAGAGATATGGTTTGGTACATGAAGGAGGAGAAAGAAACAGGATATATAATAAGTGTGGATTTAGAAAAGGCGTTTGATAGAGTTGAACACAAATATTTGATGCATGTGATGGAGAGATTTGGGTTTGGGGAGAATTTTTTAAAATGGATAAAATGCCTATATACAGATATAAGTAGTTGTGTGAAAGTGAATGGTTTAACTAAAAATTTTCTATGTCAGCATTATTATACACAATAGTGTCCGAAGCTTTGGGACTGGCAATAGAACAGGAAAAGAACATACAAGGAATACGTATAAAAGGAGAAGAATCAGAACAAAAAATATTTCAGTATGCAGATGACACAACTTTGTTTGTAAAAGATATCAAAAGTATAGATAAAGCAGTGGGAGTTTTAGAAAGTTATTGTAAAGGAACAGGGGCAGAGGTTAATAAAGAAAAAACTACATACATGAAAATAGGATTGTCGAATGAGTTACCAAATAATTTGCAATTTAAGAAAGCAAAGAAGAATATGAAAATTTTAGGTATAAGGGTTGGAGAAAATGAAAATGAAATTAGGAAAGTGATATGGGAGGAGGTTTTAAATGGAATGGAAAAGAGATTAAATTTCTGGAAATTAAGAGGTTTATTTTTAAAAGGGAAGGTTTTAGTTATTAATTCTTTGTTTCTATCAAAAATGTGGTATGTCTTGGGTTCTGTGAGTTTGCCTATATGGGTGTATAAAAAAAATTAAATCTATTGTTTTAAATTTTTTATGGGAGGAGAAACCATCAAAAATTGCATATGATACTTTAATTGGAAGGGTAGAGTAGAGGAAGGAGGATTAGGATTAATAGATCCATTAATAAGAATGAAAAGTATGAGAATAAAAATGGTTAATAAATTCTGGAAACATGGGAAGTATGCTTGGAAGAGTGTAATGAAATATTTTTTAAATAAATGTGAAAACATGGGAGATGATGTATTATGGATAAAGCTAAAAGAAAATATGATGAACGGAATACCGGAGTTTTATAAAGAGGTTGTAAAAGCATGGGGTGATTTTCGAAAGCATGTTGTTTGTACGTCTTTCGCCAGAGAAGAGATTTTAAGACAACCATTGTTTTTAAACGATCATATTAAAAAGGGAGAGGATACTATTTTTTATAAAATGCAGGGATAAAGCAAATAAAAGACTTATTGTATGAAGTGGTACCTGGTTTTGTACCAGTGCAGGTAATAATAGATGCAATTGTGGAAAATTATGAAAATGAAACCACAACAGTCTTAGAAAAACAATACAAACAAATAAAAAAAGTACCGAAAGAATGGATAAATGTTTTAGAAGGTACGGTGTGTAATGATGGAAGGATGATTGATTTTAAAAGTAATGACAAACAACATGCTTTTAAAAATGGTATTTTAAAGATGTTTTATTCCTGTTTATGTAAAGATGTTTTTATCACACCAAGAGCAGAAGGATGTTGGCAAAGATTATATCCAAGTATGGAAATTAAGAAAACATGGCAAAATTTAAGAGCTTGGTGGAAAAGCCCAATTTTGGAAAACTTTGATTACATTTTAAGGCATAATTGTTTACTAAGTGAAATGAGACTGTGTAAAATTGGGAAGGCAAGGGATGCAATATGCAAGGTATGCAAGAGGGAAGATGAGGGATTGTTACCTCTTTTCTCTATATGCACAGGTTTAAAATGCTTTATTAAAAAAATAAAAGAAATGACAAGTAAATTGGGGGTAGAACAAAGATGTATTAATGAAGAATGGGAAACAATGTTGTTATTTGGGTTTAAAGGGAATGTTAAGAATAAGTGTTTTTTAAATCTAGTATTAACCAACGCTAGATTTGTAATATGGAGCAGAAGAAACATGGTCAAACAAAAGAAAACAAAAATACCTGTGTGCAAACTTTTCAAGGTAAAGATGTGTTTCATTTTAAATGTTTTATTTGATTATTGTAATATGAATCAAGAGAAAGATGCATGTCAAATTTTGTAAGTGGTAACCCATTTATTGAAATGACATGTTTTCGTTTTCATGTGTTATTGCCAGAATGTGATTCAGACTGTTTTTAATTGTATTAAAATGTTTTAAATAGAAATAAAAAAAGAAAAAAGAACGCCCGAACTCGTCTGATCCCGGAAGCTAAGCAGGGTCGGGCCTGGTTAGTACTTGGATGGGAGACCGCCTGGGAATACCAGGTGCTGTAAGCTTTATTGTTTAAAAAAAAAATAAAAAAATAAATCAATGAAATGGTTCAAAAATCCAAAATTGTCTTTTTTTCCCCTCAAAATACCTTAAATAGTCTCTGAGTTTCTTCAGAAAGCCTGAAATAGTCTCTTTTTTTTTCTTCAAATAGCCCAATTTTGGCAGCAGATTTCGCTTACGGCCATACCACCTTGAGAACGCCCGAACTCGTCTGATCTCGGAAGCTAAGCAGGGTCGGGCCTGGTTAGTACTTGGATGGGAGACCGCCTGGGAATACCAGGTGCTGTAAGCTTTATATAGTTTACTACCCTAATGTTCTAACCATTCAAATAGCCCAATTTTGGCAGCAGACTTCGCTTACGGCCATACCACCTTGAGAACGCCCTAGTGGTACGATCCAGGAAGTTGTGTGGCAGTAGTTGGGAGAGGAAGGCTCTCCCCCATTTTGTTTTTGTCAATTTGTTTGTTTTGTGAGTTTTTGTTACTTTAAGTTCGCTTTTTGTTTGTTTTTTTGTTTTTTAAACCACCTAACAGCAGCTTTGGCTGGCTGGAGGGTGGTTTTTTGTTTTTGTTTTTTTGCAATCATGGACGGATTAACGGCAAATGACACTGGACTGGTTGGAGGAACACGCACGGTAATCGACAATGGACTGGCAGGAGGAAGGCGCACGGCAATCGACACTGGACTGGCAGGAGGAACACGCAAGGCAAACGACAATGGACTGGATAATTGACCACGAGTGAGAGATGGAAACACCCGAGATGCGAGAAACAAAAACAGTGAAAGGAAATATTTAAAAGAGGCTACAGTGATTGTTAATGTGGAAAACGTGATCAAGGTAAGAGCGGAGGATATCATCAAAGCTGTAACGAAATTATGTGAACATGGTGGAATTTTGGCGCTAAGACCAAGACAAGGAAAGGAATATGAACTGACAATGGAAAAAGAAGAAATGTGTGACAAACTTACTGATGGACTGGAAATAAAAGGAGTGAAATGTGAAGTGAAAAATCTGCAAAACAGAGACTATGTTGTTTCCTTCATGCACCTGCCCGTCTATCTTGATGATGATGAAATTTTAGAAAAATTGGAAGGATGGAGAGTTACTCCCATCTCAAAAATAAAAAGAAGAAGGTATCCGGGCACTGACATAGAGGACGGAACAAGGTTCCTAAAAGTGAGGTTTCCCAAAGAGGTGGCATCACTGCCATATAGCACAAAGCTGGAAACAGCGGAAGGGCCACAGTATTTTAGGGTGGTGCACAGTCACCAGGTTAAAACCTGTCGGCTGTGCACGAGCCCAGATCACATACTAAAAGACTGCCCTGAGTTCCAGTGCTATAAATGCGAGGAGAGGGGACATTTTGCAAGAGACTGCAATGCTGTCATGTGCCCGGATTGCCGAAATACTTTAAATAAATGTGGCTGTGGGATGGAGGAAGAGGAAGGAGGTAGGGAAAATCGGATGGACGGACAGGTGCATGAAGGAAACAACGAGGAGGAAGGACAAACTGAAGAAGGACAACAGGAGGAAAGACTACAACAAGAAATGGAAGGAGCAGCGAGAATAAGAGAGGAAAGAGAACAAGAGAACGATAAAGAACAACCAATGGAACAGGACACTCAATGGACAGTAATGGGCATTTCGGACAGTTTTAAAAGTCACTTGGACGATGAGGAGAAAGACGGACATAAAAATTAGGATCAAAGCGAGACTGAAAGTGAAGAAGAAACAACGATGGACAAAGATAGAGAGGGGAAAGGACAATTAAGAAGAAGATTAGTAAAGGTACAACCAAATATTGTTAACGCAAGGAAAAAGACTATTTTAAAGATCCTAGATAAAAGTGAAAATAGGTTTGAGGTGTTAAAGGACATGGAGGGAGAAGATGAAGAGTAATGGTTTTTAGATATTTATTTGTGTTTCTTTTAATGGTTTTTAGTTGTGTTACTTTTAATGCTAGAGGACTTTTAGATGTAAGAAAATTTGAGAAAATGAAAGAAATGTTCAAGAATGAAGATGTGATTTTATTACAAGAAACTAACTGGAGGGAATGTTTTATGACTGTAATAAGGAAAAGATGGAATGGAGAGATTTTATATAACAATGGGGATGATAGGCAGGGCAGAGGTGTAGCGATTTTAATAAAAGAAAACAGTGGTGTGACATGTAAAAAAATATACAATGATAAAGAAGGGAAATGTATGGCAGTAGAAATGTTTTTTGAAGCAAAAGCAATAGTTGTGGTTAATGTTCACGCGCCAAATGAAGAAAATTAAAAGAAAGAGTATTTTAGTATTTTAAGAGAATTTTTAAAAGATTACAAAGAAGTTATTATGATGGGTGATTTTAATACTGTTTTTAGCAAAATTGAAATGGGTGAGGGAATGGTTTTTAAAAGTGACAAAGGAAGAAAAGAGCATAGAACCAGAACTTAACTTAATCCACGAGACAACGCATCTGCTACCACGTTATCAGATTCTTTTTTATGACGGATCTCTAAATAATACGGCTGGACCATTAAAGCCCAACACATCAATCGTTGATTATGGTTGTACATTTTACTCAGAAAAACCAGCGGATTGTGATCCGTATAAACAACGATTGGAGAAGAACTAGTCCTAGAACGGCTATTGACAACCAGACTTAGCCCGAGGAAGTGGACCCACACAGTCAACTAGAAC
Source organism: Pimephales promelas (assembly GCF_016745375.1). The sequence continues at coordinate 784,765 of NW_024121754.1, forward strand.
GCGCTCGAATGGTTCTCCAACGGCAGGAATAGGACACAGAGGAGCAGGTGGTACAATCTGATTAGGTTTTCCACTAACCTGACAAATGTAACACGTTTTACAGTGTGTCACAACATCAGACTTTAACCCTGGCCAGAAAAAATGTTGGAGCACCCGGTTATAGGTCTTAGTTATCCCTAGGTGTCCAGACCAAGAATGGTCATGAGCCAGACTTAAAACATGTGATCGAAATTTCGAAGGTACCACAATTTGATGCACCGCATTCCAATCGTATCGCTGCTCAGAATTTAAAGATCTACTCCATTTACGCATGAGCACATCATCGTTCCAGTAGAACTGGTGATTACGCAGCGACTTTTTGTCATTTTCAACACTCGCACGACATTTTTCTAATGATAAATCATTTCGCTGTGCTTCAATCAGAATTTCACGCGAGATGGGCAAATCAGAGATCAAACTAAGATCAAAGCCATCAGATGCCTTTAAAGTCGTTTTAGTCGAGTCAGGAAGATCAGTTTTCAAAATCTGTGAAAAGACAGAATCACAAAGAGTATTACTTTCGTGAATGTCCTGTTTCGCCTGTGCTCGTGTTACAACAGCACTAAACACATTCGGCAAATTTTTACCAAGTGCATCAGTCTGCGAATCATTGCACGGGACATCAACAACTTGTACTACCGGCATTACCTTACCTCCAGCTATGTCATTTCCCATGATAAAATCCACACCTTTCACCGGTAAAGAAGGACGAACTGCAACCTCAAAGCACCCAGATGCCAAATCAGAAAAAAACATATACTCGATGGAGAGGAACAGGCACAAACCCCATTTCAATACCCTGCACAATCGCACTGGTATTACATGCCGAGTCAGCACAAAAACCCAGAATATCTGATAATATAAAGGACTGAGATCCTCCTGTGTCACGGAGAATTCTTTCAGGTTTTCAGCTTTCAACCTTCTCATTTAACGAAACAAATCCATCGAATACGAAAGGCTGAAAACAGTTGTCAGGTGTCACAAGAGAACTTACGGATGACGGGGACACAGTTTTCACTAGTACTGAACCTCGAAGCTGGAAAGATGAAGAATCTTGTCGCTCTTGTTTGCGTTTTAAAGTACGACACTCAGCTATAACATGTCCCGTCTTGTGACAATAACTGCACTCTCGGTTAAACTTCGGACTGGTTGGAAACCATTTATTTCGTGAGTCGGAAAGATTTTCATTTTCCTTTAATGAGGAACCCCCACAGTCAGACGGACGCTTTGAAAACACAGTTTTATGCATTAATGCGTACTCGTCAGCTAACACGGCAGCCTGTTGTACAGTGCTGACTTTCTGTTCATTTAAATACAACGCAGTACGTTCGGGAACACAGTTCTTAAATTCTTCAATCAGCAAAAGTTCTCGCAAAGAATTATAGTCAGTTACCCTGCACGCCTTGATCCACCGATCAAATAAAATGCCCTTTTCGCGAGCGAACTCGACATACGTTTGAGACATGCCTTTTTTCGTAGTGCGAAATCGTTGTTGATAGTGCTCAGGAACTAATTAATACGCTCGTAATATTGCAGTTTTCACGGCATCGTACTGTACGCTTTCATCTACCGAGAGAGATGCACACACCTCTTGTGCCTTACCTGAGAGTTTACATTGTAACATTAGTGCCCAAACCTCGTTTGGCCATCTTAAGGCAACAGCAATTCGTTCAAAAGCTTGAAAATATGCCTCAACTTCCCTCTCACGGAAGGGTGGAACAATAGATATATTTTTAGCCACATCAAAATGTGTCGAAAACGGCGCTACAGACTCAGATCCCACATCAGACGGCACAGAATTAACACCCGAAGTGGATGGACCAGCAGATGTCTCAGAATTAACCTCCAACCGAGATGTTTTGACGATAGATTTTTTAGGTACCTCTGAAGCAGCCTGCAACTCCAACTCCCGCAATCGCACCTTCATATCAGCGTCAATTCGGTACATTTTAATCTGATGCTTCAAATCATCTTGTCTCGTCTGAGCTTTATCCTGAGTTTCTAACTGTAACCGTGCTAAACGTAGCTTTAAACGGGAATCTGTACGCAAACCTGATGATTCTGCGGACAGCGACAAAGATTCAAATTTAGGTAGTGAAAAAGACGGACGTACCTCCGCACCAACCCCGATCACTGGAGTAACTGGAACACCACTCGTTACACGTAAGGGCGGACTTCCTGCAGCTGGTATCGCCAACTCCGCTGCTGCAGTAGGAACAGCCTCAATAGAAGAAAATACCCCTTTATTAATCAGACTAGTCACTAAACAAGCTTTCAACTCTTCCTTACGAAGTGTTCTAGAGATAGAAATCTCATAATGTTGAGCAATAAGAAACAAATCATTTTTTCGACATGTCTCTAAAGCTTCAACACTAGGTTGATCTAAAAATTGACTGAGCTCAAACGTTGCCATCTTTACAAAAAAAAAAACGAAAAGAAAAGTAAAAAAAACACGCAAAAGCAATCAGGATAATCCAACACCCTCTGGACCTACCTACCTAGCCATTAATCTAAATGATACCCTACCTAGTCTTCAGAGGGTACCGATTAAGAGATCGCTCTCTCCCCCGGAATACCTCCAAAAACAACAAACTAAAATAATAAAGCAAAACAATAAACAGTAAACCGTCGTCAGATCTGGCGCTAAGCACAGCCCTGCTGGCTTACTCTAACTAACCAGAGGATATTGGTCACCTGAATTAAATTAGATTTGAAAATTAGATCTGAATCTGAAAATTAGATCTTAAATTAGATCTGAATTAAATCAAATTGCCACTACTCAGACACATATCTTGGACGAGCCCCCAATTATGTTACGAACCCTGTTGTTAAAAATGCTCGTTTTGTAAGGGTTCAATAGAGGGCGTCTCTCATGTTCTCACTCTTCCCACAGAAAACTCACATTTTTTCTACACTAGACATACCAAACACTAACAAAATAAAACAGAACAGTGGCACAATACACAGAACACAGTCTTGAGTTGATCGCTGTTTAGATGGTCATGACGCGCACGGAGTTAACCGCTGCGTGTTTCACACTCCTGCACACACCGCTTATATGCTCAGCACGAGCCATCAGAGCAACGAACCACAGGTGCGCAAGGGAGGAGCCTACACTTAAGAAGAAACATTAATTAGATTACAAGACAAACATACACACACAAATACATAGGCAACACCCATAAGGCTGAGGCCGTAACATGATATATGGCGAGAAAGAAATGAAAAAATTAGAGAATATTCAAGGAGGCAATTAGTGGGGAATTTTATGTGCAAAACAAGAATTGATTTTATATTATGTACAAGGAACGTGGAAGGATTTATTGGTAGTGTGAAATATGAGTTATCAAGCCTAAGTCACCATAAACCAATTTTTATGCACCTAGACTGGAGTTCAATGAAAAGAGGGCCGGGAGTATGGGTTTTAAATACAGAGATTTTAAAGAATGAAGATTATGTTTTAAGTGTTAAAGAAATTATTGAAACAGAAAAGAAGAACGAAATGTATAGTGAAGACAAAAGATTATGGTGGGAAAATACAAAATATTTAGTTAAAAAATTTACAAACAAGTACTGCAAGCTAATACAGAAAAGCAAGAGACACAAGGAGAGAGAAATAAGAGAAAATTTGAAAAAATAATTAAATGAGAACGGGGAGGATATACAAAAAATAAAAGAATTAGAGGGAAAATTGAAAGAAATGGAAGAGGAGAAATATGAAGGAGCAAGACTAAGAAGTAAGGCAAAATACACGGTGGAGGGTGAGAAATGTACAAAGTTTTTCTTTGATCTAGAAAAAAGTAGAGGGAAAGCGAAAATTATAAAAGAAATAAGAGGAAATAATGGAGTAGTTGTAGAAACAAATGAGGGAATTCTAAAAGAAATAAAAGCATAAAAGGAAACTCTGAGTTTTTAAAAAGGAAAAAATTGTATTGGATGTATGGACTGTCTTTAAAAGGAAAACTGAATTATATATTGAAAGACTGTATGTGTATTTTAAAGGTGAAAATATGTTGCATGCTTTTTATGATGTTTTTACCCCAAAAGTTCGTTGTGTTTTAAAAGATCTAATGTGGAAGCTGCCGGGAGATGAAGTTTTCTAAATTATGTATTTAAAAAAAAAAAAAAAAAAGAACGCCCGAACTCGTCTGATCTCGGAAGCTAAGCAGGGTCGGGCCTGGTTAGTACTTGGATGGGAGACCGCCTGGGAATACCAGGTGCTGTAAGCTTTATTGTTTAAAAAAAAAGAGTCAATGAAATGGTTCAAAAATCCTAAATTGTCCCCCTCAAAATGCCTGAAATAGTCTCTGAGTTTCTTCAGAAAGCCTGAAAGAGTCTCTTTTTTTTTTTCTTCAAATAGCCCAATTTTGGCAGCAGATTTCGCTTACGGCCATACCACCTTGAGAACGCTAGTTGGAGCTAGTGAGCTACAGGAAGTGAGTTGGCTGCAGTGGGTGAGGAAGGCTCACCAAACGTGTTGTGTTTTTTTTTTTGTTTTATGTTAGAATCAGTGTTTCTTTGTTAGTTTTTGTTTAAGCTAAATCCTCCCGACAGCAAACGCTGTTTGGGAGGGATTTTAATTTTTTTTTTTTTGCGTGTTTTTCTTTATGGACGGACAAACGTTAACGAATATTGCAATGGAAGGAGTACTACGAAGGTAGTATTTGAGAGCAATGGATATAAAAGCAGTGGCGGAGAAGATCGGAGAAGGGAAGATTTTGGCGGTGAGACCCAAACAAACAAACGAATATGAAATCACACTTGAACGGGAGGAAGATACACGATTATTATTAGATGGAATGGACATTAAAGGAAAGACTTTGGACTTTGAGGTAAAGAGTCTCCAAAACAGGGATTATGTTGCCTCTTTTATGCACCTGCCGGCTTACACAGAGGATGCAGACATATTCAATAAACTGGAACAATGGGGAGTAATCCCAGTGTCTGGGGTTAAAAGTAGGGTCTATCTGGGCACAAATGTGGAGGATGGCACGCGATTTTTAAAAGGTACAGCACCAAACTGGAAACAGAAGAAGGACCACAATATTTCAGGGTGATGCATAGTCATCAGGTGAAGACCTGCCGATTATGCATGAGCCCGGACCACGTGGTAAAAGACTGTCCAGATTTTAAGTGTTTTAAATGTGACGAGAAAGGCCCCTTTCAAGGAACTGCAACGCTGTTAAGTGCCCGGATTGCCGAAACGTGCTTGCAAGATGTGAATGCGGGACGGGGGAAGAGGAGGAGGAGGCGGAGGAAGAAGAGGAGCAGATGAGCGGGCAGGTGCTAGAAAGAGACACAGAAAATGAGCAAGAAAAAGAATATGAAGGAAACGAGATGAGTCAAATAACGGATGTGGAAAGGATGGACGATGGGAATAAACAGGAGGAACAAACACAACAAGAGGAAGAAAGCGGGACACAAATGGACAAATGTAAGCCTGGAGCAGAATGAGGAAAAGGACAAGGAAGTGGAAAATGAAGATGACAATGTAGCTGTATCAAATAAAAGGAGAAGACCATTACAGATAAAACCGAACACAGAAAGAGCGAGGAAAAGAGTGACTTTAAAAGGTGAGCAAAAATGTCTGGATGGAGAGGAGCAGGTAAAGGACTCTGTGGAGATGGAATGAGAGGATGGATTTTAGCAGTGTCTTTTTAAGAACTTTCTTTTGTTTTATGATTTTAAGAATGGTTACTTTTAATGCTAGAGGTTTAATGGACATGAAAATATTTGAAAAAGTGAAGGAAATGTGTAAGAGAAGATGTGATAATGCTACAAGAGACTAACTGGAAAGACTTCCATATAAGTGAAATAAGGAAAAAATGGAATGGAGAGATTTTATACAACAACGCGGATGATGGATTTGGAAGAGGAATTGCAGTACTAATAAGAGAAAATAGAGATATAAAATGTAAAGTTGTATATAAAGATAAAGTGGGGAAATGTTTAGGGTTTGAAATGGAATATGAAGAGAAGAAAATACTTGTAGTAAATGTGCATGCACCACCGGAGGAGATTAAGAAGAGGGAATATTTTAATGGTTTAAAGGATCTTTTAAGGAAATATAAGGAAATTGTTATTATGGGGGATTTTAATGTTGTTTTTAGTAAACTGGACATGGCTGAAGGAATGGTTTTTAAGACAGATACAGGAAGAAAGGTGTCAAAAGGGCTAATGGAGGAAAATGAATCGATTGATGTATGGAGGGAAAGAAACGAAAAGAGAAAAGAGTTTAAGAAGACAAATTGTGGGGAATTTTATTCGTATAACAAGAATTGATTTTATTTTATGTACACGGAATATTGAAGGTTTTTTAGAAAAAATAAGATATGAAGAAACAGGTTTAAGTGATCACAAGCCAATGTTTATGCAAATTGATTGGGAAACAGTGAAAAGAGGGCCAGGAGTGTGGGTTTTAAACACAGGGATTTTAAGGAATGAAGACTATATTTTAAGTGTACAAGAAATTATAACAAAGGAAAAAGAAAATGGAATGTATAGAGAAGACAAAAGGATTTGGTGGGAAAATGTGAAGTATTTAATTAAAAAGTTTAGCATAAAATATTGTGAGATAATTCAGAGATGTAAAAGGAGTAAAGAAAAAGAAATACGAGAACAACTAGAAAAGGAATTGAACATGAATGAAAAAGATATACAAAAAATTAAAGAAATGGAGGGAATAGTATAAGGGATAAGTATACAATAAGTATAATAGATAGCATAAGATATATGAAAGAAAAAAACAAGGATGGGTATGTTATTAGTTTAGATTTTGAAAAGGCCTTCGATAGAGTAGAACATGATTATTTATTTGAAATTTTAAGTGAGTATGGGTTTGGGGAAAATTTCATCAAATGGATTAAAATTTTATATAAAGGAGCAATAACAAGAGTACTTTTTGTGCGAAAAAAAAAAAAAAAACTAGTTTATTCGACTATTTCTTTTCTTCCTTGTAGGCCAGAATGAGAATTGCGATCTGCTTACACCAGCTTACACTACTTCAGATCGCAATTCTCGCGCATGCGTTGTGGAAATCTAAGGAAGTCTCGTTCTGGCCTACAAGGAAGAAAAGAAATAGTCGAATAAACTCGTTATTTTTGTTTGTTTTTTCGCACAAAAAGTATTCGCGTCGCTTGATAAACATATAGTTGAGCCACGGTAGTCACTTGGGATATTTAAACATTTTCTTCATTGACTTTCTGGGCCGTCAAGAGGCAGTCCTTTAGGAGCCAATGTGGTAGTTATACAGCTCTCAAATTTAATCAAAATTATCTTTATTTGTGTTCCGAAGACGAACGAAGGTCTTACGGGGTTGGTACAGCATGGGGGTGAGTAATTAATGACTTAATTTTCATTTTTGGGTGAACTAACCCTTTAAGGGTATAGCGGAGGATCTTTCCGAATTTTAGAGAAGACCCGCCCTCTCCAATTTTTAAAAAAAAAATGCACATGCAGAAACACAGCACTCTTGCTCCCGAGAGGGAACGTCTATTTCGCCTTACACAATTATGTTGCAAATTATAAACTAACTCAAAAGCATTCATAAAAACACGAAATACATTCTGAGGAAACTATTTTGCAAATCGCAATTACGTTACATGGCAACATATAAGCAGTGCTATTATGTTGGTCCTTAACCTAATATGTCTCATTGTTAATAATATGTTATTTTTATACATAGTTGCATATATAATGGAGAAGTAGCTTGTTGCATTTGTGTAATAATAAACACACAAGGTTTTAGAATATGAACACACAAGGTTTTAGAATATTTCAGGGTGATACCATTTACCATTTGGTCAAAAGGCTACTTTAGACAAATTGAGATGTTTACCGTGTCTATGCGGTGCATGACTTGTGCCAGGGCTAGCATTGCTAAGTAGCTTGCATTAACTTTTACTAGTGATTTTAAATTGATTTCTCCAAATAGCAAGACAAACTTTACCTGCCTGGTAGAATCTTCGCGACTGCGGCATCAGTGAGAAGCCCAACCTGTGCTTTTAGCGCACGCCAGCATGTGATATTAACCCAAAATCTCCCTGGTCTTGTTTCTATATTCTGTGGCCTTTCTCTTCTTATCATACACTTCGTATACATTTTTTGTCTTTCGACCCTCAGCCATTTTCAAAGGAATGGCTGAAACCGCAACTCCGACATAATACACCTGAAAGTGAAAACTACATAGGGACGAGCACGTATGACGGCCTTACGTAAACATATCACCAGAATGATTGACACTTAGGTGGACCAATAGTATAGACTACCCACCCGGAAAAAGAAAATCCTCCGCTATACCTTTAAAGTCTGCCATTTGTGTATTCCGCCAGGGCACATTGTCAGAGACTGCCCTGGCTTCAGATGTTATAAATGCGACAAGCAGGGACATTACGCAAGAGAGTGCAAGGAGGTGAACTGCAGTATGTGTAACATGAGACCTGGACTGTGTGTGTGTGAAACGCCGGCGGAGATGGATGAGGAGTCAGATTTGTACGAGGTGGACGAGGAGGTGGAGAGCGGAGAAGAGGATCGTGCAGCGGATGGAGAAGGAGAGAGAAGAAGAAAATGGAGTGGAAAAGAGAGAACGGGGGAGTGGAGAGCGACCGAGAGCGGGAGCAGTCAAGAGGAGGAGGCTCCAGGGCAGAGGCAGAGAAGAGAGAAAGAGAGAAAAAAGAAAGAGAAAGAGAGAGGAGAGATACCTGGTAAGGAGTTGGCAGCGAAGGACGTGGAGTGTAAAGATGGAGAAGGGGAGACAGCGAAAAGCGACGGTGAGAGCCACGATGGGGATAAGATGAAAAGGCGAGGAGAAAGGCCGCAGACGGAAAGGGGTGGAGGAAAGGAAGAGGTGCCAGAGAGTCATTCAAAAGCTGATGATGAAGGAATGGACACAAGTGAAGGGCAAAGAGTGCAGAAGAAAAGAAAGAAGAAAGAAAAAGTGGAGCGCAATGCAGAAAGTAAGTGCCTGGAAGGATCTGAATGAGTGTTAATGGTTTAAAAACTATTTTTTTTACTATGTGGGGAATTGTGAACATTGCTTGTTTAACAGCAATGGGCTAAGAGATGAGAAAAAGATGGAGAGTGTGAAGAGAGTACTGAAAGGCGATATACTCTGTCTACAAGAGACGCACTGGTCTGATGACATAATGGATAATATAAAAAAGATGGCAAGGTGATATTTTTGTCAATCATGGGAATGGGAAAGCCCGTGGTGTGGCAACCCTGATAAAAGAAGGGAGAGTTAATAGTGCAAAGGAAGTATATAAGGATGGAAATGGGAGAATTTTAGTGACTGAATTTGTGTATCAAAATGAACTTTTCAGGCTGATAAATATATATGCGCCAAATATAGAAAATGAAAGAAAAGAACTGTTTAAAGAATTGAAGCCATTGTGCAAAGGGAATTGTATTGTGGTGGGGGACTTTAATGTATGGTGCACGAGACTGGACGCTTCATGCAGCGCAAACTTTAAGTCTGATGTTTCCAGAAAATATATAGTTGAGTGGATGCAAAATGAGGACATGGTAGATGTATGGAGGGAAGAGAATCCATACAAAAAAGAATTCTCTAGAAGACAAATGGTTATGGGAGTTTTAAAACAAAGTCGTATTGATTTGTGTTTAACCAAAAGGGAAGTGTTAAAATATGTCAGAAATGTAAAATATAAGTTTGTAACCATTCAAATAGCCCAATTTTGGCAGCAGATTTTGCTTACGGCCATACCACCTTGAGAACGCCCGAACTCGTCTGATCTCGGAAGCTAAGCAGGGTCGGGCCTGGTTAGTACTTGGATGGGAGACCGCCTGGGAATACCAGGTGCTGTAAGCTTTATATAGTTTACTACCCTAATGTTCTAACCATTCAAATAGCCCAATTTTGGCAGCAGATTTCGCTTACGGCCATACCACCTTGAGAACGCCCTAGTGGTACGATCCAGGAAGTTGTGTGGCAGTAGTTAGGAGAGGAAGGCTCTCCCCCATTTTGTTTTTGTCTATTTGTTTATTTTGTGAGTTTTTTGTTACTTTAAGTTCACCTTTTGTTTATTTTTTGTTTTTTCAAACCACCTAACAGCAGCTTTGGCTGGCTGGAGGGTGGTTTTTTGTTTTTTTGCAAGCATGGACGGATTAACGGCAAACGACACTGGACTGGTTGGAGGAAGGCGCACGGCAATCGACACTGGACTGGCAGGAGGAAGACGCACGGCAAACGACAATGGACTGGATAATTGACCACGAGTGAGAGATGGAAACACCCGAGTTGTGAGAAACAAAAACAGCGAAAGGAAATATTTAAAAAAGGCTACAGTGATTGTTAATGTGGAAAACGTGATCGAGGTAAGAGCAGAGGATATATTTAAAGCTGTAAAGCTGCAAAACAGAGACTATGTTGTTTCCTTCATGCACCTGCCCGTCTATCTTGATGATGACGAAATATTAGAAAAACTGGTAGGATGGAGAGTTACTCCCATCACAAAAATAAAAAGAAGACGGTATCCGGGCACTGACATAGAGGACGGAACAAGGTTCCTAAAGGTGAGATTCCCCAAGGAGGTGGCATCACTGCCATATAGCACAAGGCTGGAAACAGCGGAAGGGACACAGTATTTTAGGGTGATGCACAGTCACCAGGTTAAAACCTGTCGACTGTGCACGAGCCCAGATCACCTACTGAAAGACTGCCCTGAGTTCCAGTGCTATAAATGCGAGGAGAGGGGACATTTTGTCAGGTGCCCGGATTGCAGAGAAACTCTAAATAAATGTGCGTGTATGATGGAGGAAGAGGAAGGAGGTAGGGAGCTTCAGGTGGACGGACAGGTGCATGAAGGAAACAACGAGGAGGAAAGACAAACTGATGTGGTACAAGAGGAACAAGTTATGCAGCAAAAAGAAACGGAAGAAGGAACGAGCAACAGAGAGGAAGAAGGAGAGCAAGAGAATAATAAAGATAAAGAACAAACAATGGAACAGGACATGCAATGGTCAGCAATGGGAACATCGGACAGTGGTAAAAGGTATCGGGATGACATGGAGAAAAAAGAAATAAAGATGGACAACATGGAGAACAACAGAGAAGCGAGAGGACAAATAAGAAGAAGATCATCAAAGTTCGAGCCAAATTTGGAAAATGCAAGAAAAAAGACTACAATAAGGAGCAGAGATGGAAGTACAAACAGATATGACGTGTTAAAGGACCTTGAGGGAGAAAATGGAGACTAATGGTTTTTAGGTATTTATTTTTCTTTTTTTTAATGGTTTTAAGCTGTGTTACTTTTCCCTCTGATAGACCTGGGCAAATTTGAAAGAGTGAAAGAAAAGTGTAGAGGAGAAGATGTCATTGTTTTACAAGAAACAAATTGGAAAGAGAGTGTGATGATGGAATATAAAAAGAAATGGGAAGGGGATATTTTATATAATAATGGGGAAGGTAGGCTTGGAAGAGCGGTGGTGTTTTTAATGAGAAAGGATGCTTTTAATACAACCAGAGTGGTGTACACAGATAAGATTGGGAAATGCATGGCTGTGGAAGTAAATTACGAAGGATGTGAATTGATTTTAGTAAATGTACATGCACCAACGGAGGAGAAGGAAAAGAAAGAGTTTTTTAATATTTTAAGAAGTATTGTAAAGGACTATAAGAAAGTGATAATGATGGGGGATTTTAACACGGTTTTTAGTAAACAAGACATGGCAGAAGGAATGGTTTTTAGAACAGATACAGGGAGAAAAGAATTAAAAGCTTTAATGGGAGAAAATAATATGATAGATGTGTGGAGAGAAAGAAATGAAAAGAAAACAGAATTTTCAAGAAGACAAATGGTAGGGCAGTTTGTGTGTAGGACAAGAATTGATTATGTTTTATGTACAAGGAATGTGGAGGATTTTATTGAAGATATTAAGTATAAAGACACAAGTTTTAGTGATCACAAGTTTTTATTTTTTAAAATAGACGGGAATAAAGTGCAAAGAGGGCAAGGAATATGGGTTTTAAATACAAAAATGTTAGAAAATGAAGACTATATTTTAAAGGTTAAAGAAATTATAGAAAAAGAAAAGGAAAATGAAATATATGAAGAAAATAAAAGAATATGGTGGGAGAACGTAAAGTTTTTAATAAAAAAAATTCTCGATAAACTATTGTGGTATAATACGCAAATGCAAAAAATACACAGAAAAAGAAATAAAGGAAAGCTTAGAAGAAGAATTGAATGAAGGAAATAAAGATGTACAAAAGATAAAAGAAATGGAGGAAAAAGTGAAAGAAATAGAGGAAAAAGAATATGAGGGAGCAAGACTAAGAAGCAAAGCTAAATATACGGTGGAGGGAGAAAAATGCACAAAGTTCTTTTTTGATTTGGAAAAAAAGAAAGGAAAAGCAGAAACGATACAACAGATAAGAGGAAAAAATGGGGAAATTGTAGAAGGGAATGAAAAGATTTTAGAAGAAATAAGGGATTTTTATGAAGATCTTTTTACTACAAGGGGTGTAGAAGAAAACAAAAAAAGGGAATTGTTGAAGCAGATAAAAGCAAAAATTAGCGAGGAAGATAAAAAAAGAATGTAATCAAGAAATCAGAGAAGAAGAGATAGAAAGAGCAATACAGCAGCTGAATAAAAAGAAAAGTCCAGAAATAGATGGTTTGGGAAGTGAATTTTACATGTGTTTTAAAGAGATTTTAACCAAGATTTTAAAGGAAGTTTTCAAAGAAATTTTTGAAAAAGAAGAAGTCAATGAAAGAATGGGGATGGGGATAACAAAGCTGATATATAAAAGTAAGGGAGAAAAAGTAGATTAAAAAAAACTACAGACCGATCACAATGCTAAACAGATTTTAAAATCTTAGTAAAAGTTTTAGCAAACAGGTTAAAAGAAGTAATGCCAAGTATAATAAAAACAAACCAAGCGTACGGAGTAAAAGGAAGGGATATAGCGGATACGACAATGAGCATAAGAGACACAATATGGTACATGAAAGAAAAGAATGAAAATGGATATGTAATAAGTCTTGATTTTGAAAAAGCTTTTGATAGAGTGGAACACGGGTATTTATTTGACGTTTTAAAGGAATTTGGTTTCGGGGGAGATTTTATTAAATGGATTAAGATTTTATATAAGGGTGCTTTAACAAGAATAAAATGTATATTATATTTTTAATAAAATGTTTATTAAATTATATTCACTTGTATCAGAGCCGTTAGGATTGGCGATAAAGCAAAAAGAAGAAATAACTGGTATTGAAATTGAGGGGGAAAAAATGTTTTTTCAATTGTAAAGGATCGGGAAGTAAAGTTAATGAGGATAAGACAGTATATATGAGATTTGGTGAAGCAATGATTTCAAGGGATTGTTTTAAGTTCAAGGAAGTAGAAGAAATGAGGATTTTAGGAATTTTAATGGGGAAAATGAGAAGAAAGTTAGAGATGAAATGTGGGAGCAACTGGTCACAGAAATAGAAAGAAGGTTACATTTTTGGAAATTGAGAAATTTAAAGTTGAAGGGGAAGGTTTTAATATTGAATGTTTTAATGGTTTCTAAGCTGTGGTATGTTTTATACGTGTCGGAGATGCCGTTGTGGACAGAAAAGAGGTTGAAGAAATGTTTTCTTGACTTTTTATGGGAGGGGAAGCCAGCGAGAATAGCTTTTAACACGATTTTAGGGGCAGCAGACAAGGGGGGTTTAGGGTTAATGGATGTGGCACAAAGGAAAAATAGCTTGAGAGTGAAAACTGTGAAAAAATATCTAAGAAGAAGAGGGTAACGCAGAATGGGAAAAGACCATGGAATATTTTTTAAACAAATGTGGGAATTTTAACATGGGGGATTGAAATTTATGGATGAAAACGAAGATTTGGATGACAGAAGGGTTACCAGGTTTTTATAGAGAAATGTTTAGTGCTTGGGGAAAATTTTTAGACAAGGTCGAGTATGATCCACATGGGAGAGAGAACATTTTAAATCAACCTCTGTTCTTAAACAAAAACATTTTAAAACAAGGGAAAGAAATGTTTTTAAAGAAATGGATGGAAGTGGGGTTAACAAGAGTGAGAGATGTTTTATATGAATTCAAAGAAGGCTTTTTACTGACACAATTTATTGTGGATGCAATGGAGGAGGCAAAAGAGGATTACAGTGAACAAGGAATAATTAACCAATTTGAATTAATTAAAAGTGCAATACCGAAAGAATGGATAAAAAGAATAGAAGGTATGGAAGGGGAGCCAAAAGAGAAATGTATTAATGTGAAATTGGGCAGAAAACTGAATGATTTTAAGGAATGTACTGTGAAAATGATTTATTGTTCTTTTAGAGATGATGTTTTTAAAGAGCCGATTGTAAATGCATACTGGGTGCAGAATTTCAAAGATTTAAAGAAAGAGAGCATATGGAGAAACATGAAAGGAAGATGTGTGGAAACTAAATTGGAATGTTTGGAGTATTTTTTAAGGCATAAAGTTGTTTTTACTGATGCAATTTTAAACAAAATAGGAGTTGAGCAAAATGCTATGTGTAAAGTGTGCCAGGAGAAGGAAGAGGGGATTTTACATATGTTTTTATATTGTAAAGAGCTGGAGGAATTTTTAAAGAAATGTAAATGTTTAAATAAGGATTTGACTGAGGAGTGGGATGAAAATGTAATGGAACAGAGTTGTGATGTTTGGGTGGGGAAAGAAGTGTCAAAAAAAGTTGTATTAATCTGTGTGTCATGTTAATGAAAAGTGCAATATGGGAGAGAAGAACTGTGGCTAAAAAAGAAAAAATCATGTTGAATGTTTGGAGTGTGTTTAAAAGGAAAGCTGAAGTATATTTTGAAAGATTGTATGTGTATTTTAAAGGTGAAAATATGTAGAATTCTTTTTATGATGTTTTTACACCAAAAGTTGTTTGTGTTTTAAAAGATCTAATGTGGAAGCTGCCGGGAGAAGAAGTTTTCTAATGATGTATGTAAATGGAAGATATGTAATGTAGAGATGATTAACTTTACAATGTTTGGAAAATATGCATTTTTATTAAAAAAAATATTAGAAAAAAAAAAAAAAAAAAAAGAACGCCCGAACTCGTCTGATCTCGGAAGCTAAGCAGGGTCGGGCCTGGTTAGTACTTGGATGGGAGACCGCCTGGGAATACCAGGTGCTGTAAGCTTTATATAGTTTACTACCCTAATGTTCTAACCATTCCAATTTTGGCAGCAGATTTCGCTTACGGCCATACCACCTTGAGAACGCCCGAACTTGGTACGCTCCAGGAAGTAATTGGTTTGGCAGAGTGAGAATCTCTCGATACTTTGTTTGTTTTATTTTGTTTCATTTTGTTTTGTTTGAAGTTTGAAGAGAGATTTTGTCTACAATTTTTATTTTGTTTTAAACCACGAACAGGCAGCCTTGTGCTGTCTGGGGAGTGGTTTGTTATTTTGGTTTTGATTGGAAATGAGTGTAACAGAAGGACCTACTGGTTTTGAAATGGCAACGAATGTGCAACGAGCAACGGCAAAAGGAAATGGATTCACTAAACGAGATGAGATGATGGCAAAAGAACACAAGAAACAAAGAACTTATTCCAAAGAAGCAACAGCAACGATTGACATCAGTAAAGTACAAAGTGGAGGAGCAGAGGACATAATAAGAGCAATCAAAGAGATTGTGGGAGTGGAAAAAATCCTTGCGGTAAGGCCAAAGGCTAATAAGCAATATTAAGTGACTTTTGAGACGGAGCAAGATTGTGATGAGCTGCTTAATGGTTTGGAAATTAAAGGACAATCATGTGACGTTAGAAAATTACAAGACAGGGAGTATGTCGTCTCGTTCATGCACCTGCCTGTGTATCTTGAAGATGAAGCCAAATAAGAAGGAGGCTTTACCCAGGGACAGAGATAGAGGATGGAACAAGATTTTTGAAAGTCAAGTTCCCAAAGGAGGTGGCATCGCTGCCGTACAGTTCCAAGTTCGAGACAGCGGAGGGCTTGCAGTTCTTCAGGATAATACACAGTAGACAGGTCAAAACCTGCCAAATGTGTATGAGTCCAGAGCACATCCTCAAAGACTGTCCAGAGTTCACATGTTTCAAGTGTGATGAGCAGGGGCATTTTTCAAGAGACTGTATGGCAAGCGAATGCCCAGACTGCGGAAATCCTCTCAACAAATGTGAATGCAGGAGGGGAGGTGATGAAGAGGAAACAGAGGAGCGGCAACAGATGGATGGGCCAACCCGATCTCACAACCAAGTCGTACGAATTCGACGAATGATTAAAAAGTGGCTAATTCGTAACAATTCATACGACCTCACTCGTACAAATTAATACGAATTTGCTAAATCGTACATATTTTACGAATTGGCCAATTCGTATGAATTCATACGAATGACCTACCCCTGACCCCGCCCCTAAACCTAACCATCACGTGTGTTTAGACAAATTGTACGAATTAGTACGAGTGAGGTCGTAAGAATTAGACACTTTTTAATCATGCGTCGAATTCGTTGTGAGATAGTGTTGGATGGGCAGGTGTGTGACGAGATAACAGAAACCACGGAGATGGTTGAACAGATGGAAAACGGACAGCAAGAGTTAATAGAAGGTGTGGAATATAAGCAGCAGAAACACCAAAGTTATCGGGAGGAAGAAGAGGAGAGAATGGAGGAGGACACAACTAAAAGAGAGGAACAGAAAATAATGGAGGAACAGAAAATAAGTGATAATGAGGAGAGTAAAGAGGAGAAAATGTACATGGAACAGCAGGATGCAAAGGAAGAAACTGAAAGTGTGAAATTTAAGAAATGGAAACAAAGGAAACATCAGGATGAAGAAGAGGAGAAAATGGACGAGGACATAACTGAGAGAGAGGAGCAGGAAACAACGGAGGAAAAGGAAATAAGTGATAATGAGGGGAACAAAGAGAAGGACAAACTGGATATGGAACTGCAGACTGCAAAGAAAGAAAGGGGGAAAATTGAGATGACATCAAGAAGAATGCCAATGAAGGTAAAGCTAAATGTTAATGTGGCAAGAAGGAAAAGAGTTACTGAAAAAGATCAAATGAAATTGGAAATGGTACAGGAACAAGAGCATGAGAAAGATTGAAGTTTTTAATTATTTATTTATAGTATGGTTTTAAATTTGGTATGTTGGAATGCAAGAGGATTAATGGGAAAAGGGAAATTTGAAATGGTAAATGAATTATGTAAAGAACAAGATGTAATAATTCTACAAGAAACAAACTGGAAAGAAGAAATGATAGAGGATATGAAAAAAAGATGGAAAGGGCAAATATTTTATAATAATGGTGATGGAAGAATGGGAAGAGGGGTAGCAATTCTGATAAGAGAAAATGTTGAGATATGAAGCATATGAGGTATATAATGACAAAAAGGCAAATGCAATGGGATTAAAATTACACAGGGTGAAAATGATTTTGTGATAATTAACTTACATGCACCTATGAATGAGGGAGAAAAGAAGCCATTTTTTGAGGGTATTAGGATCTTAACAAAGAAATGGAAAAATCTAATTTTAGCTGGTGATTTTAATACAGTTTTTAGTAAAATTGACATGGCGGATGGGATGGTTTTTAAAACAGATGTGGGAAGGAAAGTGTTAAGAGAAATGATGGAGGAGGGAAATTTGATGGATGTTTGGAGAGATAAAAATGAAAGAAAAAGAGATTTCTCCAGAAGACAATTAGTGGGGAATTTCATGTGTCAGACAAGAATAGATTTTATTTTGAGTGTAAGGGAAATGGAATGTTTTATGGAGGACATTTGTTATAAGGATACTAGCTTGAGTGATCATAAGATGCTTTTATGGAAAATTAATTTTAGTAGAGGAAAAAGAGGGCCTGGGGTGTGGATTTTAAATATTGGATATTGGAAATATGTGGATTTTTACTATTGTTCCAAACTATTGTTCCTAGTTGTTTTTTTAGTACAAAAACAAATGCTAAACTTTGACAAAAAGTATTTTATTTTTGTTATAATTGTGATTTTATAATATTTAGAATCCAACTTTAGTTACTATATCTTTCAGTAATTCAAATAGTTTATAGGCCTAGTGGAGCTCTATAGCCATCTAGTGGATAAAGTGACTTATTTTTTTCCAAAAATTAGGCAAAAATCTTACATTCAACCTTGTAAAATTATCCATGGTATCCCCAGGAATGAAAGTTAGAAATCTGGGTCTTTTATAAAGTTTATTTAACATAAAATTCTGTTTTTTTTTTTTGTGTAAAAATCCTATTTAAATAAATATTTATTTATTTATTTATAGAAATAAAAAAAAAAATCATAAATCCTCCAAAAACTACACAAATGTTGAGTAAATGTTGAGACCCCGAAGACCAGAATTGTTACTTTTTTTGAAGACCATCAGAGGGTTAAAGCAACCACTGTTTAACAAAAATGTTGTGAACAATGGGAAAGAAATATTTTTTAAGAAATGGTGGGAAGTTAGAGTTAGTGATGTATTGTATGAGATAAGAGACGTTTTTTTTTACCTTTACAAGCAATAATTGATGAATTAGAAGAAGCAAAAGAAGAATATGACAGGAGGTGTGTTAAAAAACAATATGAAGAGATAAAAAAGGCAATACCAACTGAGTGGTTGAACGAAATACAGAGGGGGGAGAAGAAAGAAGGAAGAATTGAAGTGTTTTTTATAAATCAAAATAAAAGAAGGGAGTTCAAATTTGGAAATGTGAAAATGTTTTACCAGTTTTTTTTTTTTGGAAGAGGCTTTTAAAAAGCCGAGTTCAAATGAGATGTGGTTAAGACATTTTAATGGTTTGAAGGAGAAAGAAATATGGAAAAATGTGAGAGGAACTGTGATAAGCACTGAATTGGAATGTTTAGATTATTTTATTAGGCATAATGTTATCTATTCTGGAATGCTGCTGTGTTGCGGCGTATATTACTAAAACAAAACCAACCAAACAACTAGAACGCCGCAGCAGGCTGAAACATGAGGATTCACACTGAAGAGGTGTCACGCTGAACCATTGTATGAATTGAGTCTCTTTGTTACGCTATTTCACAAACATAAACAACCAATCACTTACTTTGAGCGATGCATGTTGTAAGCAGTGCAAAGGTACCTCAGAGACATCAGTAAAGAATGATAGTGATGATAACATTGATGGGAAAACAGTGGTGAAGCCAGTGGTGACGGTCAACATAAAGTTTCTCCCCATGCTCACCCTGCAGCTATGATCCAAACCCAAGCTTGCACACAGGTGAGCACACTCACACATTATTAATACAGACATCGCACCCCTGGTCACACCCACAGTCACTGATGATGTCACCATGCACGTGCATGTACACAACAGTGCAAGAAAAAGAGAAAACATAATAAAAGCCCAAAAAGAAACCCACCGCATGGCTCCCACAGGCTGTGTGTAATGAAAAAACAACAAAATGTATTGTGTAAAGTGTGTAAAAAACAAGATGAAGGGTTGTTACACTTGTTTTTATTTCGTGAGAATCTAAGATCCTTTTTAAAGTTTTTAAAGAAAATGGTAGATGAATTAAGGGGAAAAACAGATGAGAGAGATTGGCAGAGAATGTTAATGTTAGGAATGGAAGAGAAGTGTAAATTTGATACTTATGATTGCAAGAAAGGCAATTTGGAAAAGAAATATAGTGAAAATTAGAGAAGTTTGGATAGATGTGGGTATTTTGTTTAAAGGGGTCATGAACTGGCTTTTAAAATTTTATTATATTGTTGTCTGAGGTCAACTTATGACGTTCGCTTGGTTGTTGCATTCAAAAACACCAAAATGAATAAGTAATAGGCTATTTTGTACCCAAGTTGTGAGCCTTCCTGAAAAACGGTCGGTTTTTATGGGCGTGTCGCACTGAAGACTTGGAAATAAACGCCCACTGCTGTGAGTGGATAACAGTTTTGCATATTGTAATGAGTTTAACTCACCCGTCGGTGTACGTGGGGGAAAATCTCCAATGTTGTCAAATGGCAACCGGATTCGCCCATACATGTTCAACCAAGAGTCCGTGTGTTGCACAATTCCTGTCAGATCCACGTTCTTTACTCTTAATCGTCTGCAAATCCAGTCTTGTTTACAGAACAATCCTCAGTGAAATGAAGCGAACAGACGACGATGTTTTACCCTCATCAGCTGGAACGTCATTAAAAATAAAGTTTATCCATGCAGTCCTATTGGAATCCAGAGGAAGCTTATGCAGCGACTGTCTTCTTCCACAACCAGGCACTGCACAATATTCTGTATTGCTCGGTACAACGATCCGGTTTGTCATCACGAGGTAGGCATGTATGTTAGGCTACTAAGCAATGCGTGTAATGCACGAATCTGTGGGCGGGGCTAAACCGGCTGTGTTGAAGTAGGTGTTGATCTTCTTCTGCGGGGGTGGTGTTTTAAACCCTTCGACGTCATAGTTTCCCACTTTTAAAAACGAGGCGTTTTCAGAGGCTGGTGTCAATAAAAGCTTTTATTGGACTAACAAGGACATTTTCAGTTCTGAAACTTACAGGATATTCATATAATATGATGACCTCTTAGATGTCAAAAGCTCAAGGAAAATTTGATTTCTCAGTTCATCACCCCTTTAAAAATATGATGAAGGACTATATGTTAACACTCTATAATTATTGGAGATTGGAAGGAAAAGAGGAACTGTTTTGTAAAATGTACACAAGTAAAGTTGAAAATATATTGAAAAAGTATGAAGTGGGAAAGTAGCAATGTAATATGATCAATGTTTGAGAAATCTTATAATATCTTTTTCTGAAAGTGGTTTGTTTTGAAATGTGTACGGTATTATTGAATTGTGTGTATTTTTTTTATATACAGTATATATATATAAAAAAGAGAGAAGAAAAAAAAAAAAAAAAAAAAAAGAACGCCCAAACTCGTCTGATCTCTGAAGCTAAGCAGGGTCGGGCCTGGTTAGTACTTGGATGGGAGACTGCCTGGGAATACCAGGTGCTGTAAGCTTTATTGTATAAAAAAAAAGAGTCAATGAAATGTTTCAACAATCCTAAATTGTCTCTTTTTTTCCTCAAAATAACCGAAATAGTCTCTGAGTTTCTTCAGAAAGCCTGAAAGAGTCTCTTATTTTTTTTCTCTGAGTTTCTTCAGAAAGCCTGAAAGAGTCTTTTTTTTTCTTCAAATAGCCCAATTTTGGCAGCAGATTTCGCTTATGGCCATACCACCTTGAGAACGCATAGTGGTACAGTCCAAGAAGTGTGCTGGTGAAAGAAGAGACTTCGTGTGTAAAACTTTAGAACTTTATTTAATTTCAGTTTCTATTTAGAACAGTTATTGATCCTCAAACGTAGAAGTAAATTTTAGTTAGTAGTGTTCCCCCAACAGCTTTCGCTGTCTGGGGGACCATTGTACACCAGTTTTTCTCCACATGTCAACAGAAAGCATGGCGGCAAACAAAGAAACCAAAATGAAGGATGGACACATGGCAAGCAGAAAAGATGCTGAAAAAGGAAATGAGAAAGGATTTCCAACTAGCAAACGGATGAACGACGAACAACAGGAGCAAGAAAATAGTAGAAGAGAGGTATGTGGAGAGCGCAGAGATAAATATTCCAAAGAACTGACTGTGGAAGTTGAGGTGGAAGGAACTGCAAACATTTCTATGATGGACTTGCTAAGAGGTGTGAAGAAGGAATGTGGAGAAGTGGTGAGCTGCAGAGTGAGAGGAGAAAGAACTTATGAACTCACAATGAAAGATGAAATGGCAATGAAGAAGCTAATGGATGGTGTGCGGGTAAAAGGAGCAATGGTGCATGCCAGGGGCATTGTAAACAACGAAATGGTTGTATCATTTATCAACCTGCCTGTTTATCTTGAAGACGAAAATATATTGGCAAAACTGCAAGAGTGGGGAGTAAAGCCGCTGTCTACAATCAAGCGCCGGGTGTGGCCGGGAACAGATATGGTGGATGGGACAACATTTTTAAAAGTACGGTTTACTGAAGAAGTGCGCTCACTCCCATACTCAACAAGATTCGAAACTTTAAGAGGAGCGGAATACTTTCGTGTGATCCATGATAGACAACTGCGTGTCTGCAGAATGTGCTTAAGGCCAGGACATCTGTTCAGAGAGTGCCCTGAGTTTAAATGCTTCTCATGTGGTAAAGTGGGTCACTATGCAAGAGAATGCGGTGAACAAAGAGCAAGGGAGACAGAAGAGGAGAGATAACAACGGGATGATGACAAGGAGACTGAAGAGGATCAATCTGGCAGGCAGAACAAGGAGAGCGGGGAAGACATGGATGTTGCAAATGATCGAGGAGAGAGCGCTGATGGAGGGGATGGTGCTAAATGGGGATGGAGAGTTGAGATAACGAGTGAGGAGGCTGATGAGGAAGAAAGGATGGAAGAGGAGGAAAATGAAGAGTACGGGGAGGAAGAAGAGGATGGCAATGAGGAAACGGCCAAGGGAGGAAAAAAACAAGAAGCAGTCCTTCAAAAGAAGGAAAGTAAAAGTGGGAAAAGTTGAGAGACAAGTTTGCAGAGTATGCAGACAAAAGGCCAAAGACTGAGTTTTAAAAGAAAGGCCGAAAAGGACAAAGAACAAACGAATAGATAAAAGAACCCCGGTCGGGTATGTAATACTTAGCTCAAATGTTTTATTTCTTGATTTATGTTTTTTGGTTTGCTTTCATGGCCACGGTAACCTCCATTAATATAAATGGTTTGAGAGATAAAATGAAGATGAAAAAGTTACTTCTTACGTTTAGGAGCAATATTATTTGCATACAAGAAACAAATTGGGAAGAGGATAAGGTGAAAGAGATGAGAGAAGAATGGAGTGGGGATATTTATTATAATAATGGTGCTAGGAATGCAAGAGGCGTGGCAATATTAATTAAAAAAGATAGGGTAGAAAATATAAAAGAAGTACATAAAGATCAGAGAGGAAGGATTTTGATAGTTGAGTTTAGGTATGAAGATGTCGATTTTAGATTAATAGATATATATGTTCCAAACATAGAATTAGACAGGAGAGAAATTCTAGAAGAGTTAAAAGGGTTAATTGTTGGGAAATGTATTATTGTGGGACACTTCAATATAAAATGCAGTAGATTAGATGTTGGGAAAGGGGTCAAATTCAGGTGGGAGAAGTCGAGGGGGATGCTGATGGATATAATAAGAGACGAGGGATTGATAGATGTGTGGAGATATGAAAATCCAGAAAAAAGAAAGTTCTCTAGGAGACAGCTGAAAGGATTGATAGATGTGTGGAGATATGAAAATCCAGAAAAAAGAGAGTTCTCTAGGAGACAGCTAAAAGAAGGAATATTGAAACAGAGTAGAATAGATCTAGTGTTAGCAAAGGAAGAAATACTTAAGTATATAGATGGAACAAGGCATATAGAAAATAGTTTAAGTGATCACAATGGTGTTAGATTCAAAATCAAGATAGGGAATGAAGAGGTAGGAGGAGGGATGTGGATATTGAATGCGGGCTATATAGAGGAGGGAGAATATGAAATGCAGATGAAGGATTTGCTAAATAGAGAACGTGAGACGATAGAGGAGTATAAAAGGAACGGTGAGTTAGATGATGGAATAGGAGAGAGATGGGAAACAATGAAAGACCAAATTAAACAATTAGTATAAAATACAGTAAAAAAAGAAGAAGGAAAAATATAAAATAAGAAAGGTTGTTGAGAGAAAGATTGAGAGAAGAGCTAGAGAAGGCAGAGGATGAAGAAGGATACAGTATGGAAAAAGTTATAGAAGTTAAAACGGCATTAGATAAATATGAGATGGAGAAATGTCGAGGAGCTATTTTAAGGAGCAAGGCAAAATATGCATTAGAAGGGGAAAAATGTACAGGGTATTTTTTAGGTCCAGAGAAAAGGAGACAAAGCCTGAACTCGTCTGATCTCGGAAGCTAAGCAAGGTCGGGCCTGGTTAGTCCTTGGATGGGAGACCGCCTGGGAATACCAGGTGCTGTGAGCTTTATATAGTTTACTACCCTAATGTTCTAACCATTCAAATAGCCCAATTTTGGCAGCAGGTTTCGCTTACGGCCATACCACCTTGAGAACGCCCGAACTCGTCTGATCTCGGAAGCTAAGCAGGGTCGGGCCTGGAATACCAGGTGGTGTAAGCTTTATGGTTTGAAAAAAAAAGAGTCAATGAAATGTTTCTAAAATCCTAAATTGTCTCTTTTTTTCCTCAAAATAACTGAAATAGTCTCTGAGTTTCTTCAGAAAGCCTGAAAGAGTCTCTTTTTTTTCTTCAAATAGCCCAATTTTGGCAGCAGATTTCGCTTACGGCCATACCACCTTGAGAACGCTCTAGAGCAAGCAAGAAGTGTGTGACTGCAGTTGGAAGAGATAGGCTCTTCTAAAGCTTTATTTGTTTCATTTTGAGTTTTTTTTTCTTCATATTTTGGAAGGAGATTTAAGTTTAAATTTATAAGGCACACGTTTAAGCTCCAAGCAGTAGGTCTGCTTGGAAGCGATCCTTTGTTTGTTAGAGAAATGGACTGACCACATGGCAAAGACCTAGGAATGGCGGGAGGACTGGAAGAAAGGATTGAGCGGAAAGGAGCACAAAAAGGTTCAAGAGAGTCTAATAGAGTGAATATGGCGCTTGAAAGGCAACAGAACGTCAAGAAGCGAGTGGATTATCTGAAAGAGGCGACGATGGTGATGGATTTGAAGGACAACAAGGAGGTAAAGGCTGATGACGTAATAAAGGCAGTAACACAGAAGGTTGGATTTGGAAAACTGTTGGCTGTGAGACCTAAACATGGAAAGGAATATGAGCTAACTTTGGAAGGTGCTGATGCTTGTGATATGTTAGAGGACGGATTGGAAATAAAAGGCCAATTCTTCGAATTAAGAAGGTTGGAGGTAAAGTAGCACATGGTATCCTTTCTTCACCTGCTGGCCTATTTGGAGGATGAGGTGATTGAGGACAAACTGAAGTTTTGGGGGGTCACTCCCTTGATGAAAATAAGGAGGAGAGTTTATCCTGGAACTAACATTGCGGACGGAACAAGGTATGTGAAGGTAAAATTTCCAAAGGAGGTAACTTCACTGCCATATAGCGCTAAATTTGAAACGGCAGATGGCACTCAGTACTTTCGAGTAATTCATGATGGACAGGAGAAACTTTGTCGAATGTGCTTGCAGCCAGGACACATTTTAAGGGACTGCCCTGATTTTAAATGTTTTGAATGTTATGAGCAAGGACATTTTGCAAAGGACTGTGAAGCGGATAAATGTCCGGACTGTAAGAAAGTATTTATGAGATGTGACTGTGAAAGTGAACATGATGAAGAGGCTGATGAAGAAGTTGAAAATTGTGAATCTGAGAATAATATGGAGATATTGGTTACTGTCAATAATGAAGACGGGGGGGATGGGGGTGTAGAAGGCATTGGTGGTGGGAAAGGGCATGAGCAAGAAAAGGGTGGGAACAAGAGTTTGGAAGGAGGGGAGGTGGATAGGATGGAGGGAATTATGGAAGAAGGGATTACGGTTTTGGTGGATGACACAACAAAAGGGAGGCGGGAGGATGATTTGTTTCATTTTGAGTTTTTGTTCATATTTTGGAAGGAGATTTAAGTTTAAATTTATAAGGCACACGTTTAAGCATATGGAGAGAAATGAATGAGGGTATAAAAGACTTCTCAAGGCGACAGCTGGTAAAAGATCAAATAAAGCAAAGTAGAATAGATAACATGTTGATAAAAAGTAATATGAAGAGAAAGATTGATAAAATATATTATATGATGACTTCTTTAAGTGACCATGGCATGTTAGTTGTACATTTGAATAAGACTGGGATGGAGAGAGGAAAGGGGATGTGGTGTTTAAATAATGAACTATTAAAAGATGAAGGCTATAAAATGAAGATAAGAGAAATAATAATGAAGGAAAGAGAGAATGGAATGTATGAGGAGGATAAGAGTATGGTGGGATAATGTTAAGTATGAGATAAAGAAATATTCAATAAGGTACTAATTGTTAAAAAGGTTTTGAAAGAAGAATTACAAAAAGAGAATGGGGATATAGAAATTATTTTAGAAAATGAGAGCAGATTAAAGGAGATTGAAGGAGAAAAATGTAGAGGTGCTATGATAAGGAGTAGGGCAAAAAATGTAATAGAAGGGGAAAGGTGCACAAAATTCTTTTTTAGCTTGGAGGAAAATAGACAAAGGGCTGATACAATAAAGGAGGTATTGAAACATGATGGAAGTAGAGCGAAAGGAACCAAAGAGATATTGGAAAGTGTTAAAGAGTTTTTATGCACGTTGTTACGGCCAGCTCGTTTCGACCGTACATAAAAAGATACAAGTACAACAAAATGACTTGCAAGTTTTTATTTGTCCTCAAAAATCACAATTAACTGAAGATAACAAAGTCTAGGGTTTCAAATCAAAAGGGGAAAATCATAATCTGGTTGGGGAGTAAAAGAAGGTTGGTATGGGCTGTAAATCAAAAGGTTCAAATGACTTCGCCAGAGGCTGTCAGTCCAATGGACGAAGTGAAGAGGAGATGTTTGATCCAAGGTTTTATCCTCTTCACAATTGAAGATAATCAGGTAGCAGGTGTGCGTGATCTCACACGCTCTCTGAACAACTACGCCACCAGCAGGAGAGCAAGCAGAACGCAGGGTCGTAACAACGTCTTTTTAAAAGTGAAGGGACGCAAGAAGAAAAGCAGTTTTTATTGAGTAAGGTAGAAACAAAAGTAACTAAAAAGGATAAAGAAATGTGTGATAATGATCTTTTAGATGAAGAAATAGAGGTAGCAATATCACAGTTGAATAATGGTAAAAGTCCAGGAGCAGACGGACTGACTAGTGAGTTTTACAAGGTTTTTAAGAACATATTAACACCAGTGTTAAAAGAAATATATAAGGTAGTATATGATAAAGGGGAAGCAAGTCAATTGATGAGAGTAGGAATGGTAAAATTAATCTTTAAGAAAAAAGGTGATTCAGCAGATTTAAAGAGCTATAGGCCTATATCAATGTTATCACGTGCAATCGGAGTGCAATCTCAAGCGCGTGTCATGTTTCTATGGCAACCAGAGCAGAGTTTCTGCCAAACCGCGCTTTACATTTTCTCCAATGTTTACAATAATATAAATGCACCGTCTTGTTTAATCTTAAAGTTTTGGTGGTCAGATTCAGACTCAATAGCCGCGTTTCCACTGCCGGGCTAGGGCTGGGCCAGAGCTAACAGCGAGCCGAGCCGAGCTAGTGGCCTCGGGCCTCAAGCACCGGGCTTGCGTTTCCACTGCCGGGCCAGTAGCCCCACAGCGCTGCCCCAGACCCCACCCCTAACACGCCTTTCTGGATCAAACGTCATAAAACCCAACCCATTTCAGCGGGTATTATGAATTCATTTATTTTTTAAATTAGGAAGATAGCATGTATATTAACTCACCTGCCGCAGTGGCTACAATAGTGTCCCGAGACCAGTACAGGCGATTCTCCATTTCAAGCAGCGATTTTTTGCGCGATATAACAAGTAGGGCTGCGGGCACGTTTTCAAGTTATTCATTAATCGTTAACCGAGGCCCATCTGTTAATACTCGGTGCATAGTGTGCGCGCCGCAACCTCGAGATTAATTTATAGAAATAAAACGCAGCAAGTACGGAGCAGTTAAAGCCGCATTTCCATCACCCTTCAAACTGAAATTGCCAATTGAAAATAAGGAAAACGTCCATTTCACAAAAACTCCGTGTCTGCAAATAATAATAATAATAACCATCATCATCATTATTGAAACATTTTATTAGGCTGCATATGTAGAAGACGCCTTTATCCAAAAAAGGAACAGAGCACAAATAAACACAATATTTTTGACGCATATCAGCGCATATCCAGTGTGTAGCACGCACTGATGGCTGCGAGACGCCCATGTGAACACTTGCAGTTTCATTGCATTTCTTTCAGTGGAAACAACTTAAAATACTCTTTCATTTCTGGTCATACAGAAAATAATAATACATTATTCGCAAGTACATTTATTTGCGTAAACTCACAATAACAAGAAAACGTTGTGCTTTAACAATTAATCAAGGAGCGCTTCATGATCTCCGTGAACTGAAGCACGTGAACTGAAACAACCACCGCATTCGAATTTGTTCGTTTTAAATTGGACATTTAAAGCTTTAGTCTACAGGGGTTATATCCTTTGTAGATTAAAGCTTTAAATGTCCAATTTAAAACGAACAAATTCGAATCGAAAGCCAATATCTTCTGACTATGTAATTATGTAGCTAATTAATTTCTCTCTAAATGTGCATCCGGAGATGGAGATATGTTTTTAGCCGAAAATCATTTAGAAAACAATAGTTTATTAATAAACAATTAATGCCTCGTTATTTTATATTATTTTATTATCAGACACATTTATTATAGCCTATAAATCACCTATAATCCCCTTTCTGTAGGCTGTGGTTACGGCTCTTCTCATTCAGCACTGCGGGGAAAATATCATTTCCAGGTTCTAATTTGGCCTCAGAAAACCAGTAAAATATATATTTTTTTCATATTAATTTGTCAAATATTTTAAATGTTTAAGGGGAAAAAAATTAAACAAATATCTGAAAATTCGTCGATATGTAGCCTATAGCCTATATATTTTTGCGCAGCATTTGGCATAGGCCTACAGTTCAAATTAAAATGTTATGCAATTTTAAACGGTTAATCGGTTAAACATGGACACCCCTATGTGCATCTTGCTTCAGATCATAACGTTCCATAACACCGATAAACTCCGCCTTTTACCTTGAGCACGCCTCTAGCCCGAGCTGGCCCCCTCTGGCCCAAGGTATTCGACGGGCCAGAAATCCTGGCCGTTGGCCCTGAGGAAGCCCCGATCAAGCCCCGGAAGTGACAGTGGAAACACGACTGGCCCTGGCACGCACTAGCACGGCCCGGCCCTGGCCCGGCAGTGGAAACGCGGCTAATGAAGAGCAGAGAGCACAGATATGATCAAGCTGAACAAGCAATCGTTATTATAGTTCAAAAGGGCAAACAGTTAAAGTTATTATGCGAGTTAACTCGAGTCAGAATGTACATGTGCAAGACTGCATTTGTCATCCATCACCGTGACATCAAGTGGACTTTTAAAGCTGAAATAATGAGTGGATTAAGCTTGGAATAACGAGAGAAATAACATGGATAGAACTTTCTTGTCTGTGAATTGTAATGCATCAGTCAGTCAGGTAACGTAACAAGGAAGTGAGACGACGGCTACTAAAATTAGGTAAGACAAAAAGTTTTATTTTTCGCAACTCGTGTGAAATAATATGTGACATCGGGTCCAGTCGGGTTTGTGTCATCCTGCCGGTTTCGGGTCCAGTTTTCAAATAATAGACGGGTCCAGGTCGGGTCCGGGCAATACATTTATGTCATTTCTTGGGTCTGCACGGGTCCGGGTCCAACTTTTGAAATGAACGTCGGGTCCGGGTCGGTTCGGTGTAGCACATTACGGGTCTCTTTCGGGTCGGGCATGATTTTTTGGACCCGTGAAGACCTCTATTTGGAACAACTCTATACTGCTCACCATGTGAATGAAAAGGCCCAGAGACGCATTCAGTCTTTTCACTAGAACCTCAGTGGGAAAGGTAAATCAATCCATTGCGGTTGTAGATTGGCTGGATAATGTGGAAAAATTATGGGAATATTTATGGTGTGTCAACATTGGCCTGCATGTTCACTATCTTACATTTGCTTTGCTAAATCAACAAACAAGAGCTTTGATATATTCTCTTACTGGAATGACACAGCAGGGCAGAAACCGAAAACGGCAGGTGGTCAAGAAACTGTGGCATGAAGACACCAAAATAAAGCTCAATCTCAGTGTCTACACAGGTGTCCTGGCTATTCTGAAAGAATACGTCATGGTGTTCCAGGTATATTGAAATACTGTTTCACAACGATGTTGTATCATAATGATTGGATAGTTTTAAATGTTAAAATACCTCTGGGGTAGCGTCTTTTATTTTATGTAACTGGCTGTAACTGTAATTCAGTGTAACTGGCTGTGTTTTACTCTGCTTTTATGGAAAAAATTCATATCCATCTCTCACTTGCACAATATTACTACCTCCTCAGAGTCGTGACACCCATGTGCACAAGTTGCATGACAAGCAGCTGCAGGTTTTTACCAATTTCCTTGCATGCTTTGTGAAGCCAGAACACCTGGCACCAATCCCCAGGACCCTGGCAGGTCTCGAACTCAAGGGAGACAAACTGCTGCCTGCAAGAGACATGTATGTGGGTTGAGTGGCCGATAGATTCAGACAGGAGCATCCTCAACACCATCTGACCCTGCAGCGCCTGTCTTCTGTTGACCCTATTGCAAGGGGGCACTCCAAAACTGCATGTCTGCTGAGACAACTTGCAGAGATGTTAAACCAGTTTCTCCCTGCCGATATAGATATTCAGCAAGAGGTTAGCTGGATAATGCACTTCCCTAATGTTAGTATGTAATGCTTATTTGTGAGTCTTGTGTGGATGTTTCATAGAGAAGACATGAAGTATGGGCCAGTGCACCAAAGGATGTGCCACAACATCATGTCGGCCGGAACCAAGGACAAAGCTCTGAGGAAGCAGGCAACCCTAAAGGAGATGGAACGAAGGAGGGAGTTTGACTGCCAGGCATCCTCAAGTGCTGCCGCAGCAAGAAGAGCCAAGGAAGAAGAGGAGGCGCTGGCCAGAAGGCGGCATGCAGCCAAAAAATGGAAGAGAGCTTGTGAAAGACTTATCAAAGCTAAGAGACTAAATAAAATCAAAGCAAAATAAAATCATATAAATAATATTAATTGTGTCATTCTCTTTAAGCCTCAAGGATTCTTTTTACATTGATTTTTGATAAGTATGCTGATTTTTTTTAGCCTGACAAAGGCTAGTCAGAATGTGAGAAACTGCTCCATAGGGCTTTGATTATGTGGCGTGTCTTAACCGAACTAGGAAAAAAAACTGTGCACTTAATTGGCTAGTCGGTAGACATACAACCAATCAGAGCAACGCAGTAAGTTCAATATTTTGCATAGCACAGTTGTCAACTACAGAACTTACTTATTTAAGTTATTTTAGAAGTAAAATAATGAGTGTTGCTTCTTTTACTTGGTCCTCCATGAGTGCGACCAAAGGAAAAAAACACAACGACCACAGGCTTTTCATTACGTCCCATTTTCTTAGCGACCATCAGACCGTCAAGTTACACTTTTGCCGAATCATGTAGGAAGGACGGCAAAAATATCTTTCCAATCAACAAATGCCTTGATTCTAGTTTCCTGTTTGTGTATTAAAATTAATGTGCTGTCGATTCATTTTACAACAGACATGACAGTGGAATCTATACATCTCAATTATCCAGCTGCAGTCATCTTTGAGGGAAACCAGTTAAGCACTCTTTGATAACGTGATGATTACGTCCTTGCAGATCATCTGTCCATCATTGTATAAAGCCCGCCCTGGCAATTTGATTGACCCGATCATTTTTGCCTGATCATAATTACTCCTCAATGGATCGAGTCCAGACCGAACTTCCTGACCAAAAAATGTTGTGGGCGGGGTTCGGGCTGGCATCCAGGCTAGATTTTTGTTAAGTCATCCTCAGAAATGTCTCGTTTGCACATTAAAATCACCACAAAAAAAAGTTTGTCTCCATGAAAGGTATATTGCTTGGAAATGTTGAACTTCTAATATACAACACAGGAAACCAGAGGCCTGTGTCAGGAGTGAAGAGGGCTGCTTCACCTCTGAGTGGAGATGAGGAGTCTTATGCACCTCTGTGTGGAGAGGAGGAGGCTGCTGGACCTCTGAGTGGCTGTTTTATATAAAACTTAATTTTTTATATATTTTTTAAATGTATGATCGTTTCACTTGATAAGACCCTTATTCATCGTCTGGAATCGTTTGAAGCCCTTTGAGCAGTTTGCACTGAAACTGTCTTTTGGACCATAAACCGTTTGGTTACCAGCAAAGTGCATTTTATGGAGAAAAATCCTGGAATGTTTTCATCAAAAACCTTAATTTCTTTTCGACTTAATAAAGAATGACATGGATATTTTGGATGACATGGCGGTGAGTAAATTATCAGCAAAAGTTTTTTTTTAAAGTGAACTAGTCCTTTAACATGCAGTTGCTTTGTTACCCATGTACTCAAAATACCTTAAAGTGACCTTTGTATACATCTTATATGTTATGAATTAATTGTAACTAAGCATGTATTATGTTAATATAATATCTAGTTAATGTTAATATTCTTTCATTTCAGAAAAAAGTTGGTCTGATGTGTTTTGCTTCTGCCCTAGTTTCTACCTCCACCTTACCGTGCAGTCCTGCTAAATCGTCTTGTCATTAGTCCTTGGTAAATGCATCCTGCACTGTATCTGCATCAAGAAACATGTACATAGTTAAACAATCTGAAAACTGAGTTATAATTTACCCTCAGAATGTTTTTTCTGAAATCTTTGCAACCTTTCTCTGATTTGGTTTCTTGCTGCTTTGACTGGACAGTTAGGTTGGCATTGGATGCTTTACAGTGAAGTGAAGGGTCTATTGAACTTATATACAACATGTGTGCGTTAAGCTGTAATACAGGTAGATCATTTGTTAATAGTACTCATAGAACAATACATAGGTTGGCTAAATCTTACATCTATGAACTATCCCCCTGCCCCCAGTACACATCTAGATGGACACAATCATGACTGTGGTTGTAGTTTTTTTGTAGTATGATTTTATGCTGTTCTGTTTTTGCAGTTCCATTGCACACTTCTTATGTTTTACAGGGTCCTGTGGCGATATAAAACGATCCAGAGCTGATGAAGGTGATGGAGAGATGTGGAAGAGCAGTGGCAGTGTTGGATCAGCGACTCTTCAAGCTACTATTAATGCCTGGGACAACAATGTCCAGCTCAGAGGAGGGCCCTTTCCAGTGTTTTGCTCTATTTTTGCTATGTTAACACCTTGCACTGAGCTCCAATCACTGGTTCAACAGCACAAACACACACACACACACACACACACACACACTCACACACATACATATACCACACCACTCACTCACACACACATTTCTAGTATAAGCTTTATGGGGCCCTCCTCTCAAACAAATGATTTCCAGAGCCTCACAACCCTGACCATGTTCATCATGGCCATGTTCCCTTTTGTGTCACAAGCTAGCAAAAATTTTTTGTCTTCTTTTTTGGTGGTACTAATCCTTTTTAACTTTTCTTTTTTGAAAGATTCAAAGGAGTCTTGTAGAATCCGATGACTAATGTTGCGATAGTGAAGATGAGTATAATCCAAACCTCAGGGGGGAAAGCAATGACAGTGACTGCAGCTTGAAGTTATCCCTGGAAAATAAAAGGAAGAATGTCAAAATGTCATCCATTAGTCAGTGCAAAACAAGTCTTCAAGTCAGAGCCGATTTATGTCCAGTCAGAACAAAAGTCAGTCTTCATGTCAGAGTCGATTTAAGTCCAGTCAGAACAAAAGTGAGTCTTCAAGTCAGTCAATTAAAGTCCAGTCAGAGCAGAAGATTTTAAACAAGTCATGACTCGTCACAAAGATTTCCTGATAGCCTAGAAAAAGGAATACACAAGGAGACAAGTGTTTCAATGACACCTGAAGAAGAGCCATCGGTCTTTGTTAATCCAATTTTAAAGAAGGAGGATGGTTCCAGAAGATATAATAAAAAAAACATCACTGCTGGTATTGTGGACAGGTAGTTCAGAAAATGTCAAGACACTTGTTGGATCGACTCTTGGATCGACTCCAAAACTACACTGGTGTCCAGGGACAGGCATTAAGCTGGTTTAGATCGTAGTACTTATCGGACCGTTATCATTTTGTCTGTTTAAATGGGAAAAAATCAAAGATAACGTCAGTAGACTATGGAGTACCGCAAGGATCGGTTTTAGGCCCTCTGCTATTCTCAATATATATGCTGCCACTTGGTAATATTATAAGAAAACATGGAATTAATTTCCACTGTTACGCTGACGACACTCAATTATATATTTCATCACGACCACATGAAAACACTAACTCATCTAAAATGACAGAGTGTCTCAAAGATATAAAATGCTGGATGACGCGTAATTTCCTGCTATTAAATTCAGATAAAACGGATGTATTGCTTGTTGGTCCAAAAAACTACTCACAAAACCTCTTACAATACAACTTTAATATAGACGGATGTCCTGTTACTTTATCCACTACAGTAAAAGACCTGGGTGTTATACTAGACCACAACTTGTCTTTCGAAAATCATATTTCATATGTTACAAGAACAGCCTTTTTCCACCTTAGAAACATTGCTAAGCTGCTTAACATGCTATCTATCTCTGATGCAGAAAAATTCGTTCATGCATTCATGACCTCGAGACTAGATTACTGTAATGCTTTATTAGCTGGTTGTCCTGCATGCTCAATAAACAAGCTACAGTTAGTACAAAATGCAGCTGCTAGAGTTCTTACTAGGTCAAGAAAATATGATCATATAACACCGATTTTATCATCTCTACACTGGTTACCTATTAAGTTCCGTATCAACTACAAAATAATACTACTGACTTATAAAGCCCTAAATGGTTTAGCTCCTATGTACTTAACGGACCTTCTCCCGCCCTACAATCCACCGCGTTCCTTAAGATCACTAAATTCAAGGCTTCTGGTCATTCCTAGGATATCAAAGTCCAGTAAAGGAGGGAGGGCGTTCTCGCATTTAGCTCCAAAACTCTGGAATGGCCTTCCCGATACAGTCCGAGGCTCTGACTCGCTGACACAGTTTACTAGATTAAAGACGCATCTCTTTAGTCAAGCATTCACATAATGCTTACCTATTAGTCCTCTGTTATGCCATACGGAACTGTTTGCCACTGAAACTGTTTAACGCACCAGTGGGGCTCGACAGCGATAGTGGTTTTCTAACACCGATAGTGGTTTTCTAACACCGACTCCCATATAATGGAAATCATTATGAACATCAGCTATGCTAATTATTTCCCATCTGCCTTTCTGCTGTTATCTCGGGACGCTTGTCCCGAGAAAAATGGTGTTCGTCAGGTCCAGTTTTGTGTCCAGCCTCTCACGGGGATTTCAGATGCCCCAACGCCTGTGATAAGACGACTCAACGCCTGTGATGAGACGACTCAACGCCTGTGATGAGAAGACCAACGCCTGTGATGAGACGACTCAACGCCTGCGATATGTTATGGCGGCGTTTTATACATAAACAATATTTATATTTAATATTTATATATAAACAATATGAATGTAAGCCAGAGGAGAACTGGCCCCCGACTGAGCCTGGGTTCTCCCAAGGTTTTTTCTCCATCCAATCTGATGGAGTTTTGGTTCCTTGCCACTGTCGCCTTGCTATTGGCTTGCTTTTGGCTTGCTCAGTTGGGGTTATTTAGCGTTTAGCAATGTTGTTGATCTGTGTTGTACTACTTTCATGTTATCACTGTGAAGCTGCTTTGATACAATCTGTATTGTGAAAAGCGCTATATAAATAAATGTGACTTGACTTGACTTGTTGCTTAGACACAGTGATGTGGTTGAGGTCACAAAGGCATTAAGCTTGCCAAAGAATTCAAAAGAAAGGCGACAACAGTTGGATTTTTTGGAGAGTCACAAAGGCAAATTCATCCCATGAAAGCAGCCAAAGAAAATGACAGATGGACAAGAATTCATGCACTGTTTATTGCTATGGAATGTTACGAAAAAGAGTAATGCAGCGTCATTTTCAGGTCTGTAATTTCAAGCCTCAGGATAAGACATCTAAACGAGGTAAAACAAGAGTTCAAGCTTTGTGTGCATTTGCTGGAGCTCAGTTCTTAAGTGGTATGAATCAGGATGAGGTTGCAGTTGCTATTAAGGAAGACCGCTGCATTCTTGAGTATGGTTACAGACGGTTCAGAAAGAATGAGTATGTAATAAGCCAGCACCAATATATTCGACAAAAACTGAGAGAGCTTGGCAGACTGGTACTGGAAGCAAAAAAGTTGACACATGTGAAGACTATCAAATAACTCATAAAGCCTTAAAAGTACACCCATGTTGTCTCAGCTACAAGATGCCTAGCTGGATTCAATGGTGAAACTGGCAAATATAAACATCCGTTTCAAAGTTGGACATGGCTTGCATGCTTTAGCCATGTTTATCAAATCTGAAGGATTGAAAATGAAAGATCAACAGACTACCAAAGATGCTGAGGAATTTGCACTGCTATACCAAGAAAGTTGTAAATTTGACATTGCAAGCCAAGCGGTAACTCAGCTTAACCAGACAAAGTGGAATTCTCCTCAGATTCTACCATTCACACAAGATGCCCACAGACTTCATTGCTATTTGTCTGAGAAACAGCAGAAGCAATTGAATGCCCTACAAGAAGAGCCTTCTCCCTTGAACTGGAAGGACCTTGCTAAAGTGACCCTGGCGCAAGTTATCCTCTTCAACCGACGAAGAGCAGGAGAAGTATCCCGAATGTCCTTGTCAGCGTTCCTGTCAAAGGATACATCAGAGACACACGAAGATGTTAACCTAACCCTTACAGCACTCGAGCAGAAGCTTTGCAAACATTTTGTTCGGATTGCCATAGTAGGAAAGAGAGGGAGGAAAGTCCCTGTTCTCCTTACCCCGGTCATGAGAGAATCGCTCGATACTCTGACTGAAATGCGAGAAGAATGTGGAGTACTGAGTGAAAACGGATACTTGTTTGCATTGCCATTTTCTGTCTATTACTTTAGAGGTTCCGATTGCATTAGTGTTACGAACTATGATTAGTTTTTTTTATTGCTTTGTTTTTTTCTTTTATTTTCTCTTTTTCCCCCTCTCTTTCTTTCTTGTTGCTCTAATTTCAAACAGGTGAACTAATCCGGGGTCGTAAGCCGCCATTGGTTGTCCAGCTGGGGCGTGGTCTTTATAAGGACGCTGCTGACATTCATCGAGGAGCTCATTGTTGGTTCGGCCGCACGTGGGTTGAGAGCTCCGGAACATCAGAATCTCTGAAGGAGAAAATCATAATTGGTTACCATTAGGGCTGCACGATTAATCGCATCGCAATCGCGATGTCAGCCCTCTGCGATTATATGATGGCAAAATGTTGCGATTATATATTAAATAAATAAGTGTGTGTGTGTGTGTGAGGAAAGAAACTTTCTGAGAACAGTTTGCCGATTTTCCTTGCCGAAATCTGATCTGACAGTCTCAGTAAAGGCGTGTTGCGTCTCGTGCCGTGTCACGTGCGTGGTCACTGTGTGTGTGTGTGTGAAGCGCGAAAATACCAGAGCGAAGATGGATGCTGAGGAGATCAGCACTGATCTGGTACCTAAAAATCACTCTACCTCTGTTATATGGCGGTATTTTGGATTTCGGATTACTGACACTGAGCAGAGAGAGGTACTGTGCAAGATTTGCAAAATTAAAGTTGCTACATCACGTGGCAATACGACATTTTTATTTTAGCACCTGAAACAGCACAGAGAAAAATATGAGGAATGCATGACGGTGAAAGAGACAACTGAAGGAAACACGGCACAAGCTGTTCCCCGAACAAAACAAAACAAAATTACAGATGTGTTTGCAAGCATCACGCCATATGATAAGTCTTCGGCTAGACATAAAGAAATCACTGACTCCATAACGCACTGTTTGGCAAAAGACATGATGCCCATACACGCCGTAAGTAAAGTGGGATTTCAGAAAATGATCCACACACTGGACAAGAGGTACCAACTGCCCTCTCGAAACTACTTCTCTCAAATAGCGATCCCTAAACTTTATAACTCGCGCCGTGACGAAGTTCAAAAGGAAATGGCTACGGTGATGTTCTTCTCAACCACTATGGACCTGTGGTCAAGCAGGACAAGTGAACCGTATATTAGCTTGACTGTGCACTTTGTCGACGAGGAGTTTGAATTGAAAAGCCGCTGCCTGCAAACATCGTACTTCCCCGCCGACCACACAGGAGAAAACATAGCGAGAGGCACTGGCTGCGTGGGACCTCTGCGAGGAGAGTCAGGTCGCCATAACAACAGACAACGGCACTAACATGGTCAAAGCAGTGGAGCTTAATCAGTGGACTAGAATCCAGTGTTTTGGTCATAGACTTCATTTGGCCATTGGTAAGTTGAATTGCTATCATATTTCGTTATATTACACTAAAGCAAATTTTTTAAACTACTGTACTTTTATAAGCAAATAACTTTGGGTTAGGGGCAGTTGTACCATTTATTTAATGAAATAAAATTACTTGAAATACAATGTAAAATTCTGTGTGTCACAAAAGATAACTTTGGGGTGGTACTCGGTGTGTTTACATCACAGGAACCAGGGTCTAAATGAAGTTCCGGGTAAAAATTTCCCCCCCAGAAAGTCCCTGCTGGCGAGGTGGTACTTTTTCAGAGTTCAGGAACTTTCGGGGTGGGACTTGTGTGCTGAGCATGCTGATTGGTTCTCACCATGTTATTCTTTCTGCCCGATGGCGCGCGTTCATCTCATCCATCTCACGGTCAATGTCCGCTGATAACAAACGTCTACTTTTATATCTAGCATTATGAGCTTTCTGAATACGCTTTGGGTGCTCGTCTCTTTTCTGCCGTTTTGTTAATTACCTCGTTAGTAAACCAATCGCACACAAAAGCAGCAAAGCTTGAATCTCCTCCATACAAAACTCAAAACAAACGCGCAGGCTAGGAAGAGCAGTCGCACGCAGTTCAACATCACTACATAATCTTCCCGCCCCGGACTGGTACTTTAGTACGCGGTGTAAACGCAGTAAACAAGCAGTCTGGGGAAAAAAATTTTCCTGTGAAAAAAGTTCCTGTGACAAATAGTTCCTGGTAATTGCGGTGAAAACGCAGCTTATGTCAATTTGATGTTCTATGAAAATCATTGATTCTTGTTTACAAATTGAATAGCGGATGGAAGAATGGACAGCCCTGGACATTGCGCCCAGTACTATACATACACTGCCATGGAGAACGAATCCAGGGAAATCATCTCTGTCACTAGCCATGTTTCCATCGACAAGTTTTTATCCGAATTAAGTGATATCGAATGAAAAATGCCTTATGGAAACAGTAAAATTCGATGAAATTTCATGAAAATCGACTCAAATGAAATACGTTCGGTCTCATCGGATTTTCTCTTGATCTATATACGGCTAATGCGATAAAAGCTGATGGAAACGTTATTTGCCGAATAAATAATGAATTGCGATTAAGTTTTATGCCCTTTTATGGTTGCAACACGTCAGAGTTCATTTCTGGCCAGTCTGTTTGCGCACACATGGCGGATGTCAACAAAGACAGATGTAAGTGGACAAAGCAAAAAGATGCTTCAACCAAAGGGTTTCCGTGAACCACGATCTCCCAGAACTGATGGAGCGCTAGTTCCCACACCACAGTCACCTCCGCTGTCGTCAGGCATACGTGCATCGGCATCATCATAGCAATGTTTATAGCATCGCTGTTTTCTTAGTTTAGTTTAGCTTGTTTTTACGTGGCTTGGTTGAATTGTAATGTAGAATGTGGTCTGTTATTTCTAGTTAACAGACTGCGGCGCTTCTAGTATAACACCGTTGCCATGGATGCAGTTCAGAGACGGAACAGACTCTTTAGCAGGAGCAGTACTCGTTTTTAAATCAATAAACTCGTTTTTAAGTCAATATTTTATGTCGAATTATTTATTTATTTGTTTGATTTATATGTAGGCTAATAAGCAGGATAATATATAGCGAGGCGGTTGTTATAGCGAATACAACCAACAACCGCCTCGCATACATTATCCCATTCATATGTCGCTATCAGCTGGCACATACGCATTATTAGACTTCAACTTGTGAAATATTGATCATTTTTGGTATCTGGCGCGATCCGTTTTGTCTAACAAAACTTTGTTCGCAAAAGTTTGCTTGAATGTTGTTCGATTCAGTGCGAAAATAAATGGAAACACCTTAAAATGTCTCAAATCAATTCGATATACCAATTTGATCGCAAAACAGCATGTGACGTCATTACGTACAGGTTTTTATTCGCTTTAAAGCCGTTGGATGGAAGCACACTTTCACCAGCTTTATCCGCATGAGTTTTTTAACCGAATTTCAGATAATT
This sequence comes from Pimephales promelas, assembly GCF_016745375.1. Next base: position 824,896 of record NW_024121754.1, read on the forward strand.
AGATTGACAAGTGGATGGAAACATGGCTACTGTGGACAAAAGGGAGACTGGGAGAAATTCTGTGATCATGGAGAAAGAGGCATTTTTTGAATAAATTGAAACTAGTAGAGGTCTGCACTGATGCCCATGTCCAGATCTCCACACTAATGAGTAAGTTGCCACTGACTTTTAGCGTTACTTGTAGAATTACAACAACTTTTTGGGAGGGGGGGGGGGGTAATTACTGTACTAATTATAAATATTATTTTTCAAAATAAGACAAAAGAAAGTACAAAGACCTTGGGCTGCAGCACAGCTTGAATATGTGGCATGGGGCCAAGAATTTGGCAAAAAAGATCCATGCTGTAAGTTCAGCTGTCATTACTATGGCTTCATTTTCTGCATGGCAATCTACTCTAATTTGAGCTATGTAATAATTTTAACTGTTATGTCTATTCTAGGCTTCACAAGTCAAGGGTCATTCCAGTTTGAGCAGTTGACTGAAAGACATTGTCAACTACTTTTGCTGCAAAACAGCAGATTCTTCCAGAACCATATTTTAATGTACGCTAGCAAGCGCACATGCAGCATTTAGTCATTTAGACTATAATTACCACAAGGACCACCCAGAGTTGTTAAAATCTGATGGAAGCAAACAGTAAGTGATTTTCTCAGATCTACATGCTATTGTTTTATACTGTACTAGATTACCACACCATTAACCAAGCGCTCTTTGAAAAAACTGGATATGCAAGCCTTTCTCCAAGATGTCACGGCTGTGCCCTGGGATAGAATTAATTCCTTGCCTCACTTGGAAGAGGCATGGTCTTTTTTTAAAAACACTTTCAGTCTGATTATGAGTAGGCATGCCCCTCTGAAAAAAATTAGGATAAAAAAATCGATACAGTCCCTGGTTCTCCAATGAACTAGCTGAGATTATTCGTCGCAAAAACGCCCTCTGGAAAAAGGCCCGCTCTAACCAATCTCCAGTCGACTGGCTGGCCTTCCGTCAATGCAGAAATAAAGCAACAAAGGCTATCAGAAATGCCCAAATCTCGCATTTTAAAGAGACACTCAGCACATGTGGCACTGATGCTAGGGCATTCTGGAAAACAGTCAGGGTAATGGAGAATAAAGTTATCTCCCCTCATTTACCAGTGTCTATGTTATTTAATGACATTATCATTACTGAGAAGTCTCAGATGGCTTCACTTCTGAACCATCACTTTATCAATGCAACCCATACAGTTTCAATGTCAAACCCGAATCCTGTCCCAATGGACACTTCAATTACAACCAATTAGGGATGGGTATCGTTAAGGTTTTATCGGTATTACTACTCTTAACGATACCGCTTATCGATCCGGTACTTTAACGGTATTCTTATCGGTTCTTTTTGGTGTTTTTTTTTTTTTTTTTTTAAAGAATTAAGAACATAATTAAACTCTATATTTTGAAATGTAAAATAGAAAAAGCAAAACGAAGAAAAATATATTTTTGTTATGCAGCAATGTGCAGGCTTTTTTGTTTTATATACAAAAAGGACACATAAAAAAAAACAAGTAAAAACACAAGAATAAAATCAATCAAAGATACAAATTATATACAAAAGTGCTTTAATTTCAGGAAGGTGTACTAACATATCTTTTCAGGCAATTGTTTCTGTCTGAAAAGAAACCTAATTTAGTAATCAAATATAAAATAGCACTGTATAGTTTATCATTTTAGGCTATTAGACTGCTGCCCCTTTAAGACCGAGAGCAAATCTAATCGGTAACCGGTAACTGAAGCAGTCTGCGGATCAGGAATAATTATAACGCGTTCGCCACGTCACCGTGGACTCCAGTTTGAACTCTGCTGCTGGTGTAAACAAAGGAGAATACTTACCTGGATGAAGTTTAATCGTGATAGAGGGGACGTATTAACCATAGCTGGTGGGAGCGCCTACCAGACTTGAAAACCCGACTTGGAAGCCTTGTAAATGGAGCTTAAACTTGAACCAGCGAGAGAACATCACCTCTAATGACTTCCAGAGTTGTTGATTCATGTCGGTGGATCGGTGATCAACGGGATAATGCGCCCGTGCAGACAGCTTGGTCCTTTGCTGCACAGATTGTTGCGGATGACATAGTTCTCTTCCTGCCGGATTACTCGATTATCCTGGCTGAGCCGACGCTGTGGAGGCTTTTGAAACGTAAAAATTGAACGAATTGGTTATACCCCGGGCGTTTTAGGCCTGGATGAGCAGAATTTCTCCTGAGAGGCCTTAGCTGATCGAAAACTCTCCGAAGACCACAGTGCAGTGTGCGGGTAGATGCAGCGCTGAGCGCGGGGCAGGGCGTGTAGCAGGAGATACGGCGGGAATATCCATCATCCCAACTCAATAGTAAACAATATGCGTTTTCTGACCATGTTGCTGGCGACTGGTCCGGGTATCGTTTGTTCATTTGTTTTTGCTTTCATATATGAAAACGAAAAAATGAGAAAACAACTCCTTTTTCGTTTTTCTGAAAAACAAAAAAACGAAATTATGACATGATATTTGATATTCCCGTTCTTGCACAGAAATCAGAAAAACCACTTGATATTCCAATTTTCCCCTGTGGGTGGGGCTACGTCTGTACGTTTTGATAGTTTGTTTTCCAGTTTGAAACGAAATAAGCAGAAACGAGAAAATGGCTCGTTTATTAGTTTTTTGTTTTTTCAAAAAAAAAAAAAGAAAAACGAGATTTCGGCTTGATTTTTCGTTTTTTAGTTCAAAGACAAAAAACTAATAAATGACTTCAAAATTCATTTTCTACACGTGGGCGGTCCTGAAACGCCCCCTTCCGCCGATTGGTCAAGGAAATCTGAGCATGTGATGTCATCAGTCGTCGCTCCGGTCTGTTCAACAAATAAATAGTCCTAAAAAATAAAATAAAAAATAGTCCTCTATATGGTTACCGATTCTTAAACTGTACAGGGCATGTCATATTGAGCTTTCTTCTGTGCAACTTAATGCGTTTCACAGAAATCTTTACTTCAGACATGAAATATTAGTCTGCCAACAGCCTGTTCTGTTTGGTGAAGCGCATATGTCTATGGGTGAAGCGCTTGACAGCTGCGAAGCAGTCAGAACTTTTTTTAGACAGTAAACTCCGTTTAGACACGAGATTGTGATATTGTAATGCCAATCGCCTGAGGGTGGGTACCGACGATGGTGAAATACATTTCTACTGAAACTACTGTATAGCCGCGACCCGCAATGATTGACAGGACGATAGAGGAGACAATTAAAAGCGCAATATAAATTCAGTTGACAAAAACACAATTTAAAAAAGTGTTTAAAATAAGTTACTTTGTCTTATTGTTTTTAATCAAATAATTGTGAAGCCTTCGTTTAATAGGGAGATTTCCAAATATATTTTATTTGTTATTGGGTAACGCTATATGTCACCAGATCTAGGCTAATTAGTTTGATTATAGAATATGCAACTTTTTTATATTATTGTACTATTTTATTGTTGTTTTGCAATTAACAATATATCATCATAACTTATAAAGATCAAAATCTACAGAAGAGCTTAATGAGACTGGTGTTGTGAGACTTATCAATGCGGAAATTTCCCTGCCGACACAATTCTGAATGTTGGCTATGTTACAGATTTAATGTTGAGCACATAATGTTAAAGGCTTCTTAAATACCATCGGTTGATGAGTCAAGAAGGATGTGTTAATTTGCAGTGATTTCAATCTGTCCTTAGTTGGTGACCCAGTGTGATTATAATACAACATAAATAAAAACAAACACACGTAATATGTATGCGGCGAAACACATCTGCTTTTCCTCTAAATCACTTAACTGTGTGATGAAAATAAACTTTTCTTAAAGCGTGTTGATCACCACAGATTTATAGCCCGCTTCGCTGTATACTAGACAATTGTCCTTCCAAATGATGTGCTTTTTGAAGGAAAAAAAAATGAGCAAATGTCAAATTGTTTTATTTATTTTATTTAAACCAACAAGATGAGGCGTTTAGGCATCTGATGAAAAAAAAGTGTGTGTGTAAAGGCTGGATCTGCTGTATAATCAAACAAAAAAACAAAAATAAAACATGCCTGTAGTACGGTTCAAGGAAGGTGATGGAAGAAGACAAAGGGTCGGCGAATACTGGAGCTCGTGTGCTTTATTACATAAACAAATAACCCTCTTGCCACGGCGCCTCAGCGCACTTCACAATAACTCAGTCTTCAATAGAATACTCTTTCCACGCTTTACAGCTTTCTCTTAGATTCCTCTCAGGATTCAGGAACAGCTCCAACTCGTCACACGGGCACACAAGCTCCAGTCTCTCTCGCTGAAGCATCCAACTGGCCCGCTTAAATACTCTCCCAACGCCAATCACTGCAATCACAGACAGGTGTTTATCATTTGAACTTGACCCGCTTACTTCCCGCTCGAGTCCTCCCCCGCTCTCCCACTGCAGACAGCGATAAACCACGCCCCCCATACCACAATGCCATCAAGAACATATACACTCAACAGGAACTTGACAGCATGTTCAAAAAAAAAAAAAAAAAAACACCCACATTGCATATTAAACTGCCTATTAACAGCAAAAGTTGAAACATGCTGAGATTAAATTAAATATTTTTAATAGCATCCAGGGCACTGGAGAGACCCGCAACCTCAGAGACATTGAACTCCTCGGAGCGGCATTTAGGGCACTGTGTAGACGTTGCCTCATTGATTGACACACAGCTTGCACCCCACAATGCTCCTGCAGCATGATGTAAATACTGGGTTGTCCATAATTCCTGGAAGAAAGTGAAAAATATGAGCAACAGACACCAAAACAGTTCATCACAAGTTCAATCGTGGTTAGAAATTAGCAAACAGTAAAACTCCCTTTTACAAACCAGCCATACATAATTCATCTGTATCATCTTTGTAAATGATTCAGATGTTTAACTGGGAATTTCTGCATTTATGAAATCACCAGCAGATTGCAATTGACCATAATTTACATGGCCAAAACTTTATTTGTTAAGCGGTGTCATTCACATTACAGGGCAACCGTGTTTTGAGTGCCTGAAAACCAGTTTGAATGTACAAGTTTTTGTTACAAAATATGTAAACAAAAACATGCAACTCTAAAAAAATAGTATCATGCACATTTATGGTCAGTCTAATTTGGGGTTTCAAATATTGGCTTGGCAGCAGAAAACATTTGTAGAAGTTTTTGTGGATTGTTTTGACAATGTTATCATCAGTACACAGAAGGAAACTTCTCATTTAAAGCATATCATTGTTGTATAAACGTAAATCAGAAGATCAGCTTAAATGCACCCAGTATATCCAATTATAATCACTGAAGCACATGTTGTCAGAGGGACATTTAGATCAGATTAGAGAAGCAGTCTAATGCAGGCTGTAAAAAAAAATTCCAGACACAAAAATGCAGATTAATGCCAAAAACAAGCCCAATGTGATATTAAGGATCCACCATATTGTCCAAAGTTATTAGATTAGAATTATAACATTGTGCAGATGTACAGAGAAACTTCATACAAAAGACTAAGGCTGGTGTGTAGAGTCATTAAAATCGATTTGCATACCAGTACAAATTGAACAAGAAAAAGTCTCCTTTAGGGCACTCTCAAGTGTTCTTGGCACAGCTTGCTCTCCACTGGAGACAATGTTTTGGATTTGCTGGGACACAGCCTCCAGTCCATGGGAGGCCTCCCATAACTCTATTATTTGCAGTTTCAGGTCTTGCAGTGCAGAGGAGTCCACATCTCTTCGGCTGTTAGGACAAATTTTATTCATTTATGAATCCCATATTTACTTGACGGTTAGGTGTAAAATTTGTCATCAATTGTGTAACTGTATGAATCATGGTTTACAAAAGAAAACAGTACTGATACCAAAGAAGTAACAAGTGTAAAAAAAATGCATTCCTCATGATTTAATTGTTCTTCTTTAACCCCACTTTAGTAAATTATGATTCCGGTCCTTGGGATTACGTCAAAGGACAGGTAGGGGTGGGTAAAATATAAATAAAATAAAAAAAAGAGCATAATACTGTTGTATTTTTTTATTGTGTGATAGTGTGACATCTTGTTACATCCCTAAATGTTACCATTTGCTGCATGCGATATACCACACTTCATGATATTACCTCATTTGAGCCCTCCTCAGCTGCCACTGCCTGAATTCAGCCCTTTCCACAGCATGAAATTTCCTTGAATTCTGCCTCCAATAACATGAACCTGTATTGACAACACAGATTAAAGTCTGTGACATCACACTTGCAGAAAGGTAATGAAAAACCAAACCCATATTTACCAGTTGTGCCTTCTGACTCCAAGACCTCATTGCCTTGAGCATCAGTAAGAACAAAAGCGTCACTGTTACCCATTGCCAGTTTAATTTTCTCCAGCATGCAGGGTACATTTGCTTCTGACTCTACGAAGCGAACCACCACAACTCTGCTGGATGAAAGTCGCCCGTCTCGGATTTCTGACAGGTGTATGGATCTACAAAACCAAAAATAAAATAAAAAAACATTAGCCAACTGAAGCATTCAAACTGATGAATTAAAAATACGATTATAACAATAGCATTATGAATTAGGGCTAAAAAGGTGCCACTACCACCCAGTGACTTAAACACAGTTGGCAATAATGGTACATTTAAGAGGGCCACAGATGACATGCCCCAATTTAGTAATGTGCACTGTGCATAGGCCTTAAACTAAATATAATGTTAATCTGATTAAAAGTCTGGGAGGCATTAGTAAAAGCCTTGAAATGGCAAAAAAAAGAGGATATTCCAATTGCTGACATGATGCAGGAGCAACATGAATATAGAGATTGCTAACATGACGTCACCAGTGGTGAACGCAAACCATTTTGGGAATCCGCGGCACAAACAGTGTACAAGATGCCATCTACCTGCTGTGTTGTAAACTGTAATTATCAATTGCGTTGACTATTAGGGACAAGGAAATTGATTATTTGTCAAATTCGAATGACGTTTTTATTATGACTGTATGAGTGAGTTTAATTTGTTCATTGACCGATCGTTAATCTAGTAAATTATTTAATCCACTGAATACTGCTGTGGTAATATAAACACTCTCCCAACAGCATATCGTTTCTTTTTAGCCTTAAAAGTCATTTATTCCAAGTCAGATTAAAATTATAGTTGTAAATCACTTGTGATGGTATTTTGTATAGATTATGGCCAGGCGTGCAGTTTACCAATAACATTAGAGCAACAGCACTACGAACGCCTGCGGCCCATCAAGCTAGCCTAGCGCCACCCAGCTACAAAGTCGCTGGCGGTGTGAACGGGGCTTTTGACTGGCACACACGCACACTCCAGCATTGCAGTCTTGACAGGAATTCTGACTACATGCAAATGACAGAGAGCAATGAGTGTGGAATAGCATACATTTGAACGGATGTAATGGAGAGGCAGAGTCGTGCGGATCCACATGCAGTGTAGATTTATTAAGAATAGTAATACAGGCACGGGTCAACGATCAGCATCAATGTATAACAGACAATCCACAAGAATCACCGATGACAGGCAGGGATCAGGACAGGCAGCAATGATCAAAGTCCAGAAGAGACAGGCGAGGGTCAGGGCAGGCAGCAAGGGTCGTAATCCAGAAACACAGGCAATGGTCAGGGCAGGCAGCAAACGGAGAATCAAAGTCCAAGAACAGTCGAGGGTCGATACACAGATAATCCAGATAAACACAGGGGAAACCGCTCAGAAATGTCGCCAGGGCAAAACAAGACTTCGCACTGATTGCAAGTCAGCGGGCTGTTTATATAGGAGGGTAAATAGGGAACACCTGTGCCGGTGATTATACCTAGGTACGGGGCTTATGGGAAATGCAGTTCAATACTCGGGAGACGGAGCTCTATGATGAGCGGAGAGAGCCACAGAGGAGCGATTCATGACAACGGACAACAGTTTTCTGCCCCACTTTTACAATCTCCAGGTCCTGGACCCACCTATCTGTAAGAAAAGACTTGGGCCTTCTGCAGCAACTTGAAGTTATTGAAAACTTGTGTATATGCTCTAACATTTAATATAGTTGTGTATATGAAGAGTTCAGATGCAAAAGCCTCTAAATGCCATTTGAAATTTTCTTCTTTAATGATGATTTTTATCAAACTTGTATATTTAAGTTCAGTAATTTCACTTAAATAACAATTAATAGGTAATTATCATTGCCATTTAAGTGAAATTACTGAACTTAAACATACAAGTTTGGTAAAAATCATCATTAAAGAGGAAGATTTCAAATGGCATTTAGAGGCTTTTGCATCTGAACTCTTCATATATATGGGTGCTGGAAGTTGGGCAACAGGTTGACGTCTCCAGGCCAGTCACTATGCTCATAAGGATCCAGTCCTTTGATTCCCTTTATTTTCTCTTCATATCTCATCTTTGCATTAGGATTTAGCTCAGACCAGGGCTTGAAGTAGGAGAAAAGTCATGCCGGTACTCTCTTGCATTGGCAAATTATCACATTTGACATTTCTACAGTGAAAAACAAAACTAGGAAATATTGCTGGTACAACAACAATTTATTGTTATTTATTAACAACATTAATGTATGTGTGCGTGCATTTCTTTACAAAGAAATTCTCTTTTTAGAAGTTGCTCAGTAATAAACTTGATTAATGAAGTTATAGGTCAATTGCATGTAAATGGTAAACAACAAAAAAACAGCTCTGATATTGTCTTTTCAGGTCACACTTCGATATGTTTACAAGACAGCAAACATTAAAAAATATTACACTTGGGTTTAATTTGGGCATGTACCTGTCTGTGGCTATTATATAAACTAAAAGAAAGCTTTTATTCAGACTAGTTTGCTCGTTTTATTTATTAATAAAACATAAAGTTTTACTGATTAATTAACAGAAGTTTAAATGGCTAAATGAATATTTTTGAGTCTTCATTTCCTTTTCTGACATAGTCTACTCCAGTTCTTGTTAAAACATACTAGACAAGCAAATTCTGTGCATTTTGGGCACTTTTTGTGTGAAATCATAATTATTTTCTCCATCAATCACTTGAAATGAGTATAGCACAACACAAATAGACTCTGCCCGAATCCCCACTCACTGCTGCTCACGCGCCGCTCCTCCGCGCAGTGTGAATATGGAATACACTCACGGATTAACATGCAAACCGGAAAAATACGTGCTGATCACGCTTGCGGTGGCCGCGATCAGCTCTGATAGATTAATAAGCACTGTAACTAATGCATTGCTCATCGTTAGTTCATGCTAGTTAATGCATTTACTAATGTTAACTAATGAACCTTATTGTAAAGTGTTTCCAATTTTATTTTATAACTTTTTCATTTCTAAATGAAGTACATCCATCAGCTTTATACATTAACAACTTTATTTGTTCGCTGCATGTTTACAACAGTGTTTTTCTGAACATCAGTGATTGAACTCTGTGTATAACACAAAATCTTAAGTTTTGTGGCAAGAACATGCCATGTATTTATGTTCCCTTTTGTAGTCACTTCGAGTTACGTCAGAAGTGACGGAGAATGGGGGTTTCGCATGAAAGCCAATCCTCTTCGAGTATTTAACAACGAGCCAATGGCATGCAATGCCTTGGGGCTGCGGAAATTTGCATAGCGTACTCCGCCCTACTCCGTGAGTATAAAAGGAGGAAGTGAACGCAACCGCAGTATTTTTTCGCGTCGGAGCCAAGAGAATTCTTCACTCCTCAAGCCATTCTCACGGATTCAAGACTCTTCGAGACGAGCGTCCTCTTCAGTGTTGGTGTGATGGCGGTACCCAGCGAGACTCTGCATTGCCTGCGATCTGAGCAGTTGTCTGCCAGACTTTGCGCTTCTCCCTGGTCGACTCAGCGCTGAAAGAGTGAATTTCCTCCTCTCTAAGTGAAAGAGCTGCACGCGGCACGTCTTTTTAAAGACGACTCGCCCGTGTTCTTCTGGGTGCGTTCGTTTCATGTCATTTTCTGATGGTCGCGATCGCTGCTCTGTGTGCCTGGGCTTCAGCATGCAGTAGCAGCGTTCGTGGATGACTCATGTTCCTTCTGAATGGGAACATGAGCATCTCTACACTGTGATCGAGACTCAATGATCTGATAGTGAGAGTCCCCGTGTCTGTTACTCGTTCTGCTTCTTAAAATAGAAGCTCTTCGACTCGCGGATAGGGTGATATGACGGTGAATGTGTGACACTCCCCCCGACGCTAGTTCCTCGGGTCACACCCACCGCTCCAGTGTTAGAGCCAGTGAACGCTGTATCGATTCAGACGTCTGCCTCTCTGAGGTACCGTCTGATTCGTTCAGCGCTCCAGAGAATGATGCGATGACGATCGCAGCATCACAAGGCGGGCTTGACTCCTCGTGAAGTGAGGATGCGGCCGCGTTGCCTCCCTCGGGAGCGTCAGCGTCGCCGTGTCTGATCCCGCGATGATGGCCATGCTATCTCGGGCCTCCGTGAGCATCGGGTGGGGGTGGAACTCCGCCCTATCCCGATCTCTCGCGGCTGGATAATTGGTTTTTGGGTAACGCTGCCGCCTTATGGCCACGGCCAACCCCAATTTCCTTTTCCCTGAGTTGCATGCGGAACTGACACGCACTTGGGTAAAAAAAAAAAAAAGGCCTCGAGAGCGTGCTTCAGTTCCCCACCCTTCCTCCCCTCGGCGATGCGGCTGTCTGCGGGTACGCTGGGACTCCCCCGGTGGAACGCTCTGTTGCGATGCAGCTGCGTCCGCAGGGCGCGTCCCCCCGCGGTGCTCTCAGATGCCCCTCCAAAGCCTATGGGTTCTCGTCGTCTATGGCGGCGCGATCCTGTAGAGCGGCGGGACAGGCAGCCTCCGCCCTGCATATGATGAGCACCTGCTAGCTGCTCAGGAATGTGCACGAGGAGAGGACGGACCAAGCGAACTGCGAGCCTGCCGCCTACCTTGCTCTTAAACGGGTCATGGAAGCGGTCGCTCGATCCCTTGGTCAGGTGATGCCCACCGCTGTGGTCCAGGAGTATCATCTAAATGTTAGGCGGTGCGGTCCAGGTCTTTGCCCAGCACTTCTCGACCGCCTAGGAGCAGACGAAGGTGGGTTTACACTCTGCCCCGACGGCCAGCTGCTGCCTCCACCCAGCCGTCGGCTCAGACGCCTCCGCCCGCTCGCCGCCGAGGACGCCCCCCTGCGGCTCCCTTCCCTCCCACGCGGCCCCAGCAGCAGCCTTCAGCCGGTTCGCGTCGCGGAGGAGGCCACAGGTAAGCGTCTCAGCCCCCTCAGGCCGTGTGCGCCGCTAACGCCAGGCGAAACGATGTTCCTGAGGCGGGCCGCTCAGTGATAGTGTCATGGTTTTTCTCAGGAGGCGGTAGCAGGGCCCCTCCTTCCCCCGGTGGAGGGCCGGTGGAGAATCTTTTTGTTCTAGCTAGCCCCTTGAGCTGGATGAGGAAAAGCTGACACTATCATTGAGCACACAGACTGGAATGAGCGCGCACCACGTCCAGTGCGTCGCCCCGTTCATTCCTCTCTGTCTCTGAGGGTGCGGATGGGAGCATGTGTCGTCCCCCGACTACACCACTCCCCTCCCCCTCTATCGCCAGACCTCCGGCAGAACAGACCCCCGTGGAACGCTGGTCCTTCCCTGGTCTCTTCTGTCGGGGAACGGGGCTCCACTGTGCATCCGCACAGGGTAACTCCTGTGCGCATGCCGGTCTCCCTGTACCGCTGCCCCTCCGGAGGGGCGTCTGTGGTTCGCATGACTCCGCTGGTTCAGTTCCTGGGAGCCCGGCTAGAGCTCCCCGACCTGTCCCGCTGCGTCATCAGAACGATCAGATTCGACTACGCGACTCAGTTCGCGAGGTCTCCTCCCCGCTTTAGGGGAGTTCGCTCCATGGTGGTCGGTGGCAATGCCCCGGTCATGAGAGCGGAGATTGCGACCCGGCTGGCGAAGGGTGCAATCGAGACGGTCCCTCCAGCCGAGGTGAGGTCCGGGTCTACAGCCCATACTTCACTGTCCCCAGAAGACCGGTGGGTTACGACCGATCCTGGATCTGCGTATTTTGAACCGTACTCTCCATCGACTACCGTTCAAGATGCTCACAGCCAAACGCATTTTCGAATGCGTTCGGCCTCAGGATTGGTTTGCAGCGATCGACCTGAAGGACGCGTACTTCATGTCTCCATATTGCCTCGACGCAGACTGTTCTCGGTTTGCCTCGAGGCCAGGCATCAGGACACGGTTCTCCCTTTCGGGTTAGCTCTGTCACCTCGCGTCTTCACGAAGATCGTCGAGGCAGCCCTTGTTCCCCTTCGCGAACACGGGGTTCGCATCCTGATTTTTCTCGACGACTGGCTGATACTGGCTCACTCTCAAGAACGGGTTTGCGAACACAGAGACCTGGTGCTCCGGCACCTAGCCCGTCTGGGCCTTCGGGTCAACCCGGAAAGGAGCAAACTTTGCCTCGTGCAGAGGATCTCTTTTCTCGGCATGGAGATAGACTCGGTCGCCATGTCCGCGCAGCTACCGAGCGAGCGTGCGCACCCCCTGCTGACTTATCTTCGACAGTTTAAGGGCAAGAGTGCGGTTCCACTGAAACTGTTTCAGAGGCTCCTGGGGCATATGGCATCCGCAGCTGCGGCAACGCCGCTCGGTTTGCTTCATATGAGACCGCTTCAGCTGTGGCTTCGCGATCGAGTCCCGAGGTGGGCATGGCATCACGGCTCGCTCCGAGTTCCAGTGACTCCAGCGTGCCGCCGAACCTTCTTCCCGTGGTCGAACCTCAGCTTTTTGCGGGCCGGTGTCCCTCTTCAGCGAGTTTCCAGGCATCTCGCTGTCTCCACGGATGCATACCACGGGTTGGGGTGCCATGTGCAATGGGCATGCAGCGGCGGGCTCCTGGACAGGACCCCAGCGCCTCATGCACATCAATTGCCTCGAGCTGCTGGCAGTACACCTGACCCTGCACCGCTTTCAAGCGTTGCTCAGGGGTCGACACGTACTTGTCCGTTCAGACAACACGCTGCAGTAGCGTACATCAACCACCAGGGGGATCTACGCTCACGCCGGTTGTCGCAGCTCGCCCGCCACCTCTTGTTATGGAGTCAGAAGCACCTGGGGTCCCTTCGTGCAGTATACATTCCAGGAGACCGGAACTTGGCAGCCGACGAGCTGTCACGGTCCGCCCTATCTCCGGCGAATGGCGACTCCATCCCCAGACGGTCCAGCTGATTGGGACCAGTTCGGGGAGGCACAGATAGATCTGTTCGCCTCCCGGGACTTATCCCACTGCGCCCAGTTTTATTCCCTGACCGACAGTTCGCTCGGCACAGATGCACTAGCGCACAGCTGGCCGCGGGGCCCACGCAAGTATGCGTTTCCCCCAGTGAGCCTTCTTGCACGGGTGTTGTGCAAGATCAAGGAGGACGAGGAGCAGGTTTTGCTGGTAGCCCCCTATTGGCCCACCAAGTCGTGGTTCTCCGAACTCAATCTCCTCGCGACAGCACCTCCTTGGCCTATTCCTCTGAGACTAGCTCTACTCACTCAGAGACGGGGCACTCTGTGGCACCCTCGTCCCGATCTTGGAGGCTACACGTGTGGCTCCGGGACGGGACGGGGCAGGTTTGAGTTCGCTGCCACCTGCGGTGGCGGCAACCATCACTTCCGCTAGAGCGTCGTCCACGAGACACCTGTACGCGTTGAAGTGGAACCTCTTCGTCAACTGGTGCTCTTCTCGCGGAGAAGACCCCCGGAGATGTTCGATCGGGGTCGTGCTTTCCTTCCTGCAAGAAGGGTTGGAGCGTAGGCTGTCGCCCTCCACCCTTAGGGTTCATGTCGCGGCCATTGCCGCGGCTCGTGATGCAGTGGAGGGTAAGTCTATGGGAAGCATGACCTGGTCATCAGGTTCCTGAGGGGAGTAGGAGGCTAAATCCGCCTCCCTCCCCTCGTACCCTCTTGGGACCTCTCGGTAGCTCTAAGTGCTCTGCAGAGGCCTCCCTTTGAGCCATTGCAATCGGTAGAGTTAAAGTTTCTGTCCATGAAGACAGCACTCCTGGTTGCATTGGCCTCCATCAAGAGGGTGGGGGACCTGCACGCATTCTCCGTTGACGAAGCGTGCCTGGAGTTCGGGCCGGCTTACTCTCACGTGATCCTGAGACCCCGGCCTGGATACGTGCCCAAGGTTCCCACCACTCCCTTCCGGGACCAGGTGGTAAACCTGCAAGCGCTGCCCCTGGAGGAGGCAGACCCAGCCTTGGCACTGCTCTGTCCAGTAGGTGCCCTCTGCACCTACGTAGACAGAACGCGGTGTTTCAGGACCTCAGACCAGCTCTTTGTCTGTCATGGGGGGAGCCAGAAGGGAGGGCTCTCTCAAAGCAACGGCTGTCTCACTGGATAGTAGACGCCATTGCTTTGTCTTACCAGCAGCAAGGCCGTTCGTGCCCCCTTGGTGTGACGGCCCATTCCACTCGGAGTGTGGCCTCCTCTTGGGATCTAGCGCACGGCGCCTCGCTAACAGACATCTGCAGAGCTGCAGGCTGGGCGACACCCAACACCTTCGCAAGATTCTACAATCTGTGAATTGAGCCAGTGTCCTCCCACGTACTCGCTTCCGCCAGTACTGGACCCGCTTAGGTGTCTTCGCTTGCTCGCCATTCCAATCCTCGGACTGGATAAGTGCGATATCTCCTCAGTGTCTTCCATTGAAGCCTTGAGTCCTCCAGCACCGACGATGCGGGCACCACTGCTGTTGCTCTGGATGCCGGCTAGGTGCCTCCATGCGCACGGTTCCCCATGGTAACTGTCTCATGTGTATTATCCACTGTAAGCCTCTCTGAGCATGTGTCTTCCCTTGGCAAGCCATCTGCCACCCCTGGAGTTAAATTCTAGTAGCCACCGGTTGGTGCTCCAGTGATCTCCATATGCGTCCTATACGGCCATATGTGTATTTGTAAGTCCTCCTTCGGTAGGCATCTGGTAGCATGTCCCTCCCGGGATATGTTTCCCAGTGTACCTTGGTAATACCGTGTCAAAGTAGGACCCCAAAAAAAAAAAAAAAAAAAGGGTAAGGTTCAGGGGTCCAGACTTTCGCAGGGCACTGGAAGACAGCTTGAAGATGGCGTGATGGCACTGACCCCCAATCTCCGTCACTTTTGACGTAACTCGAAGTGACTACGAAAGGGAACGTTTCGGTTCCGAATGTAACCCTCGTTCCCTACGTCTCCCTGCCACTTCTGCTGTATCGCTGGGTAGACGCTGAGTTCAGTCTTGGCTCCTCAGCGAAGACATACTGCGGTTGCGTTCACTTCCTCCTTTTATACTCACGGAGTAGGGCGGAGTACGCTATGCAAATTACT
Organism: Pimephales promelas; assembly: GCF_016745375.1. The sequence goes on from NW_024121754.1 coordinate 840,242, forward strand.
GCAGCCCCAAGGCATTGCATGCCATTGGCTCGTTGTTAAATACTCGAAGAGGATTGGCTTTCATGCGAAACCCCCATTCTCCGTCACTTTTGACGTAACGTCTCCGTTCCCTACTCAGGGAACGAGGGTTACATCCGTAACCAAGACGTTTTGGTCCTTGAAAGTTTTGGTCCTTCATGAAAAATTACACTTAAGCATTAACAGTAAACAACTAAACATTAAAACTGTTATATTATTCCTAAAAACTCAGCAGTGTATCAATAAAATCAAAACCAAATAGCCTGAGCTTTCCTTCTTTTGAGTATCTTGAAATGTTTAACTAGTGCAGGTTAAAATGTACAAGTTATATAAACACACCTGCATTTCAAAATAGTTAAGAAAAAGATTTCAATAAAACTGTTAACTCTAGCCTAAACTCTGGTCTATCAGTCAAAGATGTTTAGTTTCAAGGAAGCCCAAAACCAGGGGAGTTTTGCAAGCCATAATCCATGGCTTCTTGAAACTCTTCATAACTGGGTAAGATTGGAATTTTTATTGTATTTGAACATACATTTGCCATGGGAAAAGCGAGAGGTCTTCTGAAAGACTAGAAGTGACTGTGGCTGTATTGCTGCAGGAGGAACTTCCTTTAGCCCAGTTCCAAACATGAGGACATCTTCCAAAGAAGGACTAGTGTCTTTTTCTAGGGAGAGCAAAATAAAAATAGGTTAGACATGATGTTTTTTAGTTTGTTTCCATTTATTTTTTACTTGTTGCTACTTTCAAATCAGTGTAGTCGTCACCTTGCAGCTGTAATAAAAGGGTTTAAGCACAGTGCTGATTTGCATGGAGGTGGTTTGCAGATTCCAGAAAGCAAGGTTAACTTACAGTCAGATATACCTTGGACTCTCGGTAGATTAACCCAAACCTTACTCAAGGTATGTTGGTTCCAAAAACGCATGCGGGGAGTAAGTTCATCCAACCCAGAGTATGTTCCCGGTTAACGCACAAGACATTCTCAACAGAGTGACGAATCGAGTGACCATCACCATGGAATGGCTAAGAAAAAGCGTGCCATTCTACTTTCACCTTTTGTTTAATTGACGATTTACTTAACCTACTTAGTGCACATCGCCAACTATTTGGTGGTTGTGCAATAATTTTTTCAATCTTTATTCATTGAGAATAAGGATTATATTGTTTATTTGATGCTAATTAATTGAATGTATGTCTGAGATGACAATAAAATATATTAGACATTACCTTTTTATACTAGTGCTTTAGAATTTATGTATAATATTGCATGTTGTATAAGTGCAACTATATAACCAATTTTGTTATATTAATTATATCATGCATCTGAATACCTCTTAAGCAAACTAACCCTGGTTGCTATGGCTACTTACATACCCTGAAATGTTTTTGTAACCGAAAGTTGAGATTATCCACTTACTCTTAAAGATTTCCCGGATAGGATACCCACCGCTAGCCTAGCTTAGCACAAAGACTGGATGTGAATGGTTGCAGCTTTCATACTAATCCAAATGAGTGAAAAAAACCCAAACGTTTTCCTATTTACATGTTGTGGTTTGTATAGTCACAGAGTGTACAAATATCAAGGCCATATGAGACACAGACATCTTTTAACCGTATAAAACCTGGGAACTATTCTCGGAAGGCAAAGCACTGCTACTTTGACGGAGTGATAACCGCATCACCGGAGACACGCCGTGGTGAGGAGCGGAGAGTTCGCTCAGTGTTTGGGTAACAGAGTCAGCAATTTATAAATAGTAAAAGCGTAGTTTACAGTCATGGGTTTTCGCTCTATTGTAAATAGCTGCGACTGTAAACAGGGGAGGTAACCATGTTTCACAGAATTCCAACTAAAAACACTGACTGGATGAAGAAATGGCTAACTTACTTCTGGATATTTATCCAAACACACCTAAATAGATTATCAAGGGACATTATGTTTGCTCGGTACATTTCAATGAGGACGACTATTTTGAAAAAATGGAATTTGCCACACAGACCATAATGTGCTGAAGGATACGGCCATCCCATCGATAGCACAGACAGGACAAGTGGATCACCTGCGGCTGAGGTAAGTGTTCCGTTATGTTTTTAGATGACCTACTGTAACAGTGCCATTATTAGCCAGATCTAATGTAACGTTAGTGAGACTATTATATGATTAGGGTATGAATATGTTTTTATCTTGATGCGGTGCGGACGCGCTTGGAAAAAAACGAGCGCGTTGAACTTGCACCCTGCGCGCGGCGCGCCTAGTAGCATAAATTTGAAATAACCATGGAAATAACGAACTTGAGCGTGCAAAAGGGTACGATAGGCTGTGAGTTCATTGTGCAAAAACAATTTGTGCTATTACTTTCCCCTTATTCTATCCTATAGTAATGCAATTATACTGTATATTATGCTGTTGAATAAATTTGGTTCAGCTAATAAATTGCATTTAAAATATATTGATTCCTGTAATAATAATTATTTATTCATGTTCTGTGATATTTATAAATCTGGATGCGTTTTTGGTTGGAATTCAATGAAACATCCCAGATAGCAAACTGACATTGAATCAACGTGGAAATATGACATCGAAACAACGTTGATCTGACATTGTTTTGCTCATCGAATTAACGTTGAACCAACGTCAGACGCGTCATTCTTTCAAAACTAACGGAAAATCAACTTGAAATCAACGCGTTGTTTCAACGTTATGAAAGCAAACCAATTTTCGATTTTCATTTAGCTTTGAAGAATGCCGCGTCTGACGTTGGTTCAACGTTAATTCGATGAGCAAAATCAACGTTGTTTCAATGTCATGAGAGACGTCGTTTCCACGTTGATTCAATGTCATTGAAATATAATTATTTTAATAATTATTGTAAGATTGTTATGTATATAAGTATGTGTTTGTTGTACAGCCGCGGCAGATCAGTTATTCACTGTGCAAACGCATCATAATATGTGAACGCACTAACAGCACGCTCCTGCACCGCAACACACACTGCAAATGGGTGTGAAACGGAAGTTAGATCCACTACAGTTCTTAGGAACTTAGATGTGTTTAAGAACTCTTTTTTCGTACAACAGCAGCACTCATTTTCTTTGTTTATTAGTGGATGCGGATGACCAGTCGTAGACCGGAAACTGATACGCCAACTTCTGACAAAAGCGGAAGTTCGAAACTACAGTTGTGCACATAGCCCATTACTGTTGTGTACATGGACAGCTTCCTGTGGTAATGTTTATTGTAATATCCAAATACTTGTTATTTTAGGTTTACTAATAAGTGTTTTGTTTTATTTATGAATTTTCCTATTAAACATTGTATTTTCTTAAACAGTGTGCACTACTACATGGCATGTGTACTGTTACCATTAAAAAGAAGAAATACAAAACAGCTCGGTAAGTACTCTATTTTTGTGAAATTTCAAAGCATTTGACACTCTCAAATACAGAGAAGTGAGACAAACAGAACACCATTTAAACATTACCTTTTAATTTAGTTGAATTTAATGTTAATTAATAACTAAATCATATATTTTAGTATCAAAGGTAAAGTCTAATAATGGGCAACCCTGATAAACACTGAACTTTAAAATCATATGAATAGTTCATCCAAATATGAAAATTCTTTTATAGTTTACTCAACTTCATGTCATACATGCCAAATGTATAACTTCCTTCCTTTAGCTGAACTCAAAAAAATTTATATTAAATTGCTGCCATGTAGTGATGTGACGTTCGGCACCGAGGCTTCGAAGCTTGTATCAAAAAAACGAAACATCTAACATGAAGCACTCGTCTTGCCATAACCACGTGATCGGTGACGTCCGAAGCTTCGTTTTCGACACACAACCATGTGACTGCTTCATATTCTGATTTAAAAGTAGCGCGAGCCCCTTGCGCAGGTTTCAAGTGTCATGCATGAAACTGAGAGTGAGCTCTTTTCAGCATGGAACCAGCCAAGAAAAGAGGTCATTCGGAAGTCTGGCAGTATTTTCAGGTCGTATCAACAAATAAAGTAAGTATTATTATTATTATAATTATTATTTTGTAATAAGAGTACAATATTAAAATGAATTATAATAATTAATTATAGTGTAAATTGATATCTTACATGCAATTTTATGCATATTCAGTGTATATTAAACAATATATTATGTTAAATAATAGGACTACATTATATGAAAAAAGTAGGCTACTCAAGTTAATACATGTCACCTCCTTCTGTATAGGTTGAGTGCCTAATATGTTCTCAACAGCTTTCTTATAATAACAACACATCATCAATGTTGAGACATTTGAGAGCTAAACATGAAAAAGACACATCTTCTGGAAGTGGACCAACAACTAGTAACCAAGGTATAAGACTTTTGATCAGTCATTCATTTATTTGTTTGTCAATTTCTGTATTTATCTTAAATAGTGCATAGTTATGTAATACTCATTCAGTTATATTTTAAATAGGCTACTTTACTGTTCTGCAGGGATCAGAAAACAAATTATTGATGGGGCCTTGGTGAACATGATTGTTAAAGATTACCAGCCATTCTCAATTGTTGAAGATGCTGGCTTTAAGGAGTTTGTAGGAGTTTTGGATCCAAACTACATTATTCCATCCCGCCAGTCTTTAAAGAAAATGGTTGAGGAAAAATACAAGGAGGCCAAAAAGAAGGCAAAAGAAGAGGTGAACAAGGCCAGAGCTGTAAGCCTGACATCCGATATGTGGACATCATTGCATATGGATGCATATCTGGCAGTGACATGTCATTTTATAAATGAAAATGATCAGATGTCCACCGTTTTACTGGGGGTGGGAAAATTTTCCAAATGTCACACTTCTGAAAATATAGCTTAAGTCAAGTCAGCTTTGATGGAGGAGTGGGGCATTCAAAACAAAGTTAGGTGTCTGGTAACTGGTGTGGTAGCGTGTGCCAGCATCCTGAAGCTGCGCCACACAAACTGCATTGCACATGCCTTAAACCTGGTTGTAAAGAAGGCAATAGAACAAACACCAGGATTGGAGGATATTAGACTAAAGGCACGGAAGATTGTGGCACATTTCAAGTCTAGCACAACAGCAAGAGAAAGGTTATTGGTTGTACAAAATCAGATGGGCAAACCAAATCACAAGTTGATTCAAGAGGTGGAAACTCGCTGGAACAGCACATATGCCATGTTAGAACGGCTCTTTGATCAGAGGGAGCCAGTAGGTGCTGCTTTGGTTACTCTGAAGACAAGCCTCATATCATTGACTTCAGAAGAGTACCAGACAGTAAATGAATGTCTGAGTGTAATGTGTCGTTTCAGTGAGGCTTCCACAGAATTGTCAGAGGAGAAGAGAGTGTCAGGGTCAAAGGTGATTCCTCTTATAAAAATGCTGAGGCATGCAGTCACCTCAGAAACAGGTTCATGATGAGACGACTTTGCAATTGTGCAACAACCTCCTAAGACTTCTTTCTGAGAGGTTGTCTACATATGAAACTATGAGCATCATGACTCTAGCAACTCTGCTGGATCCACGCTTTAAAACTATCGGCTTCAGCAGCCAGTCAAATGCACAGACTGCTGTGAGGCGTCTCACATCAGAATGTGCTGCAGTCATACGAGCAGCCCAAAACACCCCATCCTCTCAAATCTCCTCATCGCCACCCTCACCCCACTCAGGTACTGTTTGTGTGTGTATTTGTGTTTTATTACATTTGGCTTGGATCATGCATGTAGCTATTGCAGAGAAATACACTGAATTCCATTAAAATTATATTTGTATTATTCTATTTTTTTTTCAGGTAAAAGTCTATGGGATCTACTGGACAGTCATGTTGTGGAAACCAGACAAATGAAAAATGCGACAGCAGATGCCACAGTTGAAGTTCAACGCTACCTCAGTGACCCAAATATTCCACGCACAGAAGATCCCCTGCATTTCTGGGCTACTCAAAAGGGAGTCTATCCTCATCTTCATTGTCTTGCCCTGGAATTTTTATGCACTCCTGCCTCCTCAGTCCCATGTGAGAGAATATTCTCAAAGGCAGGGGAAGTAGTAAATAAAAAAAGAAATAGACTTAGTCCCCACACCGTTGAACAAGTCCTGTTCCTTAATAAAAATCTTTAATTTCTTCAAGTACCCAACTCCCCAGTTCACAAGCACTTTCCCTACCCAGCACTTCAATACTCCACAATAGTTTTATTTTATTTTGATTATATATGCCTATATGAGCCTTGGCTATAAACTCATAGGTTAAGGACTATGGCTAAAGTTTTCAGGCTGCATTAAGAGTTAATTTGTCCTATGTATAAATTATTTCATAAATTAATTCATAGACTCATTTTGTTCATACATTGTGCAAAAACACTGATAATTTTTATCGCTTTGTGGTTTTCATAGCACAAAGTGATTTATCACATAAAACAATACAAACAATTGTGAAAGGTAGCTTTTCCACCTTTTGACCACAAGATGTCATTAGCGTACACCGTGTTGAAAAGCTTCGAGTAATGAACCAATTTACGATACATTTGAGGGGAAAACCTCAATGGTTCACAAAGCTTTATTTCACCATCACTACTGCCATGTGTCTTATACTTAACAAAATAATAAATGCTACGTTTTTGTTTTTGGCCCCATTTTTCATGAGCTGAACTCAAAGATCTTAGACTTTTTCTACGCACACAAAAGGCCTATTTCTCTCAAAGATTGTTCATAAATCTGTCTAAATCTGTGTAAGAGCACTTCTTTGCTGAGATAATCCATCCACCTCACAGGTGTGGCATATCAAGATGCTGATTTAACAGCATGATTATTGCACAGGTGTGCCTTACGCCGGTTTCACACCACAAGCGGCAGCGGCGCATGAGCAGCACGTATTTTTTTTTCGGCGTGCATGTTAATCAATGAGTGCGTTCACGCTGCGAGCAGTAGCAGATGTAAATCTAGCGCTGGCCTTTTTTGATGCCATGCAAGATGATGGATTTTCAGGAGAACAGACTTTTTGCCCGATGAGGAACTAGATTACCAGGATAGACCCAGCTGAAGTGCCATTTATTTATTTACTGTAAAAAAGTATTATAGTAGTATAAATGTAGTATAAAAGTATAAAAAGAATATAATAAATAAAAGAATAAACAAAATAGAAATGCAAAGCCTGTGATGTGGCCCTCTGTGTGATTGCTGATAGGAACTGTTTTGAGGCACCACTGAATTTCATGACGCCCAAAACGTAAATAGTTTTGGTTCTGTACAAGTTATAATGTTTAGTCCTGTGCTCCAGGACTCCAAAGAAATGAACAAACTGTTGTTTTTTTTTTTTGCTTTTATTTATTTGTGTGTGATTTTAATAAATATTCGAGTGATTCAATTTCCGATTTATTTTTTCATTCGTCTTTATGGTCCCATAACCTATTTTACATTCAGGTGACATCAATGCAACACAAATATGCTGAAAGTTCAATTTGTCCTGAAAAAAAGAGGTGTGTCAATTGTCTGTGCACAAAAGGGTTGATGTTTTACAAGCTTTTTTAGTAAATAACACCAGACGGAAAATTAATTGTAAAATACCCTTAGGTCTCTGAGGGTTAATATCTGAACAGCACGTATATACAAAGGTGATGTGTCTGACTTTTATAACTGCGTGCACTACCCAGTATCATTGTCCATTGCAATGTTTCACTGTAGACATTGCCTGATGCCAGTTTGGTACACATCACCCAACCCTATCCAAAATGCTTGTTTATCAAGCCATTATGGATGATCAGTTACCCCTTTTCCACCAACAAGAACCAGGTGCTGGTTCAAAGCTAGAGCTAGGGCCGGTTTGGAGTTGGTTCGACTGACGAGCTTTCAAAGAACCCTTTTGCCTTTCCACAGGTTAGAGAGCCATCACAGAGCCAGATCTTACGTCACTGTATACATCTCATGTTTCCCAGCAACACTAGCGCGGCATACACAAGGCTTACGAGATGGTTCGGCACTGTGAATCTCGAACTGCGAGAGCGATTCGAAAAAACATTAGAAAAAGATTCGATTGAAAAGCAGGAGTCGTAAACTCTCCAAACACTCCCGCAGCTCCGATCAGTCCATGCCGCTCCGATGCATCTCGAACAAGCCTTCCATCAACATTGGTGGTTGTTGCGTTACTATTTATGCTCATGGTTTTGCAAACCTACATCGGTATCCAAACACGGCGAATCCAGCACGTCCGTGCAGCTCGCCGGAACTTGCATTAACGGAGATTACAATCGAGCTGCTATTAGCATGATTAGCTGCTATTTAAAAAAATGGCAGTCAAAGTTTTTATTCGTCTTGTTGGTCACGGTAAACTCGCCCTCAGCCGCTGACGTAAGAGGTTCTTACTTCTAGACCAGCAATGATTTGGTGCTACTTAAGAACCACTTTTACTGGTTCAGAGCTGGTGCTTTGGTGGTCGAAAAACAGAAACGATTTGAAACAAGGCTTTGGCTCCGAACCAGCACCAGCTCTGCCTTGGTGGAAAAGGGGTAAGTGAGATAAATTGCTAACTCAGGAGTTTCCAAATGAAAATGTTGTACATTGCAATGCTTCAATATGGTGTCATCAGTTGTAATGTTTTATGTGTGTGTTATGTACGCCTTACTATTTGTTTTGTTATCTTTGAATTAGAATGAAACTGAAACAAGTGAAGAGGACATATCAGATAATGATCCAGAATATGTTCCAGCTTCAGAAACCGATTCAGAAGATGATGAAGCACCAAGCAGATTGGCAAAATCTACAGTTCTGGCAGAGAAAGAATCATCAATGATGGATATAAGTCAGATCAGTGGAATAAGTACAAAGGAAACATCCGCAAACACAACAGACTCAACATCTGTTGCAAAGAAGGGATTGAATTTTTGCTTTGTTTGCAAAAAAGCTCATTTTAAAATAGCTAGACATTTTAAAGTTCATGTTAAGGAAAATGCAAAGATCGCCAAAGCTTTGAGTTTCCCTGCAGGCTCAAAAAGTAGAAAGGAGTGGCTAGAGAAACTTAGAAACAAAGGGAACTTCATTCATAACTGTGAGGTGCTGAAAGATGGAGCTGGTTCGCTGAAAGTCAAAAGAAGAGCCCAGGGTGGCTTTAAAAAATATGAATATTGTCTCCATTGTAAGGGCATTTTTTTAAGAGCAGAGCTATAGACGAATCCGGCGAAACTACCGGAAGTAAGCGGGCGCCATTACTGAGCTGTTGCTGGGTAGCGTTGCGCCATTGCCTCCTATTGTTTTAGTTGCAACTTGCGTCCACTGGAATAAACAGCTCGCGATTTACGACTGTCACTAACGTTACAACGTTACCCCTTGTATAATGTCGAGTGGGTAAACAGTTTCCGTTATAAATTGTTTTAATGGTGGCAGTAAAATTTCAATTTTGAAGAGAAAACACTGTGAATACCCCGGGTCGACTGCCCCTGTCTGGTGCCGTACGGTTTACAAAGATTTCCTGGGCGAGTACAAGACGCGGACATTCGCGTATAATAACAATTATTTAATGACATAAGTAAAAAAATATAATAAATATGTGATATAGTGATCATCAAAATCTCCTCTCTTGTTATTTTTTCTATTCAATTTACATGCTATGGTCATTAAATGGCTTTCCTGAGCTGAATGTAACGTTATGTGACATAATTGTTCTCCTGCTGTTATATTGACCTCTTTCCATGGTTTAAAAACAGTAGTTGGTCGATATTATGTATACTTTCTAGCTGTAACGTTACCTTACCCATGCCCGTTGCAATGTAAAAATGAGATAAATAATGGACACAAATGAAAAACATGAAATTGTTTATTTGATTTCATTTATTTATTTATTTATTGTTGCCAAATGGACAGATCTTTTTTTAGTTTCCTCGGTAGCAAACGTTAGCCTAGCTTTCATAAATAATCTGTAAGATCGTTTGTACCTTCATCTGTGACTGGAGGCCAATGTCTAACATCATCAACCCAACAAGTCTGCCTGGCTGTAGCTGTCATCAAGGGTGCGTTATCACCTTATCTCCGAGGTTTGTTTACATACCGGTGCATATGTCTATGCCGGTGTAACAGCTCAGTAATGGCGTCGCCACAAGATGGCAGCCTACACAAGAACGCTCGTCGGATTCGTCTATGGAGACACATGAGAAGGTGCCCTTCAAGACCAACGGATGATGACCGCCAAGGCAGGAAGAGAATACATGGCTTAGCATCAGTAGCCAAATCAACATGTTCAAGCGCTGTTGAAGAAGGGGTGCTTAAGATGTTAAGCTGCATGCATGATGATGAAATTGCTGCACTTGTTCGCAATGACTTTTGCCTTTTAAGATTTGCAGAGTCCCTTTACATTAAACATGGACATGATCCCTCAAAACATGACTATATTCGGCAAAAAATCCGCCAGCTTGGCCGATTTCTACAGACAATGCGCAAGAGTTCTCCAGTCCTAACTTTAGAGGATGCCGTTAAACCAGCAAATTTCCTGAATGTGATTGAGGCTGTGAAGAAAACTGCAGGGTTTGATAAGAACAATAACACCTATAAGACTCCAAGCCTTGCATTAAAAATTGGCCACTCCCTGTTGAAAGTAAATGACATAATTCACTGCCATGCCCTTATGGCTGAAGATGAAAACCTAGTGAAGTCCTCAGATGCTTTCCAAAAGCTTTATCGGGCCAAGTGGTCTGAGTACATTTCACACAGTGCTTTAAACACGATTAGTGATTTAAAATACAACAAGCCAGCGAAACTTCCACTCACCGAAGACATCATGAAGTTTAACAAGCATCTTGATGAAAAGGCAAAGTCAGCAACTGCAGCACTGGAGAAGGCAGCAACACCACAGAATTATTCCAATGTTGCAAGAACAACGCTGACCAAGATTGTGCTTTTTAATAGGAGACGAGTAGGAGAAGTTTCGAAAATGAAGCTTAAAAATTTCCTGGAACGAGATCGTTCAATTACACAAAAAGAAATGAATTTATCGAAGTATGAACAGAAATTGTGCATGTACTTTGAGCGGGTCAAGCTCAAGGGAAAAAGGGGAAGAAAAGTGGCAGTGTTGCTGAAATGACGAAGTCCTTAAATCTGATGATTATGAAGAGAGAGCAATGTGGTGTGCCCAACAAGAACGAGTGCCTTGCATGCTATAGGGGACATCAATGTCTTAAGAAGTTTGCAGATGAATGTGGTGCCCAAAAACCTGATTTTTTACGATCTACTCAGCTGAGGAAAGAAATGACAACTACTTATCAGATGTTAAATTTAAAGAACAATGAAATGGATCAGCTGGCAGACTTTTTGGGTCACGACATAACAGTGCACAGACAGTTTTACCGTCTTTCTGAGGCCACCATACAGAGTGCAAAAATTTCCAAGCTGCTTCTTGCCCTTGAGAAAGGAAAGCTGCATGAGCTACGAGGAAAAACACTTGATGAAATTGGAGGTAAGTTCATATAAGTTTGAAAAGATTTTACAGTAAGGATCCATTTCTTAACATAAGTTAATACACAATTGAATATACTTGGAATATACTATCCTATGGGCTATATGCACGCATAAGTTCCGCATTTGACGCAAGGATGCTCAACAGTTTCCGGTTGGGGAGATTAAAGCGGAGGAAAACCGAGGAAAACGGGATTATGGCTTCAAAATTTACTGTCCTCCCGTCATTGAAATGAAACTTTCATACGTTTAGATGTAATTTTAAATATAGTAATGTTTATTTAATATAATTTTAAAAAGAAGCATAAACACAACGAGGGGTGTCTGTTTTGCCTGTTTTTGTGACTAACGTTTCTTTATTATAACCATGGAGTATAAAATTCAATATAAATTCTCAGTATTGCAATGGACTCTATGATCAGCGGAAGTTATCGAGCATCCTTAAACCTTCACCGGAAATACTGCCGTGCCCCATTGCCCCTTTCCCTTTAGTTTGCTTTTGGAATATACTTACCCATTGCCCCTTTCCCTTTGGAATATACTTACCTGTGCATGTACTTACCTGTTACCCATTTCTCTTTGGAATATACTTGCCTGTTACCCGCTTCCCTTTGGAATATACTCTAACCAAAATTATAAACCCAACACTTTTGTTTTTGCCCCCATTTTTCATGAGCTGAATTCAAAGATCTAAGACTTTTTCTATGTACACAAAAGGCCTATTTGTCTCAAATATTGCTCACAAATCTGTCTAAGGCCTCGTTTACACTGTCAGTGAAATGTGACCCAATTCCGATTTTTTTGCTCATTTGTGACACAGATCGGATGTGTTCTATGACAGTGTAAACAGGAAGAAAACGCATGCATTCTGATTTTTCCAGATCGGTATCAGGCCTCATTTATGTGTGGAAATAAATCGGATATATGCCAATGCGACTGTCATGTAAACGGGCAGATCGGATTTTCTGAGGCATTAGGCGATGTCTGATGTAATGTAAGTGATGTAAGTTTAATGACGAGAGAAACCCCCGACGCGCTTCTGCAAAGGGACGGATGGCCGACGAAACGTTGTGTAATAGGAGAGGAATGTGGACAGGGGAACGGGAGGTGTTTTCACAGGATTGTAAATGTGACAAAAATTGTTTATTTACATTTATTTTAAGCATTTAGTCATTAATTTGTAATAAACACTTTAAGTGGGCTATTTAAAACACCTTTCTATGTGTGCATAGAAAGAATTAATCCGCAGCCGCTCAAAAAAGAAAATCGTCCACAGCTGCTCGACTCCTGAGCGCAACTCCACTGTCAGTGTTGTGTGAGTATGTGAGTTTTTTTTTGTCTTAATTTCTATTTGCTGTCTCTGTGCAGGCTCTTTATTGTATAACAGTGAACAGCCCAATAACCCCTTTATTTCAAGGCTTAATGTCCTGTAGATCGGTCCGTTGCAGTATGAATGAAAGCAGTATCAATAATGTAATGTCAATGTTGGGGGATGCCAAGTACATTATTTGCAACTACCCCACTGTATGGTAGAGCCTAGTTTTAGCCAATATCACCTTGTAAGCATAAGAACCCTGCCACAATGAAGTATGTGAAAGTTGGAATTTTGTTTTGACTGAAGATTGAATTGTTACTATCCCATTGATTGTCCAGATTTCACAGATGATGATGACGACGATGAGGATGAGAGTGATGAAGATACAACCCTGGACACAGAAATTGCAGATGAAATTAATGGTATGTATTTTAAATGCCAACAAAAACATTTTAGCATATTAGAGTAAAGATTTCCTTATTTCTTTTCCTTACTAACATGGTCTGCAATGAAAATTTTTAAAAAAGGGGTTTTAAAAACAAAGTTTAACTATTTTTTAGTGGGGTATGGGAGCACCTCTCTTCCCTTATATCAACAACCAGTGCACACACCCATGTTTAGATGAGTTTTCTATTTTTATTTTATTTGTGGTTAAAAAGTCCTGCTATTGTAAGCCCACATCCGTTTCATTGGGACCACGTGGCACAATCAACTTTTAAAATCTTTTGCTTATTTCCACAATTTAAAATAAGCAGTGCATCAATGTAACGTTCATGCTGTGGGTGCAGGCAGAGGAACGGGCAGAGTCCAGAAGATCAATTAATATAACTTTTACTCACAGAAGAACAGGCAAGAGTACAGAAGAACGGTAGCAAACACAGGGTAACATCAACACATTGACCGACAAAGACAGAATGAAACAGAGGGAACTAAATACACAGAGGAATCAGGCCTAATGGGGTGAAAACAGGTGAAACAGATAAACAAGACGAGGAACAGGTGGCTGATGAGGGAGTGAGTTTCGGAATGGAGACAAGAGGATCCTGGGAAGTGTAGTGCTGATGACAAGACAGACTGGTGCAGACGAGGACTGTGACAGAACTACCCCCTCCCGGAAGGCGTGGCCTCACGCCGCAGAACAGAGAAAGGAGGGGGGACGATCTGAGGGCTGAGCGGGGCGTGGCCAGGGCGGAGCAGGCTGAGGGCGAGACCAGGGCGGAGCAGGCTGAGGGCGAGACCAGGGCAAAGAGGGGGCTGAGGGCGAGACCAGGGCGGAGCAGATGGAGGGAGGACCCCTGGTGGAGCCGATGGAAACGGGGCTGACAACACCAGAAGGGCCGACTGACAGGAGCGGAGCAGATGGGAGAGGAGACCAGGGTGAAGCTGAGGGACCAACGAGACATGGTGCTGACGAGGGACCAAGGGACCATGGTAAGAACACAGGCTCAGGTGACCAAGGTGACTACAGGGGCACAGAGGGACACGGTGAGGACAGAGGGAGTGAGGGCTGACGGGTGACTGGAGGGAGTGAGGAGTCCAACTGAACCGGAGGGGTGACATAACGGGGCAGAGCCAGAGGAAGGAAGTCCATAGGTGAAGTGAGGATGACGAGGGAGCAAAGGGAATCCGGAGGGACGAGGGAGCCTGGCCGAGCTGGTGGACTGAGGGACCATGGAGGAGCTGAGGGAGGTACGAGCCAAGGGGGAGCCAATGGCACCGGGGGCCGAGGAAGTGTCCATGTGGAAGAGGCGGGAGGCAAAAACTGAGGATCCAACGACCAGGCTGGGTCAGGAGGGCTGGCAGACAGAAGGGCTGACGGATGAATGACGGGAGGAGGTGGGAGAGGGAGGCTGGTGGAATCCTGGTCTCTGGCTCAGGCTGGACGGTCTCGAGCTCTGGCTGGACGGTCTCGGGCTCTGGCTGGACGGTCTCTGGCGCTGGCTGGACGGTCTCTGTGGGGCTGGACAGAACCAGCGATGAGGAGGATTCAGGCTCGGCGGGGCTGGACGGAACCAGCGGAGAGGAGAGCTCGGGCTCGGCGGGGCTGGACGGAACCAGCGGAGAGGAGGGCTCTGGTGTTGGAGTGGGGCTGGTGACGACGTCCACGGTGAAAGAAGATCCACAGGACACCAGCACCCACTCCACACAGGCGTCCGTGGGCATCCGACACTTTTCACTGTGTAGTATGACGTCCGTTGGGAATGTATTGCGTATTACGGAGCTGATTTCAACTACCAGTGTGAAGGCGGCATCAGACCTGAAGGACGCGTATTTCCATGTCTTAAAGGAAAATTTCATTAAAAATAAATTCCTAAGCATTACTCATACAATTATTTTTACAAAATGACTGTAGTGTTCCATGTTGGAGGTGACGGTGGTTCAATTACTGTTACCTCCAACATGGAAAAAAATAATTCCTTTCAAACATTATGTGAAAAGTCTCTAATCTCTGAAAAGTCAAATCTGGGATCATCAGTTCAGATTTTTGAATGTGGCGAACAAATTATGCAAACAATGCACACAAAAAGCCGACTTTGATGATGCCCTAAAAACGCTTACCCTAATCTATGTAAAGGTAGACGTTTACAGTTACATGTAAATATAGTATTTTGCAAATTGCATTAATATTCAGAAACTTATCTGAAAAATTTTGAAAAAGTTGAATTGCATATCCCTACATGCTCCTTTGACTGTTAATTGTGTTACTTCTGGATGGTAAATTTGTTGTGATAGAAAAATCAGTTATAAAGTAATGTTTTGATTTGTATTTGTGTTTTTACTCACAGGCCATGCTCTGTTGAAATTTCCTAACATCAGCATCCATGATGTGAGACGTATCATCAGAAAAAAGTGCAATAATGAAAGCTACGCCAAGCAAGCCACTGCGAGGAAAACTGTATGAAAAGAACATTTAGTTTTGTGGTTCCTCTGCCATTTAAAGGGATAGTTCACTTTGAAATTAATTTTTGATATGTTTTAGCTTACCTCAAGGGCATCCAAGATGTAGGTGTCTTGTTTCCACGGCATTTTCAATTTTGATATTTATTGGTCAAACCGTTCTTGTCTGTCAGTCATACACTCTCAGTTCACATCAAAGAGCATTCACAGAGAAGTCAAAATTAAACATGATTTAATGACTCGTAAATGTAAGTACACATTGATGGCCTAAGACACAAAACGAGCGTTTTTTGTGAGAAAACGAACAGTATTTAAATCGTTTTTATCTCTTGTTAACAGCCGTCGAACTGATCTGAATCAGATGTCCAACTGAACCAAACTGAACCGTCTCCAAAAGTTACGCTGGAAGTGATCTCTTGCGAGCCTACGTCACACTTTGTTTATACAGAGATTTCGGAAGTTTCACCTTTCACTAAACATTTAGATATACGGGAAATCGCAATGGAAGACAATTACGATATTTCTAAATATGTTTAGTTAGTGACGTACCAGCGTAACTTCTGGAGACGGTTCAGTTCGGTTCAGTTGGACATCTGATTCAGATCAGTTCGACGGTTGTTAACGACGTAAAAACGATAAATATTGTTCGTTTTCTCTCACAAACCGCTCGTTTCGTGTCTTAGGCCATCAATGTGTACTTACATTTACTAGTCATTAAATCATGTTTAATCTTGACTTCTCTGTGCATGCTCTTTGAGGTGAACCGAGGGAGGACCCCCTTCACCTCCATTATATGACTGACAGACAATAACGGTTTGACCAAAAAATGTCAAAATTGAAAATACTGTGGAAACAAAGACACCTACATCTTGGATGCCCTTAAAGGTAAGCTAAAACATATCAAAAATTTATTTCAAAGTGAACTATCCCTTTAACAGGGCAGAAACTAGAGGAG
This sequence comes from Pimephales promelas, assembly GCF_016745375.1. Next base: position 856,844 of record NW_024121754.1, read on the forward strand.
TACAACCTCTTTGTGGGGAGCTAGTAACCCTACATATGTGTTTTTACTGTTTGTTGATATGGACATCCAAAACAATATTTGTTTAAAACTTTGATTTGTAGAGAAAAAAAAAAAATTTTCATTCCCGAGTTTTACCTTGTGTTCATGTATAGTTCGTTGGTTGTGTACATGCAAGTTAACATCAAGTCTGCATGCTTAAGGTTTATTTCAATATAAATACTATAAGCTAAATGGAAACTTAGTAGTATATTTTAAATGCAGAAACTAAAGACGTACAACCTGTTTGCGGGTATGTATGTGTTTGTACTGTGTTGTCCTTTGTTTGAACTGGGCATCCAAAAAATTATTTGTTTGAAAACTTTGATTTTATAAAGTAAATGACTTTTTGACTTTTGATTTTGACTCCTGAGTTTGTCTTGTGTAGTCCACTGGTAGAGTGAGTTAACATCAAGTGTACATAAGTCAAGTCAAGTCAAGTCACATTTATTTATATAGCGCTTTTCACAATACAGATTGTATCAAAGCAGCTTCACAGTGATAACATGAAAGTAGTACAACACAGATCAATAATATTGCTAAACACTAAATAACCCCATAAAGTAAACTAAAAGGTATATTTCAAGTATAATATTAATTTGTAAGTAGTAACCTAGTAGTACACAGTGCAATATATATATATATATATATAAATAGTAAACTATAAGTATGATGTTAAGTTCACTGAAAGAAAACTTACAAGTGCACTTATAGTATAAAAACCATTAAACTAGTAGTTTACTGAGTAGTATACTTCAAAGTGTACTTTCATAAACTAAAAATCCAGGCTAGAAGTATATAACTAGTTAACTAGAAGTATATCTATAAGTTCACTTGTAGTATAACTGCAGTACAAAATCAAACTTTGAAGTAAACTAGTTGTGAACTCAAAGTTTACCACTATTACACTTTAAGTATACTTAAAAGTATACTTTTATATACTAAAAGTGGGCCAATTTAGTCCCAAGAAGTATTAATTTAGTACACTTACAAGTATGCTACTAGTACTATGGTCTTAGTATACTTAGTATGTAAAGTATACTTGGGAAAAATACTTGAACGTTACTTAAAGGGACTCTGTGTAGATTTTTAGGTACTTTATTATCTGAAATCAATATTTTTATTCATAAATATGTCCTCAATGGTGTACAAATACCTCTGCAAATTATCTGACTTATCCTCGTAAATGAAGAATTTATTATCTTTATGTACATGGGACGGGTAGGTTCACGGAGGCTTCCATGTCCGTTCCGCCATCTTGAAAAACTAGCAGAGAGGGTCAAAAAGTACCACCAGCCAAACGCGTTTTCACAACGCGTTTTCGTTCAGACTCAGAGCCATCGTCACGTCACATTGAGAGGCGCATTCCCTGCAAGTTTAAACGGCTGCATTGCACTCCTATGATTGCTGATTGCTCTTTTGCTCTATTATTTGTAATGGCGGACCATATGCCGAGTCACAGGAGAATGCATCCTCCTCGCAAAAAAAAGGCCAGACTTGAACGAAAAAGGAAACGTGACCGGAGATTGCAAAAAACAAGGCCATTCATTTTTCCGTCATAAAATTAATCGGATCGGGTTCGATTTTCTGCGTTTTTCGCATCCAGAGCCAGCATTTTGAGAGGTCTTTTGACAATTAGCCTTTCGCCGAGCCCTGCCCCCCTTAGTTACTGCTGCTACCTCCGTCAAACAAATGGTCAAACACGGGCAGCGCGACAGATTGCCATGACGGCAAAGGGTATTCCCGTGCGTGTCAGTGACCTTTTTTGGAGCAATACCTCCGCGATATCAAGCAAGATCGAAGCAAAAGGGGTTACGGTATGCGGTGGAGGGATTTATTCCAAATATAAAATTAAGAAATGAATGAGACACGACTACTATTGATGCTAATGCTTACCAGTCTCAAGAAAAATCAGAAAAACCCCATGACCATGCTAAGTTACCTCAAATGCAACCAGCACAGCCTTGAAGATTTTATAAACTGGTTCAGTGGGTAATTGTTTGGAGTTCGAAATATATAACTTGCGCTGCATATTTATTCATTTTGCCTCCGATACAGGAGTAGCACGTTCGCTTTAACAAGCAGGTTGTTCATTACCACAGCAACCGATTGCGTGTCATGCTCATGCTGAATGCGATTTTCGTGTTTAAAAAGTAACTAACGTTATGCATAAGAGACGGAAAGAGGCAGAGAACCATACGTTATTTAAGGTTATTTCTATTCGTTACGATATTGATATATGAACTGATGTTGTCATGTAAGCTTCATGCTTTCCCCGTTGCGAACGTCCTCTAAACTGTAGTCTACGGTGCTGCACTGCTAACTTAGCTGACAGCTGCTCATTTTCCCAGAGAATATCATGGTATGTTAACAACAACCCTTTAGAAAATGTACAGTAAGTCCTTTGTGGATCCTCTTGATCTGCTTTCTCCGTGCTTCTTTGACTAATCTCAGTCGCACGCACGCTGCACGCGAGACGAGTTAACCATGTTCGACACATTTAACTGGAATTGGGGCGTCCACACTGTTTAATACATCTTAGGCACCGCTCGCGTTGTGTTTTGGGCTTTGGAAAGGGAAAAAACACAACTTCTCCAGACAATCTCTCGGGGTATCATGTGTCCGATTTACTAACGCCGTGGGCGCACCGCTTACTGTTTGACGGAACAGCTCACACAGTAACGGTTGCTATGATGTGTGATTGGACAATGGCCATTTTGTGGGAGGGGCCAGCGAAAGGTCAATTCAGGGCCGGGGGAGCTCGTCCTCAAATCATTGCACATATGCGCCGTGCTTTCAGTTTCGTTTTCAATTCGATCAAGTGTTTTATGTTCTCTTCTCTATATTGGATTATGAAATTAATAAACCTCCCCTTTCAATCAGATTGAAATTTAGGGTCAAATAAGGTGTGATTGAGCAGCCTATTCGATAACTAATGTATTATTTGGGCACAATATATACACAATACACAATAACAGCCTAGCTGTTCTGTCTGCCCAGCGCTTCCACCGGGCCGCGCGCGGGTGTGTGTGTGTGTGTCCATACCTGGTCCATACCAGACACACTGCCAGTCTCCGTTCAGAATCGATTGGTTCACGGAAATTGGTGGTCTTGTTTTTAATATGTGGCTCCAGAATCGCTAGAAAAGCATCAAATTGTCCCACTGACATTCTGAGGTAAATTTTGAATCGCTCAGGATAAATTCGCAACTCCTTGATAAATAAACTCTCCTTCCTCTCGGCGCAATTTCAGGATTGGATGGATATTTTCTCTTTCTTCTCTTTTCAATATGAGAGAGGGCAAAAATCATCCTCACTGCTTGACGAATCCATTCGGTATTTTTGCGTTTTTTCCCGCAAAGGTTTAATAAATACGCAACGGACTCGGTGTGCAAGGTTTCTATGCGTGACGAATTTTTAGGCTGACGTACACGAAAATACTCATACGAAAATTTCGTACTCAGTGTGCAATGGCCTTAAATATCGGGATAGCGTTTTCAACCGTGGAAAGAGCTAATGCAGCAGAAAGATTTCAGAAGAGACGCTGCGTTGCCTGCTTTCTCCTCGACAGGTTAGTCAATGTTACTTAATTTTTTTGTCATTGCTTGGTTGTGTACTTTATTATATAGACAGTAATATTTATAGGTAAAAAAGTTAAACAAGGTCTTTGATGAATAGCAGCTATTGACTACTTTACTCGCAGCTATTGTGAAGTAAGGTGCTAAAAACAAGGTTTGTAAGTTAATTCTTTATAACCTATAAATTCAGTAAGAATATAGAGATAATGATTGTAAGAAAATATTGAAGAAAATATTGCTCTCTGTAAGATTTTCTATAGCTTTCTTTTTTTATATAAATGATCAATTAGCTAAAATTGTGATTTTGCTATGTGGATAAGATTGTACAGAGAATTAAAATTAATTTATACAGCTGGACACATAATTGTACACATAAGTTGCTGTTTTTTTTTTAAGTTACAAACCTGTTTACCTGGAGAAAAACTCGATGAAGTGTTACTACAAGACATCCTGTCATAGCATTTTTGGTACATAACGGCAACCGTAGATGCAATACGCACTTGAAAAAGCGAGGCGCTGGAGAGCAAAATTCGTTTGAATGCAAAATACTATTTAACCACTAGATGGGGGTAATTCCTACACAGAGTCCCTTTAAGTTTACTTAGTAAAATAAACTTGAAGTATACTTTATTTTGGTAAGGGCTATGCACGGCAGTATTTCCGATGAAGGTGTAAGGATGCTCGATAACTTCCGCCGATCGTAGAGTCCAATGCAAAACCGAGAATTTATATTGAATTTTACACTCCATGGTTATACTAAAGAAACGTTAGTCACAAAAACAGATAAAACAGACACCCCTCGTTGTGTTTATGCTTCTTTTTAAAATTATATTAAATAAACATAACGATATAAAAAATTACATTTAAACGTATGTACATTTCGTTTCAAAGACGGGAAGACAGTAAATTTTGAAGACTCTGCCATAATCCCGTTTTCCTCGGTTTTCCTCCGCTTTAATCTCCACAACCGGAAATGGACAAGCATCCCTGCGTCAAATGCGGAACTTATGCGTGCATATAGCCCATTATGATCAGGCAAGAAATGATCTGGGGTGCTTCCCAGCTAACAAAAACACGTCCCCAGGACGTCCCCTGAACGTCCACTGCGAACGTCCCCTGAACGTCTTCGTGTAGGGTTCTTTAAACGTTTTCAGGACGTCGCAGGGGACGTTTGCGGGACGTTCACAGGACGTCGCAGGGAACGTTTGCGGGACGTTCAGCAAACATTCGGGGACTTTTCAGACTTCTATAGGCCTAGTGAACTTTACGTTCACTAGAAGTATTTTTAACATATTAACTACCCAAGGAACAAACACACAACAAGGAATATGGAAACAAAATAATTTTATTTTCATTATCAAAAAAGAGCGTGTGTGTTTGCGTGTCCGGTTGCCAGGTTCAGATGATGGCCAGTTCAACTCTGCTACTGAGCAGGGCATCAGCATGGAACGATCTAGGAACACAACAAACCATTTGTCACATAGCCAACAGTTATCTTGTTGCTGCTGAAATCACATAATTTTTCTTTTTATCAATATTTATGAACCATTACCATTAGCTAGTTCAGCCGTGTAAGTGACGTCATCGATTAACAGTAATAAAACGTAACGTTTTATGTTAAATACATACGTTTTTAGCTCACTTCCAAAATATTTAGGCTACAAAAATATCAAAACCTCTAATCAACACATAAAATGTGATTAAAAGCCCAAACATTCATAAACAAAAGCTCAAGCTATAACGTTAGCCTTACGTTAACTCTGTAGCTAAACGGTTAGTGATGCTAATGGATTTTTTCGAAGACAACCCATTTCTATAAAGTAACGTTAAATATTAAACAGAAGCGTGCCAGTTAAAATTAAGAGAAGTGTCAAGAACAGTCGTGTGTATTATTTGTGTGATTTTACAGACTAAACTCACCTGAAAGCAGTGAAAACAGGGAGAGTCGGAGTTTGCTGTCTGCACTGGTGACCCTCCGTTTCCATGGCAACTCAACTTCACGCGCATGCCCGTTAAAACGCATCAAGTCATATATTTACAAACATAAATTAGAATTATAACCTACTTGAATAAAAATATCATTATTAAAGCATGAATCTAAAACTTATTTTAAAGCTATGACCCGTTCCTAGGATTATCACTCCGGGACAATGGCACTTTTCAGATTTTTTTATTATTGTTTTTGCGAACACTCAAGCATATCTCATTTGAACATGTGCTAAAAATGCTAATAGGCAGTATTTTTATACCACCAACACTTCTTGTTTTTATGGTTTTGCACCTTGATGTCAAAGTGCACGTCCTCAAAATGTCCCCCGGCGAACGTTATAAACCGGACCAAATGCGGACGTCCTCGGAACGTCCCCCGGCGAACGTTATGAACCGGACCAAATGCGGACGTCCTCGGAATGTCCCCCAGCGAACGTTATACCGGACCAAATGCGGACGTCCTCGGAATGTCCCCCAGCGAACGTTATACCGGACCAAATGCGGACGTCCTCGGAATGTCCCCCAGCGAACGTTATGTACCGGACCAAATGCGGACGTCCTCGGAACGTCCCCCAGCGAACGTTATAAACCGGACCAAATGCGGACGTCCTCCGAACGTCCCCCAGCGAACGTTATAAACCGGACCAAATGCGGACGTCCTCGGAACGTCCCCCGGCGAACGTTATGAACCGGACCAGATCCGGACCTAATTAGACGTTCGCAACGTCCGGAGGACGTCCCCTGTTTGCTGGGTTGTCGATTAGTCGACTAGTCGACCTTAATGCAATGCCGTGTGACGCTTTAAGCTTGACGTCGACTAGTCGCGTTGATCATGTGACACTGTATGATTGCGCTAATTTTGATACTAAATGGCCGTGTTGCAGACGACAACAGATGAAGAACCCAGAGGGTCATTGCAGAAAGAAAGCAGCATTGTTTATACAGTGTATGGAAATACTTTACTAACTTGGCACTATATTGTTGAAAATGAAAGTAAAAGCATGACGCACGTTCACTGTTTTACTGGGAAATGAGAGCAGTTTCTTTTAAAATCATTCAAACATTATTATTTTTTTCATATTTATTTAAACATATTAACCCAGATAGCAAACTGACATTGAATCAACGTGGAAATATGACATCGAAACAACGTTGATCTGACATTGTTTTGCTCATCGAATTAACGTTGAACCAACATCAGATGCGTCATTCTTTCAAAACTAACGGAAAATCAACTTGAAATCAACGCGTTGTTTCAACGTTATGAAAGCAAACCAATTTTCGATTTCATTTAGCTTTGAAGAATGCCGCGTCTGACGTTGGTTCAACGTTAATTCGATGAGCAAATCAACGTTGTTTCAATGTCATGAGAGACGTCGTTTCCACGTTGATTCAATGTCAGTTTGCTGTCTGGGAATGCATGTCTAATTCACTCGCAATTAATTGGAATATTATTTTGTATTGCTTGGATCCATCACTAATGTGCAGATGTGAATTTATAGCTTTTTTTTTTCTTTTTATCCTAAATGATGATGTAAACAGCGGGCTGTTTAGCTATATCTGGCCACTTCATGTGATTCTGTGATCTGATTGCTATCCAATCGTGAAAAGACCAGGTGTAAGCTAAATGCACTCCGAAACGCATTGGAGACGGATTTTAATCCGATCGCTTAAACCACTTCATGAGGAGATATGGGCCGCTTTACAGACGAAACTGGACTCGTGTAAATGCATCTGGTTGTTGAAACCATATATGTAAATTGGACTTTTCCCAAAAATGCTAAAAAAACGTGTGGAGCCTATGTTATATTCATTATATGACGAAGCTATGGTAACACGCATCACCGCAGCTGAGCATCTATTCATAAAGCCAACGTGCAAACTATTGTGAATCAAAGTTAATGTAAGTCACTGACGCTTAACACACAATCATCTCAGTTAAAAGTAAAGAAACAAAATGATCTTACCAGTGCTATCTCTCTTATTGCGGTCTATGATTTTGAAATTAGCTGATGATGAATAAAATGCAGCTCATTTGCTTTCGGTGATTTGAACTCGGTTAAATCTGCATATAGCGCGTTGTTTGAAGATTGGATTTATATCCGCGAAAAAGATATTTATATGACCGGGTGTAAATGGAATCATTTTGATAAATTAGATCTGTAAAAACACATGAAGTGTCCAGGTGTAAACGGCCCCATTATGAGCTGTCAGCACCTGTATAATTTTCTGTTAATTAATTGCAAATTGTGGCATGTTGCAAATCAGTCACATCTCTTGTGTTTTTATGAATGATGTCAGCGACTAGTCGACGTCGACTCGTCTCGACTTTGATGTTAAAACAGTCGACTTAAAAAAATCTGAAGTTTTTCAACCCCTAGTTACTAGTTGTTGTAACAGCATGTGTAAAAAATCTATAAAGTTTGCTATGCCAACAAAAAAAGAAAAAGAAAAATTAATAGCGCAAAAAAAAAAAATAACGCCGTTAAAATGGATTTGCGTTAACACTGTTAATAATGTATTTAGCTGACAGCACTAATATACACACATATATATATATATATATATATATATATATATATATATAATACAATAATTTATATATAATTGAACAGTGTTTGTTGACAAATGAAAGCTGCCTAGCAACACTTGACACATACCTGCAGTAACTGGTTGAAGTCATATCAGACATCAGTGAACGTAAAGCAAAATTCAGCAGGGATTCAGTGTGAGTGAAAATGTCTCCGCTAAAGCACTTGAGTTGTCATCTCATTTTGACACTGGCTGTATTTATTGGAGCAAAAAAAGGTAAGTAAAATGAGAGGTACTGAAGTACTATAATTATCAAAAATAATTGCATTACTATCAGTAGTAACATGAGTAAATTATTTACCTTACCTTAAAACTGTTATACTCCTGCAACCTTCTCTTAAGAAAGGTTGAGTTTATCTGATATGATCCTTTGACTCTGTTGACACATTTATCTAACAAAACTGTTTTCCTTAACCCTAACCCTAACCTACATTCTTTTTCAGCTAATGAATATCACTCAGCCCGTTGGTCAAGATGCTTCTACAGCTCCAGTAATCTCGATGACATGGTCTTAATTGAAAGCTTCTACTTTAATAAATATCTATTTGTACAGTTCAACAGCACTGTGGGGAAGTTTGTCGGGTTTAATGAGTATGGAATAAGTGTTGCAGAGGACTGGAACAATAGCCCCTTTGTGATATCAATGAGAGAAAGTGTTGACGCAGATTGCAGATTTAATATTAGAGACAGGGATCCAGCTGTCCGTGATAAATCAGGTAAGTCTCTGAACTTTCTGTTACTTACATAACTCTTGTTTTGAACATTTATTTTATTTTTACTGGAGCTACTGGAAGTATAAATAATGATTAATTTAAAAAATGTTTTAGTGTTACCGTGAATAATAAGCATTCAATTCTAGCATATTTAAATATAAAAATGTAATTACAAAAAATATGAAAATAATTTCTATTTCCAAGGTTTTCTAAAATTACCCACCCACACCTAATCGCTACACACACACACACATATGAATTGATGCTTTGGAAACTGTGTATTTATGATGTTACTCTCTCTTTCATTCAGTGAAACCAAAAGTTAAGCTCAGTTTAGTGGAACAGGCTGGTGGCAGTCATCCAGCTGTGTTGATATGCAGCGCATATGAATTTTATCCAAAACACATCAAAGTGTCTTGGCTGAGAGATGGCGAAGTAATGACCTCAGACATGACCTCAGTTATGGAAATGGCTGATGGTGACTGGTACTACCAGATACATTCTGAGATTGCCTACATCCCAAAATCTGGAGAAAAGATCTCTTGTATGGTGGAGCATGCCAGCTCAACTCAACCCATCGTCACAGACTGGGGTAAGAGGAAATACTAACTGACAGTCATATTAGAACTAATTTTGTGGTCAGCATAATTTGACACAGAAGTGTACCCTATAGAACCATCTCTTCCTGTGTCTGAGAAGATTAAAATCGGTATCGGGGTGTCTTTTCTGGTGCTGGGAGTTATTATAGCAGTTGCTGGACTCATTTACTACAAGATTAAATTAACAGGTCAGTGAAAATTATTCACAATGATATTAATCCTTGTATGCCATCCCTGTACATGCATGTAGTTTGTCAATCTTTTTTTTTTTTTTTGACAGAGAGGCCCTCTCCTTGACAACAACAGTGGGTTTCATAATTTTTATGAAGCCACTTGCTTCATAATTATAATAAATGTAATTATAGTAATTTCAGGTTCTCGTTCTGACTGCAATGGGACTGCAATGGGGAAAAACATCTATGATCATCAAATCTGACACTGATATATTGTATGTGTGTATATGGTATGAATTTAAGATCACATTTGAGCACCTTATAAAAATAGAAATTGATGGAGATTGTTCTTGCTGAGGTCATCTCTTGTTTTCATACACTATAATGTACTAAGTATAATGGTATTTGTGTGTGTGTGTGTGTGTGTGTGTGTGTGTGTGTGTGTGTGTGTGTGTGTGTGTGTGTGTGTGTGTGTGTTTGTTTTTGTGGTTTACGAGGACATTTGACCTGAATACGCACCGGCACTATGGGGACATTTGGGTTTACGAGGACAGAGGCCATGTCCTCATAATTCCGACAGTGTAAACGCCATCTACGATGTCCCAGATGCTCCCTCTCAAAGTTTGGCGCCATGTCTTTATATACCACAAAACCCTGAAATTTTACCATACACAGTGTATCCCTGATTTCGCGAGTGTCGCCCCTGTAGCCAGGTCCCGGTATTACACCCGCGTCATCAAAAATTTGCATGTTTTACACAAGTGTATGCTTCGAGGCCTGTGATTGGACAGATCGGTACCGGTAGGCGGGAAATTGCGAAAACACAATGGCGCCGGTGGGCGGAGCTTCATTCAGCGTCAGCATAGTCTTTATAACAAGCAACTTAATGCAAAATAATTATTATTTAAGTATTTTTGCCTGTAATTTATTAATTGTGGATTAATTGTATGATAAATAAATAAATAAAACCCTGTTTATATTATGATAAGTTAGACGTAACTTAATCAGATCACGGTCGTCACGGTCACTTCCTGTTTGAACGAGAGACAAACTCTGGACCTGAAAGGACCGAAAGGACATATCTGGACCCGATGAAAGCAACTGTTATGTGTTAGGTAAGTTATAATGTTGTTTATAACTTCTCTAATAGCACCTGGGTCTGTTTGGCTTGTTTGTGATGTCCTGTAGGCTCTTTGCTGCTCGTTTTACAGTTAGAAAGCAGCTAGCGCGTGATGCTAACGGAGCTAGCGGACTTTTAAGTTAGTGATTCTGTTTACAGACTGACATGAGGGAATCAGCGATGCTTGTGTCATTTTAAACTCGTTTTAGATTGAACTTTAATTGTAACTGCTACCTTTAATGATCACATAAAATAGTCTAGCCTTCATAATAACGCGTTGTCATGACTACAGTGTTTTTTACCCAGTACAGTATATTACTACAGTTATGCTTACATTAAGAAACATGTGCTCTTATCACTCCTGACTATAATTCAATATACTCTGAATATTAATATAACTGTCAGTCTGATTAAGTCTTATTAATACTGTCACTATTGCCTGTAATTTATCAATTGTGAATGCAATTTATTAAATGAATAGTTATGTTCAATTAACATATTCCTTAAATATCATATAATAAAGTATGAAAATAACTTGAATGCCGTTTACCATAATTTATCGATTTATTTAAAACAAACTTGTTGAATAATATGTCAATAGGTCAGGATTACTCCAGGGCAGATTCAGCCATCATTATAAAGCTGAATTCAGTGTTTCCATGCTTAAGTGACACTGTTTAATAAAGCTGTGTCAGGTACATGATATGTTATTTACAGTTACTTGTTTTATTATTAAAGGTTAAAAATGACCCAATGTAATAGACAGGCACGATATTGCAAAAAACTGATATTGCAATATTTGTTGTTGTTTTTTTCTACAATACATAATGCAACATATAAAAAGCAATTTCTACAAATGACTTAAATAGCTCTATTTGGCAATAATGAATCATTCTAGAATGATTGGCGTGATTTTGTTGGGGTTTGTATCTGTATAGAAAAAAATAAGCATAGATAAAAAAAATTTAACAAGGATGTGAAATAATCAGTGGCTCATATTTTCCAGGTAAGTCTAGCAACATTTAGGTACTGAAATTGAGTAAATAACTGTAAAATAACACTGCATCATCTTTAGGTTATGCATGTATAGCCTGACTTCACATAGGCCTAATACTGCAGTGTCACTAGACTCACTACCACAGATAGGTATGAATGATAAAGCAATATATTGTGCAGCCCTACAGATTAATGTTCAGGGCTTTAGTGCATCACATTACATGCGTGTTCATTACAGTATGTCAGGTTGTGTGTAGCTTTACACCTGGTTTATGAGGACACGGTTTTATGAGGACATCATAAGAACATGTTCCTGATGTTTGACTTGACTGGAGAATCTGTGTGTGTTGTGTAAGTTTGACAGAATCCTGGTCTATGAGGACACAGTTTTACCAGGACACAAATATGGAATATTAGGATCGATACTGATATACTGACCCATAATTCACAGCTCATTTTGTCAAAAGGTCAGGATTACTCCAGGGCAGATTCAGCCATCATTATAAAGCTGAATTCAGTGTTTCCATGCTGAAGTGACACTGTTTAATAAAGCTGTGTCAGCTACATGATATGTTATTTACAGTGTTGATTTTACTTGTTTTATTATTAAAGGTTAAAAATGACCCTATGTAATAGATCGGCACGATATTGCAAAAAACTGATATTGCAATATTTGTTTTTTCTACAATATATAATGCAATATAAAAAGCAATTTCTACAAATTACTTAAATAGCTCTATTTGGAGATAATTAATCATTCTAGAATGATTGGCGTGATTTTGTTGGGGTTTGTATCTGTATAGAAAATAATAAATGGAAAGCATAGATAAAAAAATGTAACAAAGATGTGAAATAATCAGTGGCTCATATTTTCCAGGTGAGTCTAACAACATTTAAGTACTGAAATTGAGTAAATAACTGTAAAATAACACTGCATCATCTTTAGGTTATGCATGTATAGCCTGACTTCACATAGGCCTAATACTGCAGTGTCACTAGACTCACTACCACAGATAGGTATGAATGATAAAGCAATATATTGTGCAGCCCTACAGATTAATGTTCAGGGCTTTAGTGCATCACATTACATGCGTGTTCATTACAGTATGTCAGGTTGTGTGTAGCTTTACACCTGGTTTATGAGGACACCGTTTTATGAGGACATCATAAGAACATGTTCCTGATGTTTGACTTGACTGGAGAATCTGTGTGTGTTGTGTAAGTTTGACAGAATCCTGGTCTATGAGGACACAGTTTTACCAGGACACAAATATGGAATATTAGGATCGATACTGATATACTGACCCATAATTCACAGCTCATTTTGGCGAATACCATCAAAAACTATTTGTGCTTGTTAGATTAAATGTAATCATTGAAGAAGTTAAAAAATAGTAACCTCTGTTGAAATTGGCTTTCAATAAGTAATAATAAAATTTGTACTTGTTTGTCTTTATATATATATATATATATATATATATATATATATATATTATTTGCTCTTCTTTCTTTTTTTCAGATGATAACTGATAAGACCATGTTAATGTAATAATTGAGTTATTCCTTAAAGAATAGAACAGATTTCAGTTCCTCAGAAACAGATTGTTATCAGTCACTGAATTATGATTGTGTGTATAAGAAGTGAGTCATGATCACGTACTGTATTTCTAGCACAGGCGCAATGTCTCGTATTATATCACTCTCATACATAAACATACTTAAACTCAGGGTGCCATCCAAATGTTTCTAGTTACCAGTGTCCTGGTAAAACTACTGTCCTCATAGACCAGACTTCTGTCAAACTTACACAACACACTGAGATTCTCCAGTCAAGTCAAACATCAGGAACATCTCATCTTATGATGTCCTCATAAAAAAATGGTGTAAGACACGTGACATTCTTTAATGAAAACACTTGTAATGTGATGCATAAAATCCATTAAAATTACCTTGGCTAACATTTAAATATTGAAATGTTTTGTAATCTTGTATATTATCTCAAATCAATATTTCATGTGGAAATAAGTATTGATAGGTAGCTGTGTATCGGGACCCTGATTATTAATAACTGGCTGACTACATTGTCCTTATATATTATTTATGATTTTTTTAAACTCTTAGGTGAAGTGTTCTGTATGTAACGCTTTATTTCATATTTTCAGATGAGCCATAAGACCCAGTTGTCCTCAGGCAGTGATGATTATGTGCTCTGACTCTGGGACTGCACGAGGTAAGTGAGAGTTGTGCTGGAAGAGAATGAGCAAACGAAGCAGACACATTGTGAGATCTAGTGTTCACATATTTACACCAGTGTTTCATGTCTACTTTTATGTTTTGTAGACTCCCAGTGAGGTTGATTGCTCCACTCTCGAAATCAACACTCGAAATCAAGTCGGAGATGAACAGAAGGTATTGTTTTTTGTTTTTTTTATTTTTGGAAATCAAATTAGGGATACACAGATATGAACATTTGGGCCGAGTTCAATAACTGATCATTCTTTATATTTGAAAGCCGAGATCTGATATATTGGCAAATTGTATATACTTTGAAAGGCCTAATTACAAAAACGAAACGATCATCATTAAAAGCCAATCTCCCAAACACTTCAACATGAAACAAACAAATACAGTACAGTAGCCTAGTTTGAACCAGTGAGGAATTAATTAACTTTAAAATTTATTTTACATTCATATTTCCATTCACTTTTTTGAAAAAAATGTTAGTGTCTTGTTAGTATTAGTTAACATTAACTAACAATGAACAATAGTTCTACAGGATTTATTAATCTTTCTTAAAGAGCCATTAAACCCCAAACCAAATTTTCTGAGATTTTAACAGAGGTATGTGTGTTGAACACCATTGAAGACAATGTTAGCATCTGTTAGATTTAATAGTATGGTTAAAATGGTTAAATTTAAGGGGTATTTTTCCGCTTTTTTCGTCTTCCAGTTTTAAAATCTTCATCGTGGCAGTGCGGTGTTAGTGCGTTGATGACGGAGAAACATCTCCGAGTGTTGTTCTTTGCTCGGGTTTTAACAAAAAGGAAACGTTCAAATCGCTTAAAACCATAGACTGTAAAAGAAATGGCTGAACGACTGCGCAGGCTCAAACTGAGCTTGACGACGGAGATGAGACTTGAGTAACCTAGTAGCGGTGCAAAGAGAAATCTGAATCATTCCCTTCCGAATCTTGCAGAGCCGGAGAGCGCGAGTAAGAGCTGTCCATGAGCTCGCAGCAGGAGCAACTCTACAGCTCTCTATGGGCTTCTCCCTTGACTTTATGCCTCCACGTCCCCCCGAATGCTGAGCTTCTCCTCCACTCTATATGGTAATTGCTCTAGTGTGCGACAGAGTCTCGTGACGCAATCGTTAGCCTATTTTTACAAAAACATCTTCTAAATCGGCCGTAACGTAAGATACAAAGTAATGGGGCCTTTTATACATTGTCATGTTTCTTTAGTAGGGTTTGGTATCGTTTGGGTTTTATCCGATACCAGTACCTACTAGGTATTTTTTAAACGGTTCCGGTGCCTAAATGGTTCTTGAAACGGTACTCAAGAAAAGGAAACCGCACACACTTTGTCAAAAAAATAATATCCCTTTATTTACAGGGCCAAACTGGACACAATATTAACTTACAATATAAACAAGTAACATATGTTAATAATAAATAAACCAAATATAAAATAAAAAATCATATTTACATAATATCAAATAAAACAATATTATATCAAACAATATAATTATACTGGAGATTAATAGAGATTACTACCAGGGTAATATAATATCGACATGGCTACAGGTTCCCATGTTTTGTCTGCTTTAACTAGTCATGTAAGTTATCTGGTCATTTACTAGTTAAGCTCTTATCCAGTTTTATATTTCGTTCCCACTGCATATGAACATATGAAAGAGAACGTCTCTGTGTAAACCATGTTCTCTGAATAGGGAACGAGATGCTCCGTTCGCTGCCAAACTCCTCGCGCTGCTGACAAGCTTCCTTTTTCAACAGAGAAATCTGAGGAGCAGAGCATGCGCGCACTAATATAATATGACGACGTGAGCGTCAAGGCGGTGCGAATGGTGATTCTATATGGGCTTAAGTTCAGACAATCGTTCTGACGCGTAATTTTACACGTGAAATGCAGCCAAACCTTGCAGCGTTTTGTCTTCGGCATCTTCAATAATATCCTCGCTATCGGCAGACGTTCCGGGAGTCTCCCGCATATTGATAACGGCTCCTGGATAATCGCAAATTAGTTCAAATCTCCCGGAATCTAGAGCGAGCGAGCAAAAGCGCGTGCGAGACAGATCAGACAGTGCTTCAATAAACCGTATAGTACGCGCACGTTGGAGAGGGAGAGGGAGACAGCGAGAGACTGCGTGTGTGCGCCTCATGCCATAGACTTTGGTTACTACCCAACCCTTTTCTTTAGAAATAAATAATGGACAAATGGAGTCTTTGGACATCTTCGATGTAAAGTTATTCGCTGTCACCAAAATGATTGGGAGTCAATGGAAGCCAACGTTTCTGATAAGTTCCTCGATTTTGACGGATTAGAAATGGGCTTGAATGAGGTCTATGCCAGACTTACTTGCAGAGTAAATCTAAATTTGCCGGAAGTTGTCTGGGTTTGCCAAGTCCACTCCGCACACACAATAAGGGAATGATTTTACTCAAACCATATTGTTGATAAATGATACAAGAACAAAAAAAAGTACTAGTTATGAATAATAACGCATCAGTGTTTTTTAAACATGTAGAACTTTTTAATATTAAACATTTGAATATTACAGTAAACATCTTTAATATTTCTGTTTCAAATAGCGTTGTGTTTGAGCTGTGCTAAAGCTTAAGAGCTGAAGGAACACCCATAAACTGAAGCTTTATTAGATGGTTTTAGCTCAACGGAACACAGCCTATATATGATTGATTAGATATTTATACAAAATCATGCAGACATTAACTTGAGAAAAGTTACATAGTGAAACTCCTGTTGTGGATGAAACAGCAGCTAAACCCAAAGAATTCACAAAGTTTTTAATGCAGTAGTTTGCTCATTATAATGTTATGTATATGACAGTCCCAATCATAGTTATTATTGTTCTGCTTTGCTGTTTGAGCGCATGTGCTAAAGGAGATGATCACCGCTAGGCCTACAGTGAAGCGCTTTACTGCAGCGATCATTTACTCAGCCAAATGATTTCTATATGAGATAAAGTATATATATATATATATATATATACATATACATATAACAAAATAAAAGAGATCACAGATTTGTGATTCAAACTGTTCACAACCATCATGGGGAACAGCGCACATCTGAAGCTGAAGGACATAATCCATTATTCATCAGTGTTAATCAACCTAATTTTCCTATCGAATTGACAACGATAACATTAAAAATTTATTTTCCAATACTGATATGGAGCCCTATATATCATACATCTCTGAGTGGTTATGACCATATATCTATAGGGTTTTAACTATATACATGATCACAACTTGCGTATGTCACCCTGTTTTAAAACTGAAGTCCCTATTCATCTCATTAATTTGATCACTATTAATACTAAGTGGTTTGAAATGTACCATCATGCCTGAATTTGTTTTGGCATGATCAGCCTTCTTTTGCTCAAGTATATCATTGATAATGTGAAATTGTTTTAATCTTATGTTTTATGACCGTGATCAGTCAGTGTTGATGGAGTCAAGTATCTGTGCTGCTTCATTTGGAGAATCTCTGAGTCCTTTGTCTTTAGTAGAATGTTAATTTTTTCTTTCTTTACCTTGCTTTCAGATGAGCCCTGAGAAGGACCATATCAGATCATCATTGGAGGGTCAAGAGTCAAGACTGTGTTGACATGGTAATAAAAAGAGCATTGCATCATTTTAGAAATTGCTAGTCTAGTAAGATCTTTATCACATCATATTTTTTTTTTTACACCTGAGGCCTGTACCATGATGCTGATCATCAACTTTCTCTGTCAACTCAGGCTTTGATCCTGAGTTTAGGTGTGACATCAGTAGCCAACAGCCAATCACATGCTGAGAAAGAGAAACTCATTCAAAACTGAAATTCATTTCTCGCAAGAGAAGCAGCACAATTCACTTATTAAATAGAAATATTAAAATATTAAGAATTTAAACAAATTTACACAACAAGAAGAAAATATCTGTCTATGAAAGAGGACAACTAAAAGAAAAAGGCTTGTCACTGTATATCAGTGCAAGTAAAAGTTGTGAAGTTTTATAGCTTCATATTTTTATAGCTATAGCATTTTATAGCTTTATCTATTGATTCTAAAGTATATTTATGTTACCTTTTATATATTTATTTATTCATTTAAAATCTGCATTGTAGTTGATGAACTAAAATTGTACATGTGTGATAGATTAAGGGAATAATAATTTCTAAATCATACAAATTTATTATTCTAAATAAACATTACTAAAAATTACTAAAAGACTTTCATGGTGCCTTAAACCCAGGGTTGGCGCAAAGTAAACTGAAACATAGCTGGCTAGCCACCTAAACCAGCTTCATGGTAAAGGCCCCGGGTCATTTCATTGTCAAAACAATTCCATTTACACCTGGCCACATAAATGTGTTCACAAAACGGATATAAATCCGAATCTTCAAATCCCACGCTATATCAGATTTAAAGGTGTTCACGTCATTGAAAGCAACCACTATGAGCCACATTTTATGTATCGTCAGCTAATTTTAAGATCAATAGAGAGAGAGTAACATCTGCACTGGTAAAATCATCAAGATGACTCTGTTGATCATCTGTGACTTTAGTTTTCAATTGGTATTTTGCGCATCAGAATGCTGAAGAGATACTCAGCTACTCATCTGTAGTGATGCGTGTTGCAGAAGCACTGTCATATCTCACTATAACATGTCATTATAGCCTCTTAACTGTTTATTATTTGGCATTTTTTCGGAGTCAAATTTATACAGTGTTACCATTTATTACCTTTACTCTAGTGACCCACCACAGTTTGATCCAAATGAACCAAAAATATTTCTGTGTTTATTTTATTTTATATTATATCATATTTCTTTTAAATATTATTTATTTTTGGCAAAGCATCTCTCAAACAAACTAAAATCAAAAGTACAACATGGTTTATAGCGCCCTTATCAAATGGCAAAAGTCGATAATTAAGCAAGTGCTGAAGAGCACACTTTACTCGCTCGATCAGCTCATGATCTGCCTTTTTCCACGCCCCGTTTCTCAGGGAATGAATGCAGTGAACTCCATCTCTGAGTTTAACATGCATTTGGCACGCAACCAGCACCAGTTACATTATTTTCACATTCGCATTATATCCACATTTTTTGTGGTAATAAGATTTTGTAATAAGATGCGTTTATAAACCTGTTTTCACTGAAACTGCAGGTTTCTGCCAGTATAACAGCTTAAGTGACGAAATTAAGAAAGTATTATAACCTCCTATTGTAAAATAATATACGCATTATAAAATATTAATTTTTCATTGACAGTTTTAGAATATTACGGTCTTAGCGATAATTCGAATAATAGGCATCTTAGTGAAGTATTATAGTTTTTATTAATATTATTATTATTAAACGGCGTAATTTTTCATGTTTCATAAATGACATCTGAATACAGGTTAAACTGAAGATGTTCTTGTTTTAAATGTCTCTTTTTCTCTTAGATGAGATCAGTGTGACGGATTCTGCTGCCAGTGATCCTGATGGAAGCGGTTCTGGAGGAGATGTTGCTGCTGGAGCTGCAGCGTCTCTAGTTATGTTGGTATGTGTCAACTAATGCTGGGTACACACCAAAATAATTTTTACATCTTATAAGATTTTCAAAATGTGATAAAACATTTTCCAAAAATCCTAGATTTAACCATTTTGCTCCTATAGTTTTGCTCCACACACGAACAGGTTTTTAACCAGAGTCTCGACTGTGAGCACAAAATCTCGCAAGAGTTCAGAATACAGAATACAGAATAGTTTTTGGAAAGGTTTTACATAACACGTTGTATAAACATTCGTGCTGTTGCCACAAATCTAGCTGATCCTCCATCTCTGCTGTCCACAACAATTTCACTTTGTGCTGCGCCATGACTGCGTTTGTTATGGGTGTCGAAATGAATCGTTTCTACGATGCATTGTGATGCGGACGAGGACGATTTGGTATCGGTTCAGTAATAGACCATAACCGGTTATAATGCACTGACGCTTTTTTCTGACGTCATTTATCACGTATGTGCTTTGTTGCGGTAGCATACACTGGCAGAGGGAGGCGAGTCCCCCCGAGTGCGAGTCAATAAAAATGCTCCAACTACTTTAAAAGCCTACATCTGGCCACATTTGGCTTTTATGAACAACCCGGTAAGACCTGGAGAAGACACGCGCTGTGTGCGCTCATGTCACGCACACAGATTATGCAGGATGTAATACCACTAACTTGATAAACCGTGTTAGCCGTGTGCACCCGAGCTGTTCTTGCTTGCAGATTCACTGCTTTAGAGTAAGATGAGCTCCAATGTCACCCGAATCCACAGCCAAACACACATCATCCACACGCCCTAATAATGCTCTCTGACTTAAGTATCCGCACCCAATGGTCAAATTAAAATTATACTGTGTTGCGTATATAACTGGCTTAATTGTTTTGAGCCAGTTGTATACACTGAAAACAATTATAAACGCAACACTTGTTTTTGCCCCCATTTTTCATGAGCTGAACTCAAAGATCTGAGACTTTTTCTATGTACACAAAAGGCCATTTCTCTCAAATATTGTTCATAAATATGTGTTAGTGAGCACTTCTTCTTTGCCGAGATAATCCATCCACCTCACAGGTGTGTTTTAGGCTGGCCACAATAAAAGGCCGCTCTATAATGTGCAGTTTTATCACACAGCACAATGCCTCAGATGTCGAAGTTTTGAGGGAGCGTGCGATTGGCATGCCGACTGCAGGAATGTCCACCAGAGCTGTTGCCCATGAATTGAATGTTAATTTCTCTACCATTAGCCGTTTCCAAAGGTGTTTCAGAGAATTTTCCAGCACATCCAGCCGGCCTCACAACCGCACACCACGTGTAACCACATCAGCCCAGGACCTCCACATCCAGCCTCTTCTCCTACAAGACTGAGACCAGCCAACCGGACTGCTGCTGCAACAACCAGTTTGCATAGCTGTCAGAAAGTGTCTCAGGGAAGCTCATCCGCATGCTCGTCCTCCTCATCGGGGTCTCGGCTGGACTACAGTTCATCCTTGTAACCGACTTGAGTGGGCTAATTCTCACATTCGATGCCGTCTGGCACTTTAGAGAGCTGTTCTCTCCACGGATGAATCCCGGTTTTCACTGTACAGGACAGATGGCAGACACCGTGTATGCCGTCGTGTGGATGAGCGGTTTGCTGATGTCAACGTTGTGGATCGAGTGGCCCATGGTGGCGGGAGGGTTATGGAATGGGCAGGCGTATGTTATGGACAATGAACACAGGTGCATTTTATTGATGGCATTTTGAATGCACAGAGAGACCGTGACGAGATCCTGAGGCCCATTGTTGTGTCATGTTGCAGCATTATTAGTTGCATTAAGTATGCAACATATCATGTTGCATACTCACCGGATATGTGACCCATTGAGCATGTTTGGGATGCTCTGGATCGGCGTTTAAGACGGTGTGTTCCAGGTTCTGCCAATATCCAGCAAGTGGACCAACACTGGACCAACATTACACACTCCACAATCAACAACCTGATCAACTCTATGCGAAAGAGATGTGTTGCACTGCGTGAGGCAAATGGTGCTCACACCAGAGACTGACTGAGGGTTTTTTGACCCCCCAATACAGTAGAACTGCACATTTTAATGTGGCCAGCCTGAGGCACACCTGTGCAATAATCACATAGTCTAATCAGCATCTTGATACGCCACACCTGTGAGGTGGATGGATTATCTCGGCAAAGGAGAAGTGCTCACTAACACTGATTTAAACGATATGTGAACAATATTTGAGAGAAATGGCCTTTTGTGTACATAGAAAAAGTCTTAAATCTTTGAGTTCAGCTCATGAAAAATGGGGGCAAAAACAAATGTGTTGCGTTTATAATTGTTCAGTGTGTGTGTGTGTATATATATATAATGCTATAGTGTTTCAGTAGGTAATATCAGATTACATTTCTTAACATTTCTTTTGTCATTAATTGTAATAATCAGTCAATAATCAGTTATCAATAATCAGATATTTGCACTATAGTGTGCACCTTTTCTAGAAGAACATTAATGGAGTCAGTGTTGCACCAACATTGTAATTCTGGCCGATACCAATACGTTGATGATGTTCATGTTGGTCTAAAACTTTAAAAGCATCTGTTTAACACAACATTTCATCTGAATATCATTTGAAATGTATTTTTTAGATATCAGATGTAAAACCAGTTTTAAGCTCTAGATACAGGTTTGAGTTACATCTGAGTTTCTGATCAGTATATAACTGATTTCTTCCAGGTGTTCAGAAGATGCCCATCGAGAAAACCACTGACGTGCCTCAAGGTACCCGAGGTTTAAATCAGAATATGACCATCTAGTAAGCTTTATCTATGAGAGCTCATGTACTTACAAAGCATGTTGTATTCTGTACAGAGAATGACAGTGAGGAAGAAATTGAAAACCTTGTGGAAAGGACAAAAAGTGTGCTGGTCAAATGCTGAAGTTACAGCTGCAATTAAACATGTTAAGGCACATATAACCAAAGGAAAACTGGCCACACTGACTGAATGGCAGAAGTGTAAGACCACTGAAGACCCTTTCCGTGGAGTTTCAATCTCTACCTCACTCTCATTCTCAGCGCAGGAGAATACATGCTTTAGTAAGCTCTAAACACACGGGAGCTCATGTACTTACAATGATAGTTATATTGACACTAGACTCTTCTAGAGCTGATGTACAACCCAAGCAAACTTTGTTAAATAATTTTCCTGTAAATCTGCTTTGAAACTTGACTTGACAATTCTGTTTATATTTTCTGGAAATAACAGAGGTAAACCGTCCGTTGTATTTTGGTTTGTTTTGCAAATGTATATATCGCGATATGCATATCGCGACGGCTTGCAATAGCTGGGGTCATGAACAAAAGAAAATCACTCACTGCTGTTTGCTGAATAACTGTATATATGTAAATAATACAGTGAAAACTAAGCAGTTTTTATTTTCACATTTGATTATTCAGTTTCTGTTGTTAAATAATCCTAATGTAGGATAATCTGAACCCTGTGCTTTAGCATAAGAAGTATTATTTTAATATCAGTGTACAGTAAAACACTGATGTTCACTTTCAGAAGCTGATGTTTTCTTGTCACAAAAAGAATGTGAAACATTTATGTAAGGTTAAATAATAGATAATTTAAGTTTGTTTTACACACTTTAAACATTACTGTATCGAATATCGCATTATTTAATGAGTTAACGCATATCGCTTTTTTCTTCAATACTGTGCAGCACTAAGCAGCATCTATTGTATGTTGAGTGAGTTAATTTTATACATTTCAAAGCCTGTTTAATGACATCTTTAAAATGTGTCTGCTTCAAAGGGCTGTTTGTCAATCTTTCCAAAGTTTTGAGTGGTTCTCTATGCCATTTCATATGTCTTATACAGTTTTATGACCATGTTTTTAAGTTTGTGGATGTGACTTTACACTTAAAATGGCATGACATGATGGAATTACATGGTAAAACTGAAAAAAAACTCGATGTTTATGATGATATTATTGAAGTCATAATTAAAGCACTTGTAAAACACTTCTGTCCCTGTAATGTTGCAAGTTTTTTTTGTGTTTGTATTGGAGATCCAGTACTCTTAAATCACCTTAGTCTTGGTAATACACCATCTCGTCAGGTTTGTGTGTGTGTGTGGGCATGTGCCAGTAAACACACTCGTCCTTATAATGTTGGATTGTGCAGTTGTGTATTGTGTTTAAGATCCAGTACTCTTAAATCACCCTAGTCTTGGTAATACACTATGTTATCAGGTTTGTGTGTGTGTGTGGGCATGTACCAGTAAACACACTTGTCCTTATATGTTGGATTGTGCAGTTGTGTATTGTGTTT